>OZ024903.1:20699375-20976875 GCA_964017125.1 Flabesymbios commensalis
TCAGTGTAAAATGGCAGGTTATTTTAAAAATATGCATGATGCATGGTAAAAAACATAATATAAAGATATACAACATTGTCATGACAGCAATATGGTTCCCGATCCAAACATTATATAATAAACATTATATAAATAATACTTTTTGCTTCTTGTTTTAATTCTCTAACTTTCTTAGAACAGAATGCAAGCACCTACACCAATTGAAAAGAGAAGATGATTAGCTTTTGTGGAAACAAATCCAGATTTGCATTCACCATACTAAAGATCACTATCGTTTGATCCTACGAAAATAAGGTCTGTGCCCCAGGCTTGGGGCGAGTACTGGACAAAGGTACTCGAGTACAAGTACAAGTACTTGAAAAAATGACGAGAACAAGTACAAGTACTGGATTTTGAAAAGTACTAGAGTACAAGTACAAGTACTTTGAAAAGTACTCGAGTACAAGTACCGAGTACTTTTATTTTAAATTCTAATTAAATACATTTAATTTATTCAATAAATAATTGAATAAAATATATGTTACTTCGTGTTGATATACATGAGCTGATCTGACAAAATGAGTCGTAAGTCACACTTTGGCAATCAATGCCAGAGTGTGTGGCATATAAACGGATGTACATGTCGATTTTTTTTTATTATACATACGTGTTATTTTATTATTCGTCTAATTTACACACCATCTAGTGATATTTGTTTATATTTGCAGATATTTGTTTATATTTGCACGTTGCCATAGCAACAGTCGCTAATAAGTAGGAAATATTCATGCAGCGAAAACAAATCATGACGATGAAAATATATGCCATTTACTTTTAATATTTACAAAATGTTAAAACTATACGTTTATTATTGAAAAAAGGTGGAAATGAATATCTATTATATTTATTTTATTTTAATCCAATTGTGTTATTTTAAAAAGTGCACAAATTGTCTTTTTAAACTTCAAAGGTCATTTTCTGAAAATGACGCAAAGTCAACTTTTTTGGAGTTAAAAAGCTACAGAGTTGTGTGATATACAATTTTAAAGGTATTTTTGTGTAGGTTCGGGATATATTAATAACTCCAATATTTAAATATGCGACTTACGACTCATTTTGTCATATTTGGTCACCTATAGATATAAAAATATGAGTGGTGAAAATAATATTTTATGGACAGGCCTTAGTATAGATATGTCCCACCCAATAGTATAATATTGCTTTTTCCTATAAGTTTGCAAAGTATTGTATACTACATATAGGCCTACTATTTGCATCTTCCCGGCAGCAAAGCTTGACACAGCTAGGCCGTCAGGCCACCTCGGGAGTATCGAAACTTGCGTGGGAAGATGACTTGTCACTATTTGGTGAGTCATAATAAATAAATATGTACATATGTACATATGTAAATTATCTGTGTCTAAAGCTTTACGTTGCAAAACATGCTAGCTTGAAAACTTGCAGTAATCTTAATGATGGTAAAATTTTGGGCCAGTGCCGCCAACATTTGGCCGCCACTGCATAGTAGCCTAAACGTTGTGTTATGGAAATGATCAAGGCTAATAATAGGGTACACGGATCACAATTATACCCTGAAAATCCAAAATGCAGTATCAGCTTACTTGTAAAGTAAGCAGAACTGCCTTTAGGCTTTGCACTGCAGAATTGTTTTGCGATGACAGGCACCCTTTAGTTGCTGGTGACCGTGATATAAAATCAAATGTATTACCCTAATACATCTATTTCCGTACAAAATTCAACCCGGGCATATGCTAATATATTGCCCTATTCTTAGTTTAGGAATATGTTTTTATGCGATTTATAGGAGGAGAACCTCACTGCTGTAACTATTTTTATACTCGGTCCGTCATCACATTTTGGAGACGGAAAGCGTTATATAAGGCCGCCGTAGTCCCACAATTGACTTATTACTGTGTACACAACTTATTCAAACAGGTTTGTTTCTGAATGGCGTCGTACTTTGACAGGCAGCATTGAAAACCAGATCCTACCCGAGTTCTCGGGATGATATCGGCCACCCCCTGGGATCCACGGGTTGTTTGCCGTTAAATAACCTTCCCATTGACGATGACGGTGTCCCACACACGGATCACTAGTCCTCCAGGCGGAAGTAGGCCATCACCGGGCCACCGGCGGTTCGCCTGCGGGCCTCTGCACGCCCGCCGGTGATCCGACGGTGCTGTTTACGTCGTCGTCTCGTGTCCGGATCATGACAGAACTACAGAAATGCGGCGGACGTCATATTTTGGAATCGATAATGAGTTTTAGCGTGGGAGGTTGAGGACACTGGGTGGGAGTGGGGGTGATATTTAATGTTCGGGATCATGGCCCACGCGACATTATACCCCTTGACCGCTACGGGGCCTGTTTACAGAGCTTAAGATATTGTGGTAGGATTATATTTCTAACTCCTCGTCTTTAGGTCAATCACTATTATAATCTAGCCCACAACCGATGTCATAAAAATTGTCAGATTAAACAGTTCAAAATACTTCAATCGGGTGAGATTGTAGTAGTAGAAATACATTCATCAACTCAAACCCTTACAGGGCTAATCACGCTTTAGGACGCATTTCAAAATGTGGTCTGAGGCCAAGCAGGCTACCTCTTGTATTTTATAAAACCGATTCAAAAATGTCCATAGCCAGCAATGAGACTAGCTCACAACATAGATTAGTAATGGTTGTCAAAAAATGTCGGATTTTGAATCCTGTGTCTGGAGATTCTTCTGGCCCAGTTTAGCCTATATGTTCACACAGGTGGCCTCGGTGTCGTACACCGTACACATATATATATTGTGGGAAGTATTTGTGCCTGAGGGGTAGCGTGCTCGGCCTCAAACCGCAAGTGTGTGATATTTCTATTTTTTTTAATTAGAAAACTGCCATAAGGCCCCATACATTCATTCATTCGTTCATTGATTCATTAATTAATTCATTCGATCATTGATTTATTGATTTATTGATTTGTTGATTTATTTATTTATTCATTTATTCATTTATTCATTTATTCATTTATTCATTTATTCATTTATTCATTTATTCATTTATTCATTTATTCATTTATTCATTTATTCATTTATTCATTCCACCGTGCAGTTCACAAAATGTATCACCTGTAAACAACAAACAGCTACTGTTGCCTCTGATGAAAGTCAACAAATCGATAAGCCGCAGCCACTAAACGAGATGCCACTAATACTTGTAACATATCTTGTGCTAGATGCTCAGTTAAACGAATAATTCAATTTGGAAGATATCTTTTTCATAAAATAACATTAATTTTCGTCATTTAAAGCTGGAAATACCACGGTGTCGTTCGTCTGGGCATGTGTATTATGTCAACACATTTATTGGATTAATACATCCGTCCGCTGGGCACCAGAAGGTTACGCCAACATACAAAAGTCAGTTTACAAACAAGAAACCTTCGCTATTTTAACCCTTTCTGTTCTGAAATGGTCCGTGGGGTTTTTCCTCCATTTTAAGCTAGAATTGCTGATATAAATGGAGAAAAAAACTGGTGTGTAACTACTAATAAGTACTGGCTGCTCGAGATTTAACTAGACGTCATCGTGGTTATAAATCTCAAAATCAAAGTTAATTGTTAAATATCGTCGTTATGTGGATATTTATTCCTCCGCTCATTGAGATATAGCTTCATTTATTTATCAATTTATTCATTTGATCATTCATGCTCTTATTCATGCACCCGATTTGTAATCAACAGGTAGGTAGAACCTATGTCATGACAATCCAACATTTCACCGCGAAGCGGCCACTTAAGGTAAGTATATAGGCGTGGGCAGCTACCAATTAGGCTAAGTATACATGCCTTAGCGGCCACTTAGGCTAAGTAAATGAAATGAATCGGGCTTTAGGCCACCTTTGTGCACAAATAGGCTAAACTGGGCCAGGAGAACCACCTGAGGATGGTGAGATGATTGAGATGACACTGTCCTCCAGACACAGGATTCGAAATTCGAGCCCTGGCGGTCTGAGGCCGAGCACGCTACCTCTCGGTCACGGAGGCTCCCCACAATACTTTCACACGTGGATGGTTAAGAAACATTTTTTGTTTTTTTTAAACCGCCGAGACCGGGAACCGAACCTCGAACTCGTGAACGTGAAAGGCAGCGGTGCTAATCACTACCACTTAGGCTAAGTAGGCCTTATATCATTGGCGATTGAACACGACCAATTCAACTGTTCTTAATTACACTGCTGCCTAATTATTGCCCATGGCTGTATCTGCTCATTGCTGGTGTCTCATGACTTATGATCCATATTCCATTTCTGACACCACGCCGTGTTCCAGGCGCTGGTTCAATTCTGCTTTGATGCTGGCCAACCGTTTACGGCGCTGGCCCAACAACATCGGGATAACGTATCGTGTTTTCCGGATTGCACAATCTACGCAAAGGGGAAGCTTACCCTTATAACGCTGACTTATTTTCGTTTAAACCATGGAGACGAAAGGGTTTTTTATTTTGAAATCATCATAAATGTCTTAGTGGCCCTTTCTGCTTTATTTGAATACCTATGTCATGGGTCTTACGACTTTTAGAAATATTTTAATTTTTTCAGTGCGGGGACCGTCTTTATACGTCAGATTCTGACGTATAAAGCCGGTCCCCGCACTGAAAGGGTTAAATAATGGATCCAGTAACAACATGTCATACACTGTATAGCCGTATCATTTCATTATATAATGCAACCGCTTACACCAAACGGCCGCAGCGACAAGCACAACGTAACTAAAATGGACGTGTAATCTTATAACTTGTTACCACGCACTGTCATCTCAGCATGAGCGAATGGTGCTTTAGGCCATCATTGTGCACATCTAGGATACATTACATCCGCCCATTCATGCTCAGCCACAGCGTGCCCCAGAGGTACGAATGGTGGTGCGCACTCCCCGTGCTGCCAGCTACCACCTGAGGGGGGTGGTCAGTGATGTCGTGATCCAGATCACACGTACAGTGATGGATCTGAGATCCATGCCTCTCATGTCGCGACGAGATATCCCGTGTAACGAGAGACGCTGATCCAACGATTTTTCAACGCATGGCCAGCGTCGGGGACACTGGCCCTGCGATGAACAAACGCTGAATCGGCGTCTCGTGCCAGCGACGTGAGCATTATTGAGTTTGCGGAAATCGTAAAGGGACTCCTAGACAAGAAACACCAACCCAGCGTTATTTCAATGCTGTACCATCGTCTGTCCCGTAAACCCAACATTAAAACAGCACTGTCTGATCATTGTTTGAACTCCTCGTGTTTGTTGGGTTAGCGATTCTGGCTTCTGACGTCCATATGTGCCATCAGGTCCATCATGTATGATCACTCAGAAATGGGCAAGTAAACAGTGCAACAGGTCACTACGATTTTAGCTTCGGTTGTCTTAGAATGAATGAATGAATGAAAGAAGAAAGAAAGAAAGAAAGAAAAAATGAATGAATGAATGAATGAATGAATGAAAGAATGAATAAATAAATAAATAAATAAATGAATGAATGAATGAATGAATGAATGAATGAATGAATGAATGAATGAATGAATGAATGAATGAATGAATGAATTAATTAATTAATTAATTAATTAATTAATTAATTAATTAATGAATGGACGAATGGACGAATGAATGAATGAATCAATGAATGAATTAATTAATGAATGAATGAATAAATGAATGAATAAATGAATGAATACATTAATAATAATAATAACTAAATTAATCATGTATGATCATTCATAAATGGGCAAGTAAACAGTGCAACAGGTCACTACAAGTTTAGCTTCGGTTGTCTTAGAATGAATGAATGAATGAATGAATGAATGAAAATGAATGAATGAATGAATAAATGAATGAATGAATGAATTTATGAATGAATGAATGAATGAATGAATGAATGAATGAATGAATGAATGAATGAATGAATGAATGAATGAATGAATGAATGAATAACTGAATGAATAAATGAATGAATGAATAAATGAATGAATGAATGAATGAATAAATGAATGAATGAATGAATGAATGAATGAATGAATGAATGAATGAATGAATGAATGAATGAATGAATGAATGAATGAATAAATGAATGAATGAATGAATATATAAATCAATGAATAAAGAAAGAAAGAAAGAAAGAATGGATGAATGAATGAATAAATAAATGAATGAATGAATGAATGAATGAATGAATGAATGAATGAATGAATGAATGAATGAATTAAATAATGAATTAATGAATTAATGAATTAATGAATTAATGAATTAATGGATGAATGAATATATAAATCAATGAATAAAGAAAGAAAGAAAGGATGAATGAATGAATGAATGAATGAATAAATGAATGAATGAATGAATGAATGAATGAATAAAGAATGAATGAATAAATGAATGAATGAATGAAGGAATGAATGAATGAATGAATGAATGAATGAATGAATGAATGAATTAATTAATTAATTAATTAATTAATTACTAAATAAATAAATGAATGAATGAATGAATGAATGAATGAATGAATGAATAAATGAATGAATGAATGAATGAATGAATGAATGAATAAATGAATGAATGAATGAATAAATGAATGAATGAATGAATGAATGAATGAATGAATGAATGAATGAATGAATGAATGAATGAATGAATGAATGAATGAAGAAAAAAAAAATAATAATAATAATAATAAATAAAAAAATAATAAAATTTAAAAATAATTAATTAATTAATTAATTAATTAATTAATTAATTAATTAATCAATTAATTAATTAATTAATTAATAAATAAATAAATAAATAAATAAATAAATAAATGAATGAATGAATGAATGAATGAATGAATGAATGAATGAATGAATGAATGAATGAATGAATGAATAAATGAATGAATGAATAAAAGAATAAATGAATGAATGAATGAATGAATGAATGAATGAATGAATGAATGAATGAATGAATGAATGAATGAATGAATGAATGAAGAAAAAATGAATGAATGAATGAATGAATGAATGAATGAATGAATGAATGAATGAATGAATGAATGAATGAAGGAATGAAGGAATGAAGGAATGAAGGAATGGATGAATTTCGAACGCACAAACGAACAAACAGATGAACGAACGACGAATATTTCTGGCACACATTGCTTATATGATATCATATTTACTATTTCATTATGTACACTGTCAAAACAACTTTTTCCATGTTCTGTTTAAAAAATTCTTATTAAAAGATTATTGCCATCTCATTTACACTTGACTGCTCCAAGCGGTTAGAAGAATATGATCATCCACTTGCTGAACTTGTTAAATTGATATTTCATATTTCATATTTCGAAGACTGTGGCGCAGGTATAGTTTTCAGAGCATAAAACAAACCTCGCTGACTGGTGGAAAATATATCAATTATTATCTAAATGTATGACAGCTGGCTGTCCGTGTCTTACAAGTGATACTAGTAGCAGAAATATCAGAAAACTGTAAGAAGAGTTTCTAATTATTGACTCTTGAATATCGGATGGGAACCAACACATCATTACTCATCGCTAGAAGAAAGGTTTAATTTCACAATATTTGTCTCAACAGAGACAGTAAACACGGAATATCAATCGATGTGCTACCAAAGAGACCCTTTGATGCTACAATAACATTTCACGTGAAATCCAGTGGTGTTCCCTTTCGTTTCCTGATAACTTATTAATAAGGGACTAATGACAGAGATTGTAGTGACGTCAGCGTGGTCAGGGAATGTGAACACCAGCCGCTAGCCCAATGCTGTTTAATGTTGGTCCAGCTTCGTCGACGGTGGGCCAGTGTTAAGCCAGTAATCTTGTGCAAGCACATTCATAGATTTCCGAACTCTCCTAACATAGAATTATTCACTGTCATTAGTATTCACTTTGCGATGTGAATGTGAATATTTCTTTACGTCGCTTTCCGCACAATCAATGCAATCCCGCAACAGAAGGTAGCCCGAAGTCGGGACTGCCCTACACTAACTTATCGAATGACTTCAAGGGTTTTATATAGTGCACAGTACCATAGACAGCACTGCGCATGGAAAGGCCTTTGAACATTTCGTCGCCTCGGAGCTAAAGGATCCTATCTGCCACTCTGACGAGTGTCAGATAGGATCCTTTAGCTCCGAGGCGACGATTTGAGAACATTGTATATGCATAACCACGATGACAAATATTCGACCCGGCCGGGTTACTATCTCCGTGCTCTGAGTTTCGAGCCACAACCAGACTGAATGAGTCATCGTTCCAGGCATGAATAAAGTATTAATTTTTACGACGCGCCTTCGAGTGGGGAATTTTTTTTATTTAATTTAGTGCTTAAAGAATTAATAACTCACTTGGACGCGATATGAATTAAAATAAGAAGATCCCAGTAGAAGCGACATATTGACCCAGTATCGGCTTACATTTAATTTGCGTAAATATTTTTTCTAAATGGACCAGGGGACCATCCCACTAAACATCTTAAAATTAGGATATTCTTAACTTTCACTTATTTGCATTAGAAAGTTAAGATCATCTTAACTTGTCTAATGCAAATAAGAGAAAGTTAAGATGATCTTAATTTTAAGATTCTTTGTGGGATGGGCCCCTGGTTGCTAAGATGGTAAAATTTTACGATTATTTAGAATTTATCTTATAATTTAGGCTAAATTCTAAATAATTAATCTCCTAAAATTTGAGATAAATTTTAAATAATTAATCTCGAAAATTAATCTCGTTGAAAGAATTAATCTTTCTATGTTTAATATAGAAAGATTAATTCTTTCGACGTACGATTAATTGTCGAAGGTAATCAAATCAGAAACTATTTATATACCAAGCCAACATTGGCTTAGCTCCTCTTGTTTGCAGGGATTGTTCTGGTATGGAAGGGGAGGGTCCGGGTGTGGGCGGGTGGTATTGCTCGAGGGAGGATCCGCGTGGGGAAGGGGAGGGGTGGATTCAGAAGATCGTGAAACCAGAACTGATCTGTGATGAGAAGTGCCTGATATTAATATACACCGGTGTCGTCGTGGTGGGAAGACCAGGGGGAACTGAGGCGGGACGGCGATCTGACAGTCAACAGGAGATCAGCGAGCAGGAAACAGAGAGCTCTGCAACATACAGCAAGGTCAAGAAACAAGCCATAGGGTGTGAGCCACACGGCTGCTGAACGAACGCTGGGTTCGAGGCCTGGTGAGGGGAGCGGCGATCTAACAGTTAATAGAAGAGCTGTGCTACAGTAAACAAATAGCATTGCAACATAAAAGACGATTCAAAACAGGTCAAGAAGCAGAGGTAATCATCGGGTGTAAGCCACACGGCTGTTGTAGGGACAGTGGGTTCGAGGCCTTCTGGAGAGATGGAATTCTACAGAGTACTGCTGCTGTTGTCCCTGCTTGTTTTTACACTGGTTCCTTGTTCATCCTTAGTTATCTCCCGCAACCATGCAAGCAACAACTACAATAATGCCATAGGTAAGTCAACAGTTACCATACAGTTTTAAAATTTATAAGGATCAAACTTTGATAAAGGGACAAAAAGTTTTGAACGCGTTTGCTGGTACTTTCTGATCAGAGAAAAGTGTATGCATAATAATAGTTAAACGTAACATTTTAAACATTTTTTGTTCAGCATATTTTTCCAAGATGACAAAATATTTAATTATGTCAATGAAGCCGTAAATATTTGTGCAAATCATGATGCATGCTAATCATGCAATGTGTAGACGGGTCTTTTCCCTCTCTTTTGATACAGAGTGTGTGACATACTTCAGTAATATCTACTAGTCCTATCAACCCTTAAAGCTCTGAAATATTTTTGTATAAACCATGAAAAAGGTTACTTTTCAATTATAAATCATCATAAATATCTTAGTTGGCTGTTTCTGCTTCATTTGAATACATATGTTATGGGTCTACGACAATTACAAACACTTTAATTCTTTCAGTGCGGGGAACGTCTTTATATGTCAGAATCTGACGTCCACAGACGTCACAATCATACTAGTACTGATTCCGGATACGGATATTTCTCTATTTTGTTCAGTTTTTCAAGGATGGAATTTCGCACCAAATTTGCATGTAAAACAGAAATCGAAAAAAGTGCACTTTTTATATCAGCCTATTCACATAAACGTTTTATTTTTCCGTAATTGTCGCATTCCACCTGATTTCGCGGTCGTTATGCTTTTGGATCGAATTTTCATACAGAATATATTTGTAATTAAAACATGTATGTTATTTGTCGCTGTAGCTATAAAAAAAGTTCGTAAGGGATATAATTTAATTTTCGAAATATGTTATTGCATTGAAGTGAAAGAACCACACACACGCCCGCCCTGTTTACGTGTGATCGAGGCGATTTTGTCACAAGGACAGGCATTAAGCCACCTCCTTGAAACCTTTGCTTTGGTGACTGGAGGGCAGTGCTTGCCGACCCAGTAATCACGAGACGTTGATCCAAGGCTGGATCAATGTTGGGCCAGCATCGTAGATTGTGGACCAACATTGAACCAGCCTTGAGTCAAAGTCTCGTGTTTGCTGGGAATGTATCGATTTCATAATAGCCGTATTATCGGCGATAATAGAATGACTTGGAGGTCAAGTGAATCGAGTCGAAACTGGAGAGAAAAAACTTCGCAGATCGATAGTTAGGCGAATAGTATTAGGTTTTAAAGGGGAAAAAAATATGCCCAAGCTGAATTTTTCAGGAAACCTTCCAAAAACCATTATAAATGCCATACTAAAACTCTTCTATCCTACTGGACATATAGTGAATGACAGTCAATCAAAATCTGACCCCTAAAAGTGGATGAAAACTCCAAGATGACCGCCAACGGCCGTGAAAATCGGTAAAATCCAAGATCATGGCCAAGGTAAAATATGATTTTCTGACAAATAAAGGTAGGAACAAGTGTAATACCTCTTTTTCGTCTAATTTTGATTGGAAAATCCATTCCTTATATTATTTTCATGATTCAAGGTCATCTTCAAAGTCAAAAGGTCGGTCTGAAGGTCAAATAATATAATAATATAAATGATACCTCATTTTCATGGGATTTTGACCGGTAAATCCTGTTATGGTATTATGTTCGTGATTGAAGGTGACCTTTAAGGTCAAGTAGTAGTAGTAGTAAATCACTGCTTTACGTCACTTTTCGGCACGAATGGTCTTTTAAGTGACATTGTAATACAACAAAAACGTTGTAGTCAATTGATGAGATGAATGATGTACAGATGATGATGTGAGGGTGGGGGTGATAGGGCATGGTGGGTTAATGAGAGCGTTTTCCTTCGCTCGCCCGATAAGGGGTTCTGGGCATGTCTAGGGGATCTACCCTCAGACATACAAATATCCAAAAACATCATATGTAATAGCTCGTTTTCAGGTGATTTTCTACTGGATAATCCACTTATGTTATTATTTTGGTGATACAAGGTCTTGTTCAAGATCAAAAAGTAAATTCCAAGGTCGAAATGTAAAAAGAAAATTGAAGAATAAAGGTCTTTAATGTCAAAATGTCAATTTTACAGTCAAGTAAAACCAAGTGTAATACCTATTTTTCGTGTAAAAAGAGGCAACCGACCCAATTTAACTTACTGGAAGATCCATTTCTGGTATTATTTAATGATCTATTCAACTTCATCTTCAAAGTTGAAATGTTAAGTTTAAGTTCAAATGAGCGAAAATATGATTCTAACAAATTAAAATAGCATAATGTAATACCTTGTTTCAATTTGATTTCGAGTAGAAAATCCTTTTCTGGTGGTAGTTTGATCCAAAGTTTCATGTCAAAAAACATTTTACACAAATAAAAATAGAAACAAGTGTAATCCATATATTTGATGAGGTTTTAGCTGCATTGCTTGTAAAACAATTTTGATAGTTGAATGTCATATTTCGAATCCTATGTCAGGAGGGCAGTGTCATCCTCAGGAGGTTATCCTGGCCCAGTTTAGCCTGTATGTGCACAAATGTGGCCTAAAACCCCATTCATTTCTTTTTGTTTGTTATATTTATGGGTATAAGGTTATTTAGCTATTTTTTAATGAATAAAGTGTTCTTCAACGCTTCACAACCGTTTTTTATCGTTTTCCGTTACCCTTTAACGCCACCAGATGCTCTCCAACTCCCGTCAATCGCCCATCAACACATTCCAACGCCTCCCCGTCACCCTTTAGCACTTACTCATCCCCTTTTGTTTCCCATCTATCTCATTTTAGGCCATAGCACTACCATGTTTACACATTGCCGTCGCCTATTAATGCCTCGCTGTCGCGCTTTAGCACTGTCTCGTCGTTCTTTAACGCGTCCCCATTGTCCTTTAAGGTCTCCCTGTCTCCCTTTATTGCTTCTCGATCACCCTTTAATGCCTCTGTGATACCCTTTGACGCTTTTTTGTTGCCCTTTAATGCCTGCTCGTTACCTTTTGACACACCCCGTCACAGTTGAACGCATCTTACTCGCGCTTTTATGCCTCCCCATTGCCTTTCAACGCCTCTTCAGCGCCCTTTAACGCCTTCTTGCCGTCCTTAAACGCCTCTCCATCACACTTTAACGCTTCCCCATTGCTCTTTAACGCTTTCCCATTGCCATTTAACACTTCCTCATCGCCCTGTACTGCCTATTAATGCCTCGTTGTCGCGCTTTAGCACTGTCTCGGCGTTCTTTAACGCGTCCCCATTGTCCCTTAAGGTCTCCCTGTCTCCCTTTATTGCTTCTCGATCACCCTTTAATGCTTCTGTGATGCCCTTTGACGCTTTTTCGTTGCCCTTTAATGCCTGCTCGTTACCTTTGAACACACCCCGTCACAGTTGAACGCATCTTACTCGCGCTTTATGCCTCCCCATTGCCTTTTAACGCCTCTTCAGCGCCCTTTAACGCCTTCTCGCCGTCCTTAAACGCCTCTCCATCACACTTTAACGCTTCCCCATTGCTCTTTAACGCTTTCCCATTGCCATTTAACACTTTCTCATTGCCCTGTACTGCCTTCCATACCACCTTTTACCACACCCAGTAGCACCTTAATGCCTTTTTGTCTTCCTTCAACGCCTTTACATTGCCCTTCAATGCCTCTTCGTCGCCTCTCCATTGCCTCCTGTCCCTTTAGGCCTACTTGTAATGGCTTGTAATTCCCTGTTTAAAATGACATATTCACAATGTTAAGTTGATCCTTTGACCTTGAGCATGCTTAATCATTAAAAACCTAGAAGAATTATATTATGCAGTCAAAATCACACCTATATCACCCTTCTCGGAAATTGAGAAGGGTGGGTGGTACAACAAAAGCATAGTATATAAAGTTTTGATGTCAGGAGAAGGGGGTGGAAAAACATAAAAACACGTTTTTAGCTTGATAGAAGAACTGAACAAAATGAATGATGTAAACACAATGTATGTATGTATTCCTTGAATTTCACTGTTTTTATGGTATAATTCACAGTAAATGATTGCTTTACGTCACGTTTTGGCACTAATGGTCATTTATGTGACATTGTAATGCGATAAAAAAAACAGTACAGACATGCCTTGTGGATTTTCCCCAGGCATGTCCATACGTCCAGAGACTCTGGTCGGATAGTCCCCAGAGTAACAATAGCTGAAGGTAGCTATATTGCCGGTTGTTTAAGGCTACCACGACCATCATCAGTGCCTGCACTGACATTGCCACTTAAACAGTAGGTATACACTAATTAGCCATAGCAATTTCCTTCTTCTAGAGTAATTGGCGGCCATCTTGGATTTGACACTTTTCTGGTAGTCAGATTTTGAAAGACTTTCTTCTGCCATTAAATACATCTCATTGGTGACAAAACCTCTGGAAAACATCTTTGGTATAATTTTCAGGAATGTTCGAGTGGATGTTTGCATAAATCGACAACCTAATATATCCGCTTGTAATCAACATAATTTCATGATGTTTATATCAAAATGTTTTTTTTTTACAAAAGGATTACAATGAAACAGGCTTTGAGGCACGAAATAATCACATATATCATTTTTTTTCAATTTCTGATATGTTAATGATTAAAATAGTATTCAAAATACCATACTTATCAAAATCTTGCTATTTCGCTTATTAATATAACTTAAAATGCAAATAAATTATGGGCGTGACTACTTAGTGACTCAGAACCTGTTTCAATAGAATCCTTATGGCAATAAATGCACATGTAGACATTTAAATCATAAAGTTTTGTTGATTACAAGCCGAGATATAGCGGTTTCAGCATTTTGGCGGCCATCTTGAACGTCATCTTGAATAATGGAAAAGGCTCCAGCGGGAATCACGGGGAGTTTTAGTATGTTGTTTCTAATGGTATTTGGAAGGTATCCTGAAAAATTCAGCTTGAGCATATGTTTTTCCCCTTCAGCCTGATTACAGGTTTAATACTATTCGCCTATCCAGTATAGATTCATGTTTAAGACTAGTTTAACACATAAACTGTTAGTGAGTAAAACTAGAAAAAATACTTTAAAACAATAACATACCTACATTTCTTGTGAACTAAACCATTTTATCATATTAGGCTACTTTCAAATTTGACTCGATGCATAAAGGTAATGTTAATCTCGCTGCAGTTTCGTTAAAGTTTTACCTTATTCTCTCTGCTCTATCTTCTAAATGTATTGCTTCGCTTTGATATCGCATGCATGAAAGTTATTATATACCCAGAATTAAAATGAGGGGGTGCCCTCGAAAATGATTAACCCTTTCGTTGTGGGAAGCGACTTTCTGACGTCTATGGAGGTCAGATTCTGACGTCTAAAGTACAGTCAATAACCGCATTTCAAATTAAAACAAAACTTTGTTATTTTGGTTTATATGAAAGATATATCAGCTCCCTTTAGGGGTTAATCAAGAACATCATAAATTGTGCGACCTAGCCTGAGCACAATCCCCCCCCCCCCCAATGTGTCAGATGGGACCAGTGCGCGGAATTTATAACATTTTATATTTTAAAGACGCCGTTGACTGACGTGAATAGTGCTCCCAAATGCAACGCATTACTATTATGACGTTGCAGCAATGTTAAATCAGCGTCACTGACGTCGCATTAACGTCCATGCAACCTCGTGTGCCTAGTAATCTCACTTGATTAATTCCTCGAAATGTAACTCCATCAAATTGTTTGACCTCCACTCAACAAACACGACACGTAGACCCAATGCTAGGCTAAAGTTGGCCCACCGTCTACGACGCTGGGCCAGCATTAGCCCAGCATTGGGTCAACGTGTCGTGTTTGATGGGCGAGTCACAATAACAACCAAACATGTCACCGGCCTAAACATGAAAGAGCGCGGCTGTCTATAGCTGCTTGATCGCGAGCCAAATATAGAACACCAGATTAACAATGTCCTCTTTCTTTGCTTTCTTCATTATCTACGATTTATTTGTAATTTATTGGTCTGAAATGCATGCAGGAGCAGCAGCACTTTGATCAATTTGAATGACACGCCACAAATAGAAACATGGAACAACATAACTTGTTTTCTGACAAACTGGGACCAGAAATAGTACTCTACTCCAGACCACGCCCACTCAGTTATTTTATTACAATGTCACTTGACAATCCTTTATAACACAGGTACTTTATCATGTTTACTTTATATTAATTATTTGCAATGTTTGCGATATAATTAGCAAAACTGTGAAAATGACCGCTTAAAATTGTATCCTCGAGAAGTCAATCCTTGAGCTCTGCTTTAAATTCATGTTCCCGCTATTTGGCATTGTTTTAAAGATACGTAGGCCTAAATACTTATCGTAAAATACACCAAAGCAACGTTGGTGTAAGGACCGGCCATTTAAAATTGTTTCTATTAAAAGTTAATCAAGTCAGAGGAGGTCTTGCACATATATATCAAACTGAATACCCATCTAATAGAGAAACAAATGTGCTTACGAGCCTTTTTTGATTAGTCGCTCTAGAAATTCAAGGGTTGATTGTATGAGGATTATAACGTCACCAAGAACAGCTCTGGTGTTACATTATGACATACAAAAGCGGGATCTTATGCGAAAACAAAACTGCTGCAGCAACGACGGCGGCAGCGAACTGTGTGGAATACGGCGAAAGCTGATTAACGCTTGTGCTGCTAAGACCGCACATGTACATTTTCAAGAAAATTTCAGATTAACTGATTAACTACTAATATTTGTAGCAAATAATAGGGGTGACACAGTCATATATTTTTAAAATCTAGCTGGACCTAATTCCGCCATGCTCAACCTTTAGTGTTCATCTATTAGAAATGAGTTTCACGTGCACAAGTTAACAGCCGTGTAAAGCCAAACAGGAATAAGGGGGGGGGGGCACCATTCCATCTCTAGGGGGGGGGGCTAAAATTTTTGTCGAGGACAAATTATTTATTTCAACTCGGCTCGGCAGTGCCTGAAAAATTTAAATTTATTATTTCTAGTGAAGTTTTAGAAGTAGATTATTTACTAGTATTTCATACAATAGTCTGGATGAATGAAGGGTGGCCCCCTAACTGCTTATTTTACAAGTAACCACTGTTTGCCCTGCACTGCAATGTTATGGGAAGCAGTAACTGCTTCCTTGTAAAGTAAGCAGTTACTGCCTTTTGGCTTTGTACAGCACTGCAGATATGCTTTCAAGAAACTTCTCCGTGATAACTGACCGTCCTGCTGTTTATATTTATGTCACGTCCTTGTCAACCAGTTTCATCGGGGCTGTGTAAGTAACCTCAAGCTCACAGGGAAATAGACCACCGTCCTCCAGAACATCACGTATTTCCTCGGACCTAAAGGGTCCTACCTGCCACTCTAATGTGCGGCAGGTAGGACCCTTCAGCTCCGAAGCCACGATATGAAGTTTGACTTATTTTTCTTGGTAAAAGTTAATTTTACTAAATATTTTTGTGTGACATAAAATTGCATTTTTTTGTATTTTTTAGACTTACCAAAGTCACTTCTGATGGCTAGCAAACGATACTGGACATACTGGAGTCGATCTAGAAAAGGGTAGGTACCAAATATTTTCGTGTTATTGCAAAACAACTACATCACTCCGAATTTGCATCCCGACCACTGATAGTGAAAAGCCGGGAGTCTTCAGAAACGTCTACGGACTGATAAAAATAAACCTATTGCTATAAGCCCACCCTGATCCGAAAGTTAATGAGGAAAGTAAACCCCACGTCGATACACTGGTTTCAACCTTAACTCTACGAGGCCATTAATGTAGTCGCCCAGTCACATTGACATGTGGGACACAAGGGTATTTCTCTGAAAGAACCACACAGGATCAGCAGGGTTCGAATGCATCACTGGCTTGGCAGTCAGGCCATCTACCAATGTGCCACATAATAATGGTGACCTCTTACATTGTCCATGCTCTGTGCGCTTCATACACATTTCCCCTGGTCACTGGACCTGTTCTTTATGTAAAAGTTCAACTCCCTTGAAGCATGCAGCACTGCAATCATTTTGGCGCTGTGATATTATCGTATGTATTGGTAATATCTGTCCTATTGTGTACCCCTTAGTGCAGTGAAGCACGTGAGTGGGAAGTGCCTTGCCCAAGGACAACACATAGATTTCCCAACACCGAGAGAGGATAAACTGCACTAAGTAAAAATGAAATGAAATGAATCGGGCTTTAGGCCACCTTTGTGCACATATAGGCTAAACTGGGCCAGGATAACCTCCTGAGGATGGTGAGATGAATGAGATGACACTGTCCTCCAGACACAGAATTCGAAATTCGAGCCTTGGCGGTCTGAGGCCGAGCACGCTACCTCTCGGTCACGGAGGCTCCCCACAATACTGAGTTTCCATGTGGATGAGGAAGAAACATTTTTGTTTCTTTCAAACCGCCGAGACCGGGAACCGAACCCTGAACTCTGGCGTGAAAGGCAGCGGTGCTAACCACTACCACAGGGCCCCACTGCACTAAGAGGAGATTGGACGCGCAGCACCTAATTATTTAGGTCTACTCTGGGTACCTGGGTGTTGGGGTTGGGGTTATCAGTCAACCATCTTGATCCGTTTTATTATTAGCCTATCAAATCACTGTTATTGGGAAATAAATGTTTCTTTTCGCATCAATTTGCAAATTAAGCACGACTATCAGACTATAGTCGTTTTATATCCGTTTGTTAGCCGATTATATCACTGTTATTGGGAATGAAATAAGTGTTTACACGTCAAGATTTGCAAATGTTTGGTGTGAAATTAAACAAGTATGAGTAATTATCACCCTTTTGAAGTTGGGGGTCCCGGTAGCGATACACAACTTTAAAGGTGATCTATCACCCCTTATATGGTATAAATAATTATGTCCTTATATGGGGTGATTGGCAATACCCCATATATGGGAGTTATTGGCTTTCATGTGACCCTCTCAGAGGGTCACATGATAGCCAATCACCCCATATAAGGAAACACTTGTGCCCCATCTTGTGGCAACTTTGATTTATTTGTCACAAATTTATTCATACTATATAAGGGGTGATAGATCACCTTTAAGTGCGTAAAAATCAACGTCCATAACTTGATGCTTCAGTGTCACGTTGAGTTCCCCAGACAAATAGACCGCCGGAGCTGGATGCAGTGATTACAATCACACAGGATGGTGATGATCGTGTCAGAAGCAACAGCTTGCTCCGTGCAATGAAAATCGGCATTTGCCATTTTTATATTTGATAAAAAACCTCAGTAAATTACATCTATGTCTCAGTGCTGCAGCTCATAATGAAATGTCATCATTGAGCCAAAATAAACTATTTCTTATCTGAACAACTATGTTTTACTATTATTTTCATTAAATGTATGCAGTAATAATAGCTAACGCACTCTTCACCACGTAATATGATTTGATAAAAATTTAGAGTTATGATTGAAAAATATAAAAATAATGCAGAAATCAAATATAAACTATCGTGACAAACATCGGGATTAACCCTTTCAGTACGGGGACCGATTTTAGACGTCAGAATCTGACGTCTATAAAAGTCAAATTCTGACGTCTAAAGCCGGTCCCTTCACTGAAAGAGTTAAATAATAATAATGACCGTAGACCCATAATATAGGTATTCAAATGCAGCGGAAAGAGCTAACTAAGACATTTATGGTGCTTTCTAATTGAAAATAGAACCTTTGATCTCCATGGTTTATTTCGGCGTTGTAAGAATCAAACCCGTTGAACCTAAATGTCCAGCTTATATGTCCAGGCTCGCCGGGTCTGACAGGTGACGCTCGCCCGACACTGTTTAAACCAGTCGGTCAATTTCTGGCTAAATTGTGGATCTCATACTATTATAAACACATTTTTTAAATAATAACAAAACGCAAACAAAATAATTACTGTTAGGTCCATCTTGTCAAATCAAATGTCGGTCGTGCAGCCCCTCGCCGTGGTAAACTAGCCAGGTAGGACAATCTGAGATAATTGGGAATTCTCATAACATTCCCATAGTTTCAGGCGCTGAAATCATCCTCGAGTTAGGATTATGAACACACAGCGACCCCTTTCTTGAGATCCTGGATCCGCCCCTAACATGTGGTGATTTCAAAGGTGCACATCCCTTGTTGGTAGAATATACCGTCACGTTGGTACTAGAGGGTCGTATCTGCTACTTTTCAGATACGACCCTCTAATACCAAGGTAACGATATAATACGCTTAACATATTATTTGCGCATGTAGTGTGTTATTCAAGAGTCATCTCTGTTCCTGATTATCCCGCCTTCATCTTTATCAATTCAATTTCTGTACGATTGATATAATAATTCTCGCAAATTAAGCCATGACCTGCTAGTGATTCGTATATGCGAAAACGTATTTCGCATTAACAAAGACCTTAAATTTACTCCAGATTTTATTTTAAAGTGTCTTTGCTACTACAAAGATTTTTGGTGCGGGAAACTGATGACAGGCATTTTTCAGTAAATAATACAACTTTTTGGTGAAGAAATAGAACACGTTGCAGAAGCTAAACTACTTGGGGTCACCATAACACAAACGATGAACTATGGTCAACATATTGACATAGCCATTGCTAAATCAAACAGAATAATTAACCTCTTAAAATTACTTAGTGGTACAGACTGGGGATGCAACCCAAAAACAATAATGAGGATTTACAAAACATATGTGAGACCAGTACTAGAATACGGCGCGATAGTTATGCTATCCGCGGCCCACGTTCAATTAGAAAAAACTACAAAAAAATACAAAATTAAACAATACGAATAGCTTTTTGAAAACCGATGCAGACTCGAATCACATACCTACATGAAATGGAAGATATTGAACCCATCCGCGAGATATTACAGACAATATCTAATAAATTCATAGACTCATTAGAAGAAAATTCGGAACTGTTCAAACTACAAAAAGAACTGAACGAAATTTTCAAAAAGCGAGATGCAACATCTTATTTAGACAAACTAATGGAACACTACAAAAAAAACTATAAGCAAAACAATTGAAACTGCAACAATACGTCAACATAACGTTGGATCAACGCTCGACATCAAGTAATGTATTCACAGCGACAGCCTAGGCTGCTAGATGGCCTCAATGTATGAAAACAACACATAAGGTTAATCATATATTGAAGTCATAGGGATTTTTAATCCGAAGTTAAACCACGGTTTTTGCCCCAAAACTCATAGAGTTTACTCTACGGATTAACGCTGATTTGTCGTAAAATCACTCTCAGCGCCAGGGTTCCCTAACAACAACAACAAGCCTGATTGGTTGTCCACAGTTAAAGCTATAGCTTCCATGTACGCGTACTGAGTAATCCGTATACCGTATTCCGTATTCCGTAATGCGTATTGACCTTTTCCATGTGTGCGTTTATTTTCAGTCCGTACTCCGTAATGCGTATTAATTTTTTATATTTTTATTTTTCATTATTTTTTATTTTATTTTATTTTATTAGCTTCCTTAACAATCGACACGACGCCCAAATCTGGGTCCCCGGAAGCTAGCAACCCTCTGATGACGTCACGAGATGGAATTTTTTATCCTCCGTATACCGTATAACGTATACGGATGGTTTACGCAGTACGATATACGCAATACGCAATACGCACACATGGAAAGACTTTCACTAGTTTACTATAAACTTGATTGAAACGCAATACGGAATACGGAATACGGATAACGCTATAAGCGTACATGGAAAGCTAGCTTAACAGTACTTAAGGCGTTGACGTCACACTGTCACCAGTGTTAGTTCAGACATTTTCTGTTCCCCGACTTTGCTTAGAATTTTCACCCGCTCGAAATTGTATCTCGCTATCCAAATACAATGTAGGAAACATAATCTGATAATTATGCTGTAAAAAACCTTATTCCTAGTTGATTCACCAAAAAATAACCTTATTTCTCGTTTATCCACCAAAAAATTACCTTATTTCTAGTTTATCCAGCAAACAAAAACCTTATTCCTAGTTTATTCACCAAACAATAACCTTATTCCTAGTTTGTTCACCAAACAATAACCTTATTCCTAGTTTATTCACCAAACAATAACCTTATTCCTAGTTTATTCACCAAACAAAAACCTTATTCCTAGTTTATTCACCAAACAATAACCTTATTTCTAGTTTATTATCCAAACAATAACCTTATTCCTAGTTTGTTCTCCAAACAATAACCTTATTCCTAGTTTATTCTCCAAACAATAACCTTATTCCTAGTTTATTCACCAAACAATAACCTTATTCCTAGTTTATTCACCAAACAATAACCTTATTCCTAGTTTATTCACCAAACAAAAACCTTATTCCTAGCTGATTCACCAAACAATAACCTTATTCCTAGTTTATCCACCAAACACTAACCTTATTCCTAGTTTATTCACCAAACAATAACCTTATTCCTAGTTTATACACAAAACAATAACCTTATTCCTAGTTTATTCACCAAACAAAAACCTTATTCCTAGTTGATTCACCAAACAATAACCTTATTCCTAGTTTATTCACCAAACAATAACCTTATTTCTAGTTTATTATCCAAACAATAACCTTATTCCTAGTTGATTCACCAAACAATAACCTTATTCCTAGTTTATCCAACAAACACTAACCTTATTCCTAGTTTATTCACCAAACAATAACCTTATTCCTAGTTTATTCACCAAACAATAACCTTATCCCTAGTTTATCCACCAAACACTAACCTTATTCCTACTTTATTCACCAAACAATAACCTTATTCCGACTTTATTCACCAAACAATAACTTTATTCCTAGTTTATTCACCAAACAATAACCTTATTCCTAGTTTATTCACCAAACAATAACCTTATTCCTAGTATATTCACCAAACAATAACCTTATTCCTAGTTTGTTCTCCAAACAATAACATTATTCCTAGTTTATTCTCCAAACAATAATCTTATTCCTAGTTTATCCACCAAAAAATAACCTTATTCCTAGTTTATTCACCAAACAATAACCTTATTCCTAGTTTATTCACCAAACAATAACCTTATTCCTAGTTTATTCACCAAACAAAAACCTTATTCCTAGCTGATTCACCAAACAATAACCTTATTCCTAGTTTATCCACCAAACACTAACCTTATTCCTAGTTTATTCACCAAACAATAACCTTATTCCTAGTTTATTCACCAAACAATAATCTTATTCCTAGTTTATTCACCAAACAAAAACCTTATTCCTAGTTGATTCACCAAACAATAACCTTATCCCTAGTTTATTCACCAAACAATAACTTATTTATAGTTCATTATCCAAACAAAAACCTTATTCCTAGTTGATTCACCAAACAATAACCTTATTCCTAGTTTATCCACCAAACACTAACCTTATTCCTAGTTTATTCACCAAACAATAACCTTATTCCTAGATTATTCACCAAACAATAACCTTATTCCTAGTTTATCCACCAAACACTAACCTTATTCCTAGTTTATTCACCAAACAATAACCTTATTCCTAGTTTATTCACCAAACAATAACTTTATTTCTAGTTTATTATCCAAACAATAACCTTATTCCTAGTTTGTTCTCCAAACAATAACCTTATTCCTAGTTTATTCTCCAAACAATGACCTTATTCCTACTTTATTCACCAAACAATAACCTTATTCCTACTTTATTCACCAAACAATAACCTTATTCCTAGTTTATTCACCAAACAATAACCTTATTCCTAGTTTATTCACCAAACAATAACCTTATTCCTAGTATATTCACCAAATAATAACCTTATTCCTAGTTTATCCACCAAACAATAACCTTATTCCTAGTTTATTCTCCAAACAATAACCTTATTCCTAGTTTATTCACCAAACAATAACCTTATTCCTAGTTTATTCACCAAACAATAATCGTATTCCTAGTTTATTCACCAAACAATAACCTTATTCCTAGTTTATTCTCCAAACAATAGTCTTATTCCTAGTTTATCCACCAAACAATAACCTTATTCCTAGTTGATTCACCAAACAATAACCTTATTCCTAGTTTATCCACCAAACAATAACCTTATTCTTAGTTTATTCACCAAACAATAACCTTATTCCTAGCTTGTTCTCCAAACAATAACCTTATTCCTAGTTTATTCTCCAAACAATAATCTTATTCCTAGTTTATCCACCAAACAATAACCTTATTTCTAGTTGATTCACCAAACAATAACCTTATTCCTGGTTTATCCACCAAACAATAACCTTATTCCTAGTTTATCCACCAAACAATAACCTTATTTCTAGTTTATTCACCAAACAATAACCTTATTACTAGTTTATTCACCAAACAATAACCTTATTCCTAGTTTATTCACAAAACAATAACCTTATTCCTAGTTTATCCACCAAACAATAACCTTATTTCTAGTTTATTCACCAAACAATAACATTATTACTAGTTTATTCACCAAACAATAATCTTATTCCTAGTTTATTCACCAAACAGTAACCTTATTCCTAGTTTATCCACCAAACAATAACCTTATTCCTAGTTTATCCACCAAACAATAACCTTATTCCTAGTTTATCCACCAAACAATAACCTTATTCCTAGTTTATCCACCAAACAATAACCTTATTTCTAGTTTATTCACCAAACAATAACCTTATTACTAGTTTATTCACCAAACAATAACCTTATTCCTAGTTTATCCACCAAACAATAACCTTATTCCTAGTTTATCCACCAAACAATAACCTTATTCCTAGTTTATTCACCAAACAATAATCTTATTCCTAGTTTATTCACCAAACAATAACCTTATTCCTAGTTTATTCTCCAAACAATAACCTTATTCCTAGTTTATTCACCAAACAATAACCTTATTCCTAGTTTATTCTCCAAACAATAACCTTATTCCTAGTTTATTCACCAAACAATAACCTTATTAATAGTTTATCCACCAAACAATAACCTTATTCCTAGTTTATCCACCAAACAATAACCTTATTCCTAGTTTATTCACGAAACAATAATCTTATTCCTAGTTTATTCACCAAACAATAACCTTATTCCTAGTTTATTCACCAAACAATAACCTTATTCCTAGTTTATTCTCCAAACAATTACCTTATTCCTAGTTTATTCACCAAACAATAACCTTATTCCTAGTTTATCCACCAAACAATAACCTTATTCCTAGTTTATTCTCCAAACAATAACCTTATTCCTAGTTTATTCACCAAACAATAACCTTATTCCTAGTTTATTCACCAAACAATAATCTTATTCCTAGTTTATTCACCAAACAATAACCTTATTCCTAGTTTATTCACCAAACAATAACCTTATTTCTAGTTTATTATCCAAACAATAACCTTATTCCTAGTTTATTCTCCAAACAATAACCTTATTCCTAGTTTATTCACCAAACAATAACCTTATTCCTAGTTTATTCTCCAAACAATAATCTTATTCCTAGTTTATTCACCAAACAATAATCTTATTCCTAGTTGATTCACCAAACAATAACCTTATTCCTAGTTTATTCACCAAACAATAACCTTATTCCTAGTTTATTCACCAAACAATAATATTATTCCTAGTTTATTCACCAAAAAATAACCTTATTCCTAGTTTATTCACCAAACAATAACCTTATTCCTAGTTTATTCACAAAACAATAATCTTATTCCTAGTTTATTCACCAAACAATAACCTTATTCCTAGTTTATTCACAAAACAATAATCTTATTCCTAGTTGATTCACCAAACAATAACCTTATTTCTAGTTTATTATCCAAACAATAACCTTATTCCTAGTTTATTCTCCAAACAATAACCTTATTCCTAGTTTATTCACCAAACAATAACCTTATTCCTAGTTTATTCTCCAAACAATAATCTTATTCCTAGTTTATTCACCAAACAATAATCTTATTCCTAGTTTATTCACCAAACAATAACCGTATTCCTAGTTTATTCTCCAAACAATAACCTTATTCCTAGTTTATTCACCAAACAATAACCTTATTCCTAGTTTATTCTCCAAACAATAACCTTATTCCTAGTTTATTCACCAAACAATAACCTTATTCCTAGTTTATCCACCAAACAATAACCTTATTCCTAGTTTATCCACCAGACAATAACCTTATTCCTAGTTTATTCACCAAACAATAATCTTATTCCTAGTTTATTCACCAAACAATAACCTTATTCCTAGTTTATTCACCAAACAATAACCTTATTCCTAGTTTATTCTCCAAACAATAACCTTATTCCTAGTTTATTCACCAAACAATAACCTTATTCCTAGTTTATCCACCAAACAATAACCTTATTCCTAGTTTATTCACCAAACAATAACCTTATTCCTAGTTTATTCACCAAACAATAACCTTATTCCTAGTTTATTCACCAAACAATAACCTTATTCCTAGTTTATCCACCAAACAATAACCTTATTCCTAGCTTATTCACCAAACAATAACCTTATTCCTAGTTTATTCACCAAACAATAACCTTATTCCTAGTTTATTCTCCAAACAATAACCTTATTCCTAGTTTATTCTCCAAACAAAAACCTTATTCCTAGTTTATTCACCAAACAATAACCTTATTCCTAGTTTATCCACCAAACAATAACCTTATTCCTAGCTTATTCACCAAACAATAACCTTATTCCTAGTTTATTCACAAAACAATAATCTTATTCCTAGTTTATTCACCAAACAATAACCTTATTCCTAGTTTATTCACAAAACAATAACCTTATTCCTAGTTTATTCACAAAACAATAATCTTATTCCTAGTTGATTCACCAAACAATAACCTTATTCCTAGTTTATTCACCAAACAATAATATTATTCCTAGTTTATTCACCAAACAATAACCTTATTCCTAGTTTATTCACCAAACAATAACCTTATTCCTAGTTTATTCACAAAACAATAATCTTATTCCTAGATTATTCACCAAACAATAACCTTATTCCTAGTTTATTCACAAAACAATAATCTTATTCCTAGTTGATTCACCAAACAATAACCTTATTTCTAGTTTATTATCCAAACAATAACCTTATTCCTAGTTTATTCTCCAAACAATAACCTTATTCCTAGTTTATTCACCAAACAATAACCTTATTCCTAGTTTATCCACCAAACAATAACCTTATTCCTAGTTTATCCACCAGACCATAACCTTATTCCTAGTTTATTCACCAAACAATAATCTTATTCCTAGTTTATTCACCAAACAATAACCTTATTCCTAGTTTATTCACCAAACAATAACCTTATTCCTAGTTTATTCACCAAACAATAACCTTATTCCTAGTTTATTCACCAAACAATAACCTTATTCCTAGTTTATTCACCAAACAATAACCTTATTCCTAGTTTATTCACCAAACAATAACCTTATTCCTAGTTTATCCACCAAACAATAACCTTATTCCTAGTTTATTCACCAAGCAATAACCTTATTCCTAGTTTATTCACCAAACAATAACCTTATTCCTAGTTTATTCACCAAACAATAACCTTATTCCTAGTTTATTCACCAAACAATAACCTTATTCCTAGTTTATCCACCAAACAATAACCTTATTCCTAGCTTATTCACCAAACAATAACCTTATTCCTAGTTTATTCACCAAACAATAACCTTATTCCTAGTTTATTCACCAAACAATAACCTTATTCCTAGTTTATTCACCAAACAATAACCTTATTCCTTGTTTATCCACCAAACAATAACCTTATTCCTAGCTTATTCACCAAACAATAACCTTATTCCTAGTTTATTCACCAAACAATAACCTTATTCCTAGTTTATTCACCAAACAATAACCTTATTCCTAGTTTATTCTCCAAACAATAACCTTATTCCTAGTTTATTCACCAAACAATAACCTTATTCCTAGTTTATTCTCCAAACAATAACCTTATTCCTAGTTTATTCACCAAACAATAACCTTATTCCTAGTTTATCCACCAAACAATAACCTTATTCCTAGCTTATTCGCCAAACAATAACCTTATTCCTAGTTTATTCACCAAACAATAATCTTATTCCTAGTTTATTCACCAAACAATAACCTTATTCCTAGTTTATTCACCAGACAATAACCTTATTCCTAGTTTATTCACAAAACAATAATCTTATTCCTAGTTGATTCACCAAACAATAACCTTATTTCTAGTTTATTATCCAAACAATAATCTTATTCCTAGTTTATTCTCCAAACAATAACCTTATTCCTAGTTTATTCACCAAACAATAACCTTATTCCTAGTTTATTCTCCAAACAATAATCTTATTCCTAGTTTATTCACGAAACAATAATCTTATTCCTAGTTTATTCATCAAACAATAACCTTATTCCTAGTTTATTCACCAAACAATAACCTTATTCCTAGTTTATTCACCAAACAATAATCTTATTCCTAGTTTATTCACCAAACAATAACCTTATTCCTAGTTTATTCACAAAACAATAAACTTATTCCTAGTTTATTCACCAAACAATAACCTTATTCCTAGTTTATTCACAAAACAATAATCTTATTCCTAGTTGATTCACCAAACAATAACCTTATTTCTAGTTTATTATCCAAACAATAACCTTATTCCTAGTTTATTCTCCAAACAATAACCTTATTCCTAGTTTATTCACCAAACAATAATCTTATTCCTAGTTTATTCTCCAAACAATAATCTTATTCCTAGTTTATTCACCAAACAATAATCTTATTCCTAGTTGATTCACCAAACAATAACCTTATTTCTAGTTTATTATCCAAACAATAACATTATTCCTAGTTTGTTCTCCAAACAATAACCTTATTCCTAGTTTATTCACCAAACAATAACCTTATTCCTAGTTTATCCACCAAACAATAACCTTATTCCTAGTTTATACACCAAAAAATAACCTTATTCCTAGTATATTTACACACAATATCGCTGTGTTTAATTCGAGACAAAACATTTACAAAATGTTGATGTTTATACACTCATTTCGTTCCCAATAACTGTGATTTAATCTGTTAATTAAATGGATTGAAACGACTACCGGCAGGCTCAGGGCTCGAATACTCTGAGCAGTTTTGAGACCATAGGGATATAGGTGGCGACGGCTTCCATTCGGCGCCTTGTTGAAAAACGCAGATTTTCCGGATGAAACGGGACACACGGCCCAAAAAATGCTGAGGGGGTGGGAGGAAAGGTATTGTGGACTGTCCTCGGCGTCACATTACATCATTGACATCATGACCACGTCATTGAAGACAGCACCATAATATGATAATGAAACCCACGAGACTTTCACCCGATGCTGGTTCAATGTTGGGCCAGCGTCGCAGACGATGGGCCAACATTGAATTATTAGGTCGCTGCCTCGTGGTTGCTGAGATTTAGCGTTTGCTGATTTCTTCGGTGTTTTCAATTCATTTTGAAACTTGGAATGCAATATCCAGCGTCAGTATACCAGAAGTAAACAACACTTTTTAAAAACGATTAGATGTCAAACTAATTTATTCCCGCGAAATCATCAACACATAATTATGTGTGTGTTTTTTCATCAAACAAAACTTATTTCAAAATAAAAAAAATATGATGCGTTAACCCACTGTTTATTTAATGTAGGTCAATTTACTCTTCCAGCGCACTAAAAAAAAACTGAGACATTTATGATGATTTCAAATTGACAAAATCTTTGGTCTCATGGTCAATATAAAAACAGTCCAGCGCTTTAACCCTTATAGCGCCTATGACACCAAATGGTTATTCTCAATTCAAATCATAATAAATGTCTTAGTAAGCTCTTTCTGATTTATTTGAATTATAAATTGTTTATTTTTACAGTGCGGGGATCGACCTGGCGCCTATAGAAGTCAGATTCTGACGACTAAAGTCGATCCCCACACTGTAAGAGTTGAGGGTTAAAATTGTGCCAAAATAAAAAATAATCCAGCATTTCTTGGTGTCCTGTGGGGGCCAAGTAGGCGTAGCCGATCGTAGAAGACGTCATCACTACGGCATGCCTGCCTATTCCCAATAGTCTTCTTAAAATGCGGGCTACTCTGTCCAGCCACACTTTGACCACCGCCAATGAAATTAAAAGAATGAAAAACTTTTAACAATGACAAAAATTATAGTTTTTGTAAAAAAAAAAGCCTAGTTGTCTGTAGCTTTGCATTATTAGAGAGGTTCATGGGTCTGGATCGAGTGCGTCATTGTGGCTATATTTAGTTATTTAAATGAGGCGTGTCATTTGTAAAAAGCCTGAGGAAGCACACGTGACCCCACAGCTTCCTTGACCAATCAGGGTCGCGATAAAACCACGTGGGAAAGAGCAACGAGCACGCCACGCTGCCCCAACGGCGGAAGAACATGCCGACACAAGATGTTGATACAATGTTGGTGTAATGGTGGGCCACCGTCGTAGACGGTGGACCAACATCAAAACAACAGTGGGTAATGTTTTCTTGGAACATGCTGAAGCAGGGGCGACACGTTTTTCCCGGCATCCGACGTCTTAAAGTGTAATCCATACACATATTATTCACCGGGCATGTGTCATCGAGCCATTATTGTATTTTGAGGCCTGATCAGAATACATCTGAGACAAATATGGCACAGGTTGTTTAGCAAATGTGCACGCCCTGCAGTTAGGCCAGCAAACACGATACGTTAGCTCAATGTTGGCTTAATGTTGGGCTAGAGTAGGGGTGGCGGTGCAGGCAGGCACAGATACATAATCATTAGATTCGAAATATTGATATAATTTGAAAAGAACCGTCTGTTTTAAAACCAATAAGCGCATTTATAATGATCAAACTGTGCTGATCAGCTTTAGGGTGTCTTGATATGACTGTAGACGAAGGACAACATTTACATCCAGGGAAGGATATAATTAGGTTGCAACAGACTAACTTACCTTTTCGTTTCCATGCTACATCAACATATTCTATGTTTCCTTTCACTACTAGGCGTCATTAATCACTGAAAACCTACATGGCTGAAACTGATGTGTGAATTATTATTTAGAATGTTATATGGTATCAAACTATTCATTTTAATTCTTCATTGGTTTACGTTGATAGGCACAAATTAAATATTATTAGCATTAAAGCAGCTCCTTGGGATGACAACAATTCTCGTTTTTAATTCCGTACTGAAGTAGTGTATCCCACGAATCATGTTTTTATTTTTTTCAGAATTTTCATATTTTTTACAAATATTTTTAATCAACATTTCTATGAAACCAGAAATAACCCAAACAAACTATTTGTATACCTGAAGGACGATTGAATGTTTTCACAGCATTGGGCCACCGGCCCAGCGTTGGGTAGACAATCAGTGCTGCAGGTGTGTCCTCCCGTGTCCTGACTATGAGACAGCAATTAGCGGCGACCGCTCTGATCTTACCGTCTGATACGTGGGAATATGTGATGTAAAGTGCTGAATATTGCTGACTTGTTTTGTTTACATGGCAATATACGACCTGGAAATACAACTATTTCGCTCTTTTTCGGTACTTTAAAATTGTTTTTTGACTTTTTCGTATTTTCAGTTAAGATCAGTAGGCTATATAGCTTCATATAAATTAAATTTTTAAAATTGACAACATTGAAAATGTCTCATCCCAAGGGGTCCCTTTAATGTGCTTCCTGTGCAACAATTTACCGCAAAATCTGCATAATTGAGGCGACCATCCCTTCGTTGTGAGGCACTCTAAATTATGCATTTTTAGCGATACACTGCATCATTTCCAGCCATTTCGGTTTTGCAAAGTTAATGACGCCTAGGAATTACCCGAAACACGGAATCCCTTAATGTAGCATGCCTGCTACAACCAGTTCACCTCAAATCGTTAACCGATATGTTCATTCTACACACATAAACAAATTGATTTTCTTCTAGTAATCTTAAAATGAAAGATGTAGAAAGGGGTGCCTATTTGCAGAGACACAGAATACAATGGTTGGTGAAAGTAGTCAATATCATTCACCAGGTGGGGTATGACATAATATAACAATAGAGGGCAGTGTGTTAATTTGAGACTCGATTTGGGTCATTTGAGCCCCACTGGTGTTATTTGATCCCGAGGTGGAACCGAGTGATCTTATAACACCTGTAAGACTCAAATTGTAAATGAAGTGCTAACACATTTACCATCCAAACACGCAGTATCACTGTCGGTATTACTACCACAATCTACCATAATCCTCAAGTAATTTAAAGTTTAACTCACTTGAAGTTGTATCTCGCTACCCCGACCCACAACTTCAAGTGGGTGAAAATGACTCATATCTGTTTAATTCCAGACCAAACATTTGCAAATCTTGATGTTTAAACACACACTTCATTCCAAATAACTGAGATTTTTTAACGGCCAATATGATTAAAAGCGACTATAATCGTGCTAAGCTATTCTTACTCTTACAGTGCGGGCATCGACTTTAGACGTCAGAATCAGACGTCTCTAGACGTCAGATTTTGACGTCTAGAGTCGCTCCCCGGGCTGTAAGGGTTAGGACTGACCATTTCATGACGACAGGCTACTATCAGGTAAATAAATGTGTTTTGTCTTCACCGAGTTATATTGAACAACCATTTAAATAATGTTCGATACCAAGCTACATATACATAAACACACGACACCAGAGAAACTGAGAGTATCAATGCCGATACATGACAATGTCAACCCACGCGAGGTCGTGGAGTCGCACAAGGACACGACCTTGTACCAATTATCACGTCATGGGATCGACCCTGATCTATTCGTGTGGTTAGACACAGAGAAGTGAAACAAAGGCTAATATAATTTGGACAAAGTATGCCTTCGTCCGAACTGTTGTTCTTATCCACGGATCTTTCTACGAGTTTCTACTTTGTTATATAAATGATATATAGTTTGGACGAAGTAGGCCTACCTTCGACCAAGTTATTTGTGTTACTACGGATCTCTCTACTTACTATCGTTCTCACTAGAAATGCATAAGAACTACCATACAACATGACCAATATTATTAAAAGCCGCAGTTAAAAGATATATGATCGCTCTTTCTGGTGACACCAAAACCAAGTTTATAGGTGAAATAGTTTTTGAGTTACATGCAATTTCGTGAGCTTACTGTCTAAAATCAGCAGGCCGGAGTTCTACATTTTTTTTATGCATTTCTGTTCTTACTTATATTAAATTAATCTGCTCCGGAATATTCGCGGGCTTATTTCGTAGTCAGTTTTCATCCGAATGACTTCAAAGTTGACGGCATGGTCATTTTGCTCCATTTCCAGCTAGCGTCGGAGAGGTCACAGTTGAACATAATGCTGACATAATACATTAAAGATTTTTAAAATTGTCACATCTTTTTAGCAATCGAGATTGGCCGACAAAATGTACAAAAAACGATATCTTCAGCTGTATCTTCAAAAAGAAGTGAAATTTCGGCCCACAGGGTCATAATGATACATATATACAACTGAAAATAACAGACAAGTTTTTTTCAAAAATCAAATTGACCCCGAAAAAATTCAAAATGGCCGATATCTCGAAATCTGACATCTGACCCTAACAAATTCGGCCCACAGCGTGAGATTGATACATATAGAACGTCGTCCAAAATGAACGACAAATTTGTCAAAATTCAAAACGGCCGACATCATTTCAAATGACCGATATCTCAAGAACGGTGCATGTAAAGCTAGAAATAAGTGAAATTTCGGCTCAGAGGGTCATAGAGAAAAGCCTATATAAAATATATACAACGTCTTTAAAAATGACCGACAAACTTGGCTCAATTCAAAATGGCTACCAAAATTCAAAGAACGGTGCATCTTACACTAAAAAGGAAAGAAAGGTTGGCCCATTCATGTAGGTCATGATGATACATACACAGCATCATCCAAAATGACAGATTTGTGAAAATTCGAAATGTCCATTAAAATTCAAAATGGCTGATATTTCGAAAACGGTGCATCTGACCCTAAGCAGGACTGAAATTTCGGTCCACAAATTTGTCAAAATTCAAAAATATACATCACGACATAATTCAAAATGATCGATATTTCAAAAACTGTGCATCGGACACTAAAAAGTAGTGAAATCCATATGATGACCCCCCCTCTCAAAAAAAATCTCAACTGACTGACTTCACCCCAAGCAATGGGACAACTTTTGATTTTTGCATCGAGAGATGAGCTATGGCATGGTACATGTCAGTAAAAAAAAACGAATAATCTGTTTCAACCACAATTATGTTGTGATGAACGAATGACTGAATGAATGAATGAATGAATGAATGAATGAATGAATGAATGAATGAATGAATGATTTAATTTATATTTTTTAAATCACCTGTGAATCACACTTCATCCACCAGTAGCCCACTCTAAATGCATTATTTAAAAACACAATAACAGATTATCCGCCATTCTGACCTCAGAGATTATATGGGTTGACCTGAGCGACATCTATGTGTGGAGAATGATTATCCGCATGATCTGAAAATAGAGCGTTCTAAACTATTCTGATTTGATCTCTTTATTACATTACCCTTCGGCGTAAATGCACGCAAATAACGTAATCAACTTCCGTGTGTGCGTGTGTGAATATGTCCTGAGAATATACGACAACGGTCATCCACTGAAACGCTGGGAAATGATTGGCACCTCTTTGGGTCAGATATCATCCCCATCCCCACCCCTCGTCTCTGACACCACAATATCGCATCAGGTAGGGACTGGCTGATGTTTCAGTTACTTTGTCACACACGCTACCCTAATCCAACAGCCACTGGCAAACGTTGATTCAATGTCTTGTCAACGTCTGAATCAATGTTGGCATTGTATATCGTGACTGACGTGATCAAATTGAACCTTTCCGTCTTGTGAATTACGACACTTATATTACTGGAGTTAGCAGAACGTAAAATAAATTGAAGATGTATTTTTCTGAAATGTTTGTAAATTCTCGACTTGAAGGTGAACCGCGGTTTAACATTACGATCTGCACAAACTCGCACCTAGATCGCCATTAGCGTGGTCACCAAGTCATGACACGCGGTGAAACATCAGATAAACCTTACAACCCTGAGATTTTGTTTGTATAAACCATGGAGACCAAAGGGTTTTTTTTAATTTGACATCATCATAGATGACGTCTGTCCCCGTACTGGAAGGGTTAAGGCATGTGGGTCGTCGCGATTTGCTCACAAAGTTGTCGAAATAAATTGGCCTCGCATGGTCAACGCACCAAGAAGAGGGATCCGTTGCGACGTAAATATTATTGATCAATGCAAAGAGACGACTCGGCTGTTTTAATAAAACAGGGTGGACAAATTCGCTAATATTTTGTTATTTAATGTTGCAGATGCACAGTGGCTGGCGGGATCTGCTTCTCCAGCTCTCAGTGCTGCTGGGGATACAGGTGTGGTGGCAGTGTACCCGGATTCAGCCTCAAGTCTTGTATGTGAGCCACGGGATCACCCACTTAAAGGGGCTGCAGTGACGATTGGGGACAATAATTACACTACAGGAGATCAGAGTAACTTCCAGAAGACATGTCTGCGTAGTGGCATAGCAATTTTCACCCACTTCAAGTTGTGGCTCGCGTCAGCGAGAGACAACTTGAAGTGGGTGAAAAATGCTATGTCATCAGTTGTACACAAGTCTCTATTATGTTCAGTAAATACACCACTTTAACACCTGGATCATTGATCGTTCACGTGGAGAATACATATAATACAGGTCAGGTGTGAAAAAAATTACACCCTGATTAAAATTGACACCCTATTAAATTAAATAGCGGAACATGGTATACTCAGACAGAATATCACTTGATAATTTATTGTGTTTCATTCATAAGATGTCGCTTCAAATATCGCCCAATTCACCAGATGTCGCGCCAAACTTGTAAAAACTAGTAATATACACGTTGGTGATTTGTAATAAAAGTTTGCATATACATTTTTCTCTGATTGAAGTTTCAAATTTCGCTAACATCTACAGCTGTGAATGAGTAAAATATACCACAGAAGAGAATCATAATCCCCCCTTCAAGTTACAGTCCCGATGGCTTCAAGAAAGTGCATTTTTCTATTATTTAATTTAACACTTCATGGTGCACTATTGATCGACCCAATGCTTTTTCAATGTTCACATTCAACCAGCATTGGATCGGTATCTCGTAAGCTACAGTTCTATGACAATGTCTAGAAATATCGATTTTAAGTTTAGTCACATGAAATATTTCAATGTGTACGATATATTATTAAACTACTTTTAGAAATGATGTATTTGTTGGTTTGCTTCTAATTGTTTCTTATGTATATTCTAAATGCATTGACCAGTCTGACAAACCGTATGAATAAAGGTTGTCCTGGGTCATTTAGCTGATCAAACATTTGTATAAGTTAACATTTGTACAACGACGGCCCAACGTCCAACATTGTGCAAATGTTATACAAATGTTTTGCAATTTAGCTGGTAACTTGTAGGCCCAAGTGTTGATGCACCTGGGAAGTGACTATATTGTGATTACCAAGACTAAAAGCAGATGACAAAGACTTCAACATGTTTAGCTCAGGAAAATCTCGCGACGAATTGATATCATTGTGAATTTACTGCCGGTTCAATTTAGTGGCCTTCTTGAACTGTTATATATTTTAGTGACGAAATGAACGAATGAATGAATGAATGAATGAATGAATGAATGAATGAATGAATGAATGAATGAATGAATGAATAAATGAATGAATGAATGAATGAATGAATGAATGAATGAATGAATGAATGAGCTAGAAATGTGTCTCACCATTATGATATAATTATGAAAAATAACAACTAGTATATTCGAATTATTGCCAGGTTTATTTAGAAATGGTGGTAGAACAATACATTATTTAACGACTGTCAAGTCTGATTACACATACGACGTCATGATTACTACAATGTGCATGCATACTGTATAAGGATAGAATGACACATTTTAAAAATACAACTATGTAAAATGTAAAATGCCACACATAAATCATCTTCTCATAATCTAAGGGGGTCATGTGTAGGCCCGTGTAGTCGGAAGTATATTTGGACATGTTTTATTCATGAAGCACGCAGTCTAAACTTGCCTGCGGTACATCAACAGTTCTTATTTTTGCAAAATCGTCATATAGGCCCACGCAGTTTAACAATTAACAGTTACCTGGGATGTGTTGATGCACCTGAAAAGTCTTGATTTTGTGACTACCAAGACTAAAAGAAGATGGCGAAGACTTTAACATGTTTATAATAATCATAATTAAAACTAAAAAATAACCAATCTATGATCCAGTGGAGGATCCAGGATCTGTAGAAAAGGGGGGCACCCGGGGTTTTTGGGGACTTTTAAAGTATTTTTGCGAAAATAGAGGGGGGCGCGCCTCCTGAGTCCCCCCTGGATCCGCCACGGCTTTCACACTTGACGTACTGTACTTACACTGCTTTTTGAGAAAAAATGTAGATATAAACAACAAACAGTGGCTAGGACATAGATATCACAATAGTGAGCATTTGTTGTGAAAAAAGAGATCTTTTTTGCGAGTATCAAACGGAGGTTTTTCCCAACGTTGACGTTGTCACAGTCTCGAACCGACGTCGAGAACGTGGGTGCAACACTGGCCACAATACAATGCCGTTCCCAGCAAACATGAGACGTTAAGCCAATGTTGGCTTAAAGTTGGCGAGCGTCGCATACGTTTGGCCGATACTAAAACAACATTGGGTCAACGTCTCATTTTACTGGGTAATTACCCTATCTAACAACCAAGACTTTGACCAAATGTTGGTTTGATGTTAGGCCACCGTCTGCGACGCTGGCCCAGCATTAAACCAACATCAGATCAACGTCTCGCGTTTAATGATAGACATATCCCGGGACAAATACTCAATCCGCGTAATCCTTGCATCTCGTGATGAAGTCCTTATACGCGGACTCAATCAGTGATCCCGGCATCTGGTACGCCTTTTCCAGGTCCTCGGCATCGTACACCACATCTCCCTCCTTCACCAACACGTTCAGAGATGGATTTTTACCGATACGCCCGGTTTCCAGGTTGTACAGCATGCTGCACTCCGCGCCACGAGCCTGAACGTAGTGAACAGAGCCGGGGTGGTGTATCAACATGTCACCTGAAGTCACAAAGAGCAATGGTTATTTTTCATGCTTAAAAGATGGAAAAGTAGGACAAAATTAGGACATATTTAAAAATAGGATAAAAGTATGAAAAATGTGATAAAAAAGTAGGATACATTTTTTGAAGTTGACATAATGCGTTTTCGAAGGAGGAGCAGTGATATACAGCGCCAACCTCGCTTCAATAATATTATATGTGCGTTTTTATACATGCTATCAGGCTGGTTTCATGTTGTGACTTTTCTATCTATATTAACTTGCCTCCCTGTTTGAATAAAATTGTGTCATCAGATAAAATACCAACCTGGTTCCAAGTCGTGATACTGATGGGTGGTCTCGTTAGTGGCAGTGTTATATGGTGTGGTTATGAACACTCGGGAACGACCAATCATCTGAAGAAAATAACACATTATTCATTATAACATTACAACTTACACCCTTTATACATTCGTTAAGGTAAATTATACTTTATGATTTATGTATATTTATACCAGTTGTGCTATGTTGCCCTCCAATTGCGGCAACACATAATAACTCTCAGAGCTGTAACTTGAACAATTTCATTTTTCACCCCATTTGAGACCAAACCTTGGTGTTCAAACACACAATTTAATTATACATTTTTTTAATGGGGTGGGGGACTCACCCGACCTCCCAGGCACCTCCACGTACGAGCTTTTGAAATACCAAAGTACATTTTATGCAGATTGGTTTGTCTTGCTTTAGTAAGACACACTTTACCTGGATTGATACAGTTGTTAAGCAATATTCTCCCAGTGTTGGCCTCATCTCTGTCCCCGGAGCCAGTAACGTGCCTCCAAACTGAAGCTCGTTGATCATCACGTCCGTCACTCCAAACTTACTGACAATTTGCTCCTAACATTGAAACAGAATATATACTTTAACGTGTCATTTTCTGTTCAAATAATCGTATTCACGAAATGTCATATGAGTTGTTACATACGGTATATATTTTATTATTATTATTAATTATCTTCATATGATGCAAATAACATATGGCACGTATGAAATATAGCTGCACTGCAAATATTCACTCTGAATAAATATGTATCTTATTTAAATGATATACAATAAATACAATATCAATCACTAACTGTTGAAGGGTCGACTTGTTTGTGATCATCCAAAAGGCAGTAACTGCCCACTGAGAAAGTAAACAGTCGATTGTCTTTTGACTTATACTAATATAATAATATTAGAGTCTGGTACATACCATATTAGAGTCTGGTACATACCCTGAGTTGAGTCCAGTCCATATGAGAGGGAAGGTCCAGCTGACCCACGGCACAAAAACCCCCGTTCCGCTTCAGATAACTCGACAGTTTCTGTGTCTTCCCTGAGTGTGCGTCTTTAATATTGGCGTCGTAATACTTCTCTGCTATTTCTGAACAAGACCTGACCGGGCGAGGTAAAACTGAAACAGGAGAACTTTTAACTTGATTTTCCATTAATTTGATGATATTTTTAAGTCGCCATATTCAGCATACAATTCTAGACAACTGACTCAATGTTGCACGCGGAATATGTATCCATCTCTGTAATATCCAAGGTACGGAAGTCATAAACCCAGCTGCCGTACCCAAGATGGCAAGTGGAAATATTAATGCAATGATTATAATATGCAAAGCTAAAAGGCAGGAGCTACTTACTTTTTACGCGAGCAGTTTTCAAGTACGCTACCTTTTGGCTTTGCAGGGCGGAATTGGTTTCTTGAACTCACCTCTCGCGCCCATCGTGATGACAATTGGAAATATGGAAGGTTGGTTGATGAACTTTCCAATAGGAGAGAACTGGCCAATGGGAAGCTCTTGGGTGCTGGACATCTTTACAATGCCCGTAACTTTATCACCTCCCATGACTGAATATCTCTGCTTTGTATTCAGAAACAGCGGACACTCACTCTCCAAATCAGCCGTTATATCTGAAAAAATAAAGGACACACAGGGACAGTTTAACCTTTAAAGTGCTGAAATGTGTTTGTATAAACCATGGAGACCAAAGGATTTTTTTTCAATGTTAAATGTCTTAGTCAGCTCTTTCTGCTTCATTTGAGTACCTACATGTATGTTATTTGTTAATGGAAACCAACCCAAAGTGTGGGGTTTGTTCGAACATTGCACAATCTAACTTTAACACGTTTTTCTGACTCTACTTTATCTTCAATTTATGAATAATGTATGTTAAAAATAGCATCTATAGTTGGAGACTTCTGGAAAATAATATCAGTCTCCTAACTTCATCATAGAAAAAAATAAATCATTTTTTTTCTAAATTTTGTTCGAACTAGCCACGGTCTCCCTACTATTTTTTTACATTTGAGTAGAGTCAAGCACGTGAGGGTGAAATGCATTGCCTCAAGACACAAAAAACATGTGCAATGTTGAGAGACGAGAAACATGATATCTCTCCAAAAATTCATCTGCAGCAAGCGACATTGAACTCGCAGGACAGGTAGCAGCTATCGCAAAGCGCAAACCTGAAGCTGCTAACGTAATCTCCAACTTCAAATGACGACAGCTTCAGGTTTGCGCTTTGCGTCATTTGAAGTTGAAGATTACGTTAGCAGCTTCAAGCTGCTAACGTAATCTTCAACTTCAAATGACGAAAATTATTTATATTTGTGCAAAACAAGTATCTTTCAAACCATCTACCAGCATATTAGTTTGAATAATCTTAGTAATAATTTATTTGGTGTTGAAACATCACACATTGACGCAATATTATTTTGATGCTAGATCAGAATTGTAGATGGTGAACCAACATCAAAACAACATTGCGTCATCAAAATAAAGCCCAGAATTTGCTGAGATGCACCGTGCGAAGTCAAAAGACAGTAACTGCTCACTTCTCACGCAATCAGTTACTGCTCTTGGGCTTTACAGAGAAAAACACATGGGGTTTTACCCCAGCATGACCATCAACTAAGCCAGGGTAATCTTATGAAACAAAAATCTAAATGATTGTCTCACGAATCTCAATCTCAGAAAAATTCCTATTGCAGATGCTTTTCACCTTAAGCAGCCCCTCAAAAAACAAGTATCGTCCTTACTTGATAACTTACTTTTTAACTTATCCTTGATAGTGGACGCCATATCTTGCGGGCTTCGTCCACCTGGAAGACCAAGAGTGTGAAGGAGAAGTGGTGCATCGATCTTGATAATAATCAGCGCCGCAACAGGAAGAGTGAGGAGGGCAAGAGCGAGTCCCTGCCAGGAAAAGATGAAGTTTCCTTGACTAGCTTGTCGACGACGTGGAGGTGTGGGCGTGGTTACTTCTTCTTCTGTGGTTGAATCGTCATCTTTTGTTTCTTTCTGGGTTGGCCGCCGTCTAGCACTTCTTGTAGGCGCCATTTCTATTGTTGTTTTCTAGAGATAAACCACGTTTATCAATTTATTGTAGACTATATATAAAGGTTTCTAAACTCATTTGATGAGCTCTTAATTTATTATCAGCCTAAATTGTATTTCTAAATGTGCCAGATGTCATAAAAGTAATTTAATTTCATGTTCATAATTATCCATGCGACATGAGAGAATCAAAACTGTATATCATCATACATCTGACGTGATAATCTTATTCAAAACAATACGTACTTAAATTTTGATTTTTAAATTTCGATGTTATGTCTCGCTACATCAACCCACAACATTAAGTAGATGAAAATTACTCATATTTGTTAAATTTGACACCAAACATTTGTAAATGTTGATGTTGAACACGCATTTCCTTCCCATTAACTGTGATTTAACCGGCTAATAATAACGGATTAATGGGTAATATTTGGCCAACGTCGTAGACGTTGCACCAACAGTAAAACAATATGTGGTCAGTGTCTCGTGCTTTCTTCAGCACAGACATTATTACCTGATTACATGCATGCATCATATAAGTACCTGTGATGTATGCGGGATGGAATTGCAAAGGCATTGTCTTGTTCCTATTTTTGTTTTCTCGTATTTACACGATTTAAGTATAAGAATAATAAGTGTTTTCTTAAATTACAGAAAAATACCTTGCAGGTGTATAGACGTAACCATAGATACCAGGTCACGTGTACTTATTGTGTGCACTCCCTCGTCCTCTCTGTGTGTACTCTACCGTGACTAGGCCACAACGAGATCGATATAAACAGATAATTGCAGGTGTCCCAGATCAATAGCGTAACCGCGTGCACACAAATAATACAGCAATTCTCAGCAGCACGTTCACGACATTGACCCGATGTGGGTTTAAAGTTGGACCAGCGTCGCAGACGGTGGACCTACATTAAACCAGAATTAGGTCAATGTCGAATGTTACCTGCAGAGTCATGTATGTTCTTTCAGCATTAAATAGTCATATTTTCTATTTTGTAATGTGGCAGATACATCGTTTTGACCTTGTTGTGACTGTTTCATTTATTATCGGGATTTGATTCACTACTAAATCCTAACAGACATCATATTACACGACATTTATGTTAGAAAGAAACGCATTGTCAGATGTGGAGAATGTGTCATGTTAGAAATATAATCGCGTGTATAAATGTATTGAACAGCACAGGGATATATGTGTGTACATAATTTTACTTCGAAAAGGTTCATTTTTGTGATACTTTTCCCTGTCAGCAGATCGAAATAGACAATGTCTTGGACAACATTGAATAATCATGTTAATATTAAATGTCTATTAATATTTTTTTTAAAATAACCGAGCGAGTTTGATTATTTAAAAAAAAAATAGTGTTTGTCTCCAAATGCTACAAAATACTACATTTAAAAACACAGGACAGAGGAAAGACACAAATGTACCACAATTTTATGACATGAAATAGTAGATAGATGTGACACCAACATATTATATTATCCAAGGTAATCTAGACGCTTATTTAATTACACCTCTTTTATTACAGATGTTACGTAGTATGTTGTTACGTCTCACCTGATATGTCGCAGACCTTCTACTTCTGATCTTCCTCCACGTTGTATTAAATATCCATGTAGCACCGCGTGGTCTGAGGCGATGTGCTCCTTTAACGTGAGCAGGGAGTGCCTTATCGGCCAACGGGATTCCAACACGTCCCTGTGTATTAGCTGGACGCGTCCCGATATCGGATCAGTGGTGGGTCCACGGCGGAGACGTGCGCCCACCACTGACGTGATATCGGGCCGCTGTGTCACGGTGCCTGATTAGAGAACGCGGACGTGTGCCCACTTGTCGCCCTGTGGTGTTTACCAATAGCTTGATTCGTATTGTTACTGAATGGTGATCTCCCAAAAAGATAGCGATCTGATATAATCATGCACTGGTGTGAAACGATCATTGAAATGCATTGTACGTGATTTTATGCGGAGAGCCTTTTATTTTTTGTAATAAACTTGGTTCATTTTAGAATATAGGTGATCATGTTATAGAAATCAATCAATGAATGGATGATTGAATAAATGAATGAATAAATGAATGAGTCAATCAATAAATCAACAAATCAACAAATCAATCAATCAATCAAGCAATCAATCCATCAATCCATCAATCCATCAATCAATCAATCAATCAATCAATCAATAACAGGTACCAAACAGTCGAGTGTTATAAAATAACAAATTCCAATGTAATTGTTTGATTAGTTTTCAAAATTCTAATTACGACTTGTTGTATATTTGATATCCAATCATAACTTTATCCGACAATGTCGTACATACTAAGATCGGACTACATAGGCCTACACCTACATACATACAATTGATATATTCTTGATTCTAGGTTAAAATCGTACACGTCGCCTGTACCGACACGGCTCTGAATTATTCATCCATGTGTGTGCTCAGCAAACAAAGCGTCCAGCATGCCCTCAAAGACCTAACTACACGCATGGTGTGGTAGTGAGTATAGGCTATACAAAGAATACACGGTGTGAGTGAATACAAGAGAACTCGTTTAATATAATCTTTTTTTACATTAATCCACGACCATATGTAAGCAACATCCGGAATAACGGTACACAAACAAATTAATCAGCATAATCCCAGGAGTAGTGTCAAAGTTATTCAGAACATAAATTGGTCTTAATCTTTTTGTCGGGCCTGTGCCTATCATGGGAGAGCTGTAATCTGCCGTGCAAAACCAAAATGCAGTAGATACTGCCCTGTGGCTTCGCAGGGAAGCATAAAGCTGTGAAATGAAATATTTGTATTGGCCGTAGACCCTCCCAACATAGGCATTCAAATGAATCAAAAAAAGCCAACTTAGACATTTGTGATGATTTCAAATTTTTAAAAGGCTTTGGTCTCCATGGATTAAATAAAAAATATTTCAATGTTGTGAAACATAGGTCACACCGGACTAAAATCTAATTGCTATCCCTACGATCAACATAAGAATGGCTACGATTACTTTACAATTCGTTAAGATTATCAGCGATGTAGGGGTCCTCACAGGAACAGGTTTTATTATTTTTTGTCCAATATATTTTCTTTATTCAATAATAAAGTTCGGTTTTGCTTTTTAAATGGGAACAGTTTTATTTTATTTTCAGCCACTTAGCAATATAAAATGTAATACAACATAATTTCATCATCATTAGGGCCTACATTAATATCCAATTTTTTGATAACATCGTGAGTAGATCGCAAGGCTGTTGTAAGGGATCGTAATAGATCGTAGTGCATCGCAATAGATTGCAACTCCTTCGCGAGTTATAGAATTAGTGATCTTAAGAAATCGTGGACTATCGTGGACTATCGTAATAAGATACCATTTGTTTTTACCATGATCGTGTAAAATATGCGATGTCTTACGATGCCTTACGATTCATTGAAATATTGATTTGGTATTGATTTGCGATAGACCTTTGTCATACGATTGAAAAAAAAGTTTTGAACATTTCAAAATTTGTTCGCCCTCTCCGATCATCCTGGGATCTGTATTAATATCTGTTAAGATCTGTTAAGATCTGTTAAGATATGTTAAAATAATTCCCGATCACCCACTATCATTCCACGAATCTCCGCGATGTGGGATCGCAAATTGATTTTAGTTCGGTGGGAACTGCTTAAGCGTTAGCGTCCGATTGCTATGCAGTGCCCACGATCAGAGACAGTGGGTGGTTGTGGTATATTGTGTTGAATTATACACACAGTTCTGTTTACATGGCAATATACGAATTCAAAAATCAGACTAGCAAAACATTACTTCATATAAATATAAGTTTCAATATTGACATGTCAGCACATACAGGTGTTTTAATAAGGTGGGTCATTACGATTTGCTGAACACACTTTGTATAGGCCCACCTGCATACCCGCAGAGATAAGTTTCGCTCTGTGGTACCCCTCCTTCTCAGTAATCAAAATTTCTGCACTTAAACGGTACCGCTGTACCAATAAGAACCCCGATACCTGTGTGGTAACGAAACCATTCTGTTATCCAACAAAGTTCTGATGGCAGTAGAGGGTCCATATATAGTGGGATCTTAATCGTACGTAAAAATACTATTTGTTATAGAGGGAAATGTATATTGTCTTTATGAAACGATGACTAGATAAAACATACATCCACAATCACTGCAAAGTTGTAAATTTGTTCAGACAAAGCTCAAATGTAAGCGCATAGCCTATATTTTGCCGGAATCTTGGGGTCATACTTACGGAAAACGCTGGACTAATAATGTTAACCCACTTTGCATTTCACACTGCAGGTCAAGTGAGGTCAATTTGGAGATTTGATGAAAATGCTGTGGGGCCATTTTCGTCATTCCCAATGGATATCGAACGGAACCCTTATCGGTTGAGAGTGTCAATATTTGGTACGTGGTCCTACCTAATTAGGCTGACCATGTATAAGTTACACATCCTTTCAGAAATGGGGTGAATGGGGAAAATAACATGCAGGCCTAGAGGCGTTTTAAGACAAACTTTACAATGTAGGCATACACCTTATTTTCTAAGCTCATGGCACGAGAAGGGTTGTATATCGAACATTACGATGCAACATTCGTGTAAGGTCTTCAAGTTGAGGACCAGAATCAACGGTGGAACCTCAAGTTGAGGCACTACCCTAGCAAATTTGGAGTGTCAAGCCCCATAACTATATTAGAAAAATCATTATATTACTGAAAAGTCATTGTTTGACGAAATAGATGTAATATAAATCATTATATTACTGAAAGGTCATTGTTTGACGAAATAGATGTAAGCTCAAGATCAAGAACAGAAGAGAGTGAGGGAAGTAGAGCCACGGGGCAAGTTGAGCCACCCCTTCTGCAGCTGACTCTGATTACTCAGTTTGATACCAGTGCTACCTGGTATTTACTAATAAATATAAATTACACTATTTACTTACCTTATTCGAAAATAAACTTTTTCAAGGATACAAAATAACCTAGAGATAAAGGTAGTTTTTTGTGTAGTTTTGAAGACAGCATCAATAGCCTTACTCACCTGAAATAAAATAACAGATCTATGCCTACCATACCATTATTTATCCTTGCACGAATTTACGTTACTGCACTTTACCATCTGAAGAAGTCAACATTCACGTTGCTGGTACTTTATTTGCACTATTTTTGTCTGACGGAATGGCCATGATAGCATTTCTTGTTCAACTTAAAAAAATAAAGTAACAAAGAAAGTTTGTCTCCCGTCTTCATTATTTAAGTAGGCCTAAAACTAAAATGGCCTCCATTTTCCTGAAAAAAGGAAAACTGCAACAAAACATTAATATTTTGCGACCTGGCAAGTAATAAGTGATATAGGCCTACATGAAACATCAAAAGTGATGTGGAGTAGGCCTCGCGGTTTTCATGATAACATGTTCAGAAGGATTCCCAAAACCGTGTTATTCCACAGGCAAGTTGAGAGACTCTTAGAGTAATATAAAAAAAATAGTTCTTTAAATTTAGTCATAAGAAACAAAAGTAATATTATAGTAATCTTCTACATTTTACAATTGGTCTATGTCCAACTTGGCCATCTTTCACAAGAGATGGGACAAATTAGGCCATGCCAGTTAATTTAGTTTAGTTCATTAATGTCAAGATCAATATAAATTACCATTTTTGTATGGTGCATGACAAAAACAAACAACAACAAATTCAGAAATATAAAATTCATTTTGTCTTTATGAATTGTATGAGCACAAGTTTAAATTTAATGAAGCAGCTCCCAGATGAGAGCCCGGTCCTGTCTTTAAAAGGACACCCGAAAAGTGACCCTCCTCTGCAGGGAGGCGTGAGGAGGCTCTGCACGGCCACTTCACTACCACTGCCAAAGTCTTGACTGTAAAATAGCATACGAAAGCAATTCTCACCCGCGGAAAACAAGAAGGAATCAAGTGGGGGGGGGGGGACCTCGTGTATTTCCAACTGTCCGCCCGGATCGAGGCAATGTCCTGGCCGCTGGTCATACCTATACCTTTCCGCAGTTTGATGACGTAAATTGGCTCGGCGGCTAATTCTTTTCTTGAATCCAGATGCTCTTCGTACCCAAAAAGTGTCAGTGAGAGGTGTTCCAACTGATGGCCTTGGCCTGCAAGACGTAGGCTTATGATAGACTACTTCACTGAACTAGCACTGGTTGGGCATTGTAAATCTTCACTAGACAAAGCCCCTAGCTGTGAATACCCAGCTGCCAGGGCATAGATCGTCATTCAGCCGGGACATGAAGCCCCTTGACAAGGACTGCACGACTAGTGAGAAGGATCTCGCCCTCCACTATGTTCTGTGTTAGAACGCAGCATGTATCTGAAACGTAAGATAGGCCTACTCACATCATCACAAATGGGTAAATATTTATCGGGAGGTGTTTTAAAAATGCTCTCACTTGAAAAATAACTGATGGAATGTTTCAAAATCAACTAAGTGAATGGTCACTAACTTAGGTAAACCCAATTAAAATGTATTTCGAGGGCGTTTTGCGGTTCAGATATGGAATGCTTGCTAACCCGTAACACGTTGCAGAGGGTACGACACTTGGGCCTTGACATCGCTTCGAATACGAAAAGCCTCTGGATACTAAAAACAGCAACAGCTTCCGATGAAATTCCTGCCGTCAGAGGCTAAACTACACTGTATTAAACAACCTTTCATCCCTCGCCTTTGGCAAATTTGACAAGGCATTCAAAAGACTTTTGTGTCTGGTGACCAGTGACCGAGCTTCCCTCACTCTCCCTTTGTCCATGCTCCAGCTGATTGAGAGATTGATTAATTTTGCATGGCTGGTTTGTTTGGGATTTAAAGTATAATTTAAAAAAAAACTATTCTAATTAATAGTGATTAAAGACACGTATTTTTTTTATGTGAGAGATGATTTTTTTAATATAATGACTTAAAATGAGTAACCTAGATCTAGTCTAGACCCTAAACATTCATCGATGACGTATCTGAGACTGTCACTGGGTACATGCTGTCGTGGGCGATAATGAAGGATTAACCTCATTATATAGTAGACAGTGGTGCCTGGGGCCCGTTTCAGAATCATTATGCGGACTCTCAGGTTAACTGGGGGTACAACTCATGACCAGGGAAGAAACAAAGAAGAGGGAGATGAATATCATATTTGAATCATCGGATATCCATTTAAATACGGATACATCAGTGTTTTATTTTATTCTTCATTGAGAAGGAAACAGGGCACACCAGAGCTGTGTTTTAAGCTCCATTTATTTTTTGTTCATTGCATTTTACTGTTGATATTTTGATCACTTTCTGGATCACCGCTTTTGAGTGGGCGATAGTCGGACGATATTTGGTAATTGTGTGCACCTCACCGCTTGCGATTCGATTTAAGTTGTTGTAGTTTAATCAACCTAATTAGGTTGGTTCTACTGAACGGCAAAATTGTATGATTCTCCATTTAAGGCATTACATTTTCAAAATAAAGCTTTGGATTCGCAAAAGTTTCAATTGCGGCAGCTCGGCCACCGGTCCTCCCGGCCACACCTGTTGAGCCGCTTTCTCCACATTAGAGTCCACTTTCCTCGTCTTTTGTCCCAATAAGTATAAGATTATAGAGTGCCATAGGGTTTTTATAAGTGACTGAGTGAAGGAGGGAGTGAAGGACGGAAGGAGTGAAGGAAGGTGTGGAGAAAGGTGTGAAGTTAAGGACGGAAGGAGTGAAAGAAGGAGTGAAGGAAGGAGAGAAGGAAGAAAGGACCAAATAATTTTACAAATTCAGCAAACAGTGAAGTTCAGGTGACAAGAATATCTGGCCAGGCCGTAGGAGCTCTGCACCCGGATTTGTCTGGTGCTATACGGACTCTTGGTTTAACCTTGTTTAACTGGGGGTAACAAGCACTCGCCAGGCCGTGGGAGTCCTGTACCCAGATTTATACGGTGCTCCAATATCTGAAGAAACAATGCAGAACTATGAATATAATGCCCAAGAAATATGGAAAACAAATTCTAAGTATGCCAAAGTAAACAGAAGAAGCTGACAAAATTACTTCGATTCTTTTCAATTACATAATGAAGCTCTTAAAGTGACATGAACTAAGTAATGCAGAACTATGAATATAATGCCCAAGAAACATGAAAAACAAATTCTAAGTATGCCAACTTTAGTGAACAGAAGAATTTGACAAAATATCTGAAGAAATGCTACTCTAGTTGAACAGCACTCACCAGGCCGTGGGAGCCCTGTACCCAGATTTATCTGGTGTTATACGAGCTTTCAGGTTAACTGGGGGTAACAAACACTGATAGATGTGCTGAACACCAGAAGAAGAGCTCCAATATCTGAAGAAATGCTACTGTAGTTGAACAAGCACCTGCTAGGCCATGGGAGTCCTGTACCAAGATTTATCTGGTGCTATGCGGACTCTCAGGTTAACTGGGGGTATCGAACACTGATAGACGCGCTGAACACCAGAAGAAGAGCTCCAATATCTGAAGAAATGCTACTGTAGTTGAACAAGCACTCGCCAGGCCGTGGGAGTCCTGTACTCAGATTAATTACCTGGTGCTATGCGGACTCTCAAGTTAACTGGGGGTACAACTCATGACCAGGGAAGAAACAAAAAAGAGGGAGAGGGACTGATCCAAGGGTGTGGACCCCATTAATGCAATGTAAGCGGGGGGAGTAAAGTAGATAAAAAAATTAGAAAGTGGGAGGGGGTACGGGAGTGGGGAAATAGGTGGATGCTCGCTCCTCCAGGCCCGTGGAGGCTTGAAGTCGCTGTAGCCCTGCGGAGCAGATCACCACAGACAGCTGTGGAATTAGTTCGCTGCGGGTCAATAAGATTCTATTCTATTCTTGCTCAGATATAGCTCATTTGCATATGAGGATCGTTGAGATTAAACAAGTGGGTCAGAGTGCTCGTATCCTCCCTATACATGTTAAAGAGGGAGTCAAACGAGGAAAGTCAATGAGTTTTTTTCATTTTCGTATATGCGGCAGGAATTAGGTCACGAGAAATCTGGAAAATAACGTACCAAAAACGCGCCCCTGGGGCCCATCCCACAAAACATCTTAAAGTTAAGATCATCTTAACTTTCTCTTATTTGAATTAGAAAAGTTAAGTTCATCTTAACTTTTTCAATGCAAATAAGAGAAAGATATCTTAACTTTTCTAATGCATATGAGAGAAAGGTAAGATGATCTCAATTTTAATAGCTTGGATGAGTTTGAAATTGGGCAAGATTCGGACAGAAATTAGGTCATGGCGGCCAAAATGGCCGATTATCGGCCATTAATTTTTTAATATGCATAATATCTGGAAAACCAGACCAGATAGCTAGACCATTACTATTGAACAAAATGTGCAGTTTCAGTAGGGATATACCTAGCCGAGTGAACAACGGCCTTGGGCAAGCGCAGCGAGCCACAGAGCCGTGAATCTAGTATCAAAGTGGCTTTGGTACCAACTTTAAATTGCTACTCAGTCTCTGCACTCATTTTGATCAGCTAAGGCCAATCTAGCATCACTTTGCTTATAAATAAATATATTAATTACATCCCTTTGATGCTTTGACAATCTAAATTTTAGTGGCTCTGAGAACGTCAATTCACCGAATTCAGATTTCGCTCCCACACAGCACAGTAGTCCAATTCCCCCCTTCAGGCCTAAAAACTGTCAAAGAAACTGGCGAACTTTATTAATATATTGCAGAAGCCTAAAGGGGAAAGTAACAAATTTCTTAGCATCTCTAAATTACTACCAACCTGATTGTATCCTCGGCACTGAATCTTGGCTTGACAAGGATCCCTTTCAAACAATTTTACGTTGTAATAACGTCCCCACAACGTACAGCATTCGTACTTAGGACGTAAATCTGTGAACTCTCATTTACGTCCTTAGAACGTAAAATATAAATGTAACGTTATTAGGACGTTCTGGGGTTGTAAGGGTTATTATGACTACGTCGTTAGCACGTCCTCGTTACGTTCATCCATGAATGACGAATATGGGACCTTAACGAGCGTTATATTACATACAGTGTTTGCAGGGATACCACTACCAGTGAAATTTTCCCTCCTGAATACCAAGTTTTGTGTAAAGATCGAAATTCGAAAGCCTGAGGAGGAGGCTTTATTGCTGTCAGAAAACATTATGACATGACCCTCCTCCCTAACTTAGAAACCAACTGTGAAATTTTATGGGATAAAGTTCAGATTTTGGCATCAAAATCCTTAACCCTCGGGTGTTTTTATAGACCTCCTGACTCCAAAACTAGTACTTCAGAAGAACGTGTGAAATCTTTAGACCTGATGCCAAAAAATTCAAATCAGACTATTGTCCTGTGAGGTGATTTCAACCTGCCTGGTATTGACTGGGACAATGGGGTAGTAAATCATGGTTTATACAGCCCCGGGGGAACCTGGGAAAACCCGGGAGTTTAATTCCACCCCTGGAAAACCCGGGAATTCTTATATCTCACCCGCGAATTCCTGGGAAATTGTAGAATTTAACATTAACAAAAATAAATATTGGCTTAAAAGCCATGATATTACAAAATCAGTCAATTAGCCATTTTAAAACGCAAATAAAAAGACACCACAAAACAGAACTAATTTTTTTTTTTTTTTTTTTTTTTTTTTTTTTAGAAATTAATGGGCAGCCAGAGTCTCCCATAGCAGATGTGTAAGGGTTAATTATAGGCTATTTGCATGATATCATGATGGAATTTAATGATTAACTTTTAGTGATAAAATGTTATAGGAAAGCAACGTGTGGCAATAGGCCTGCTGTTGTTAGCAATCCTTTGAAATATATTTACATAAAAAAATCCTGTCGTCTGAATTACTAGATTAGCGTAGGTCCTACTGACAGAGAATTGACATGCTGTAAAAAAAATACCCCTGGAAAAAAAAAATACCCCTGGAAATTATTATTTTTTACCCCTGGAAAACCCTGGAATTATTTTTACTCGAGGTGTATGAACCATGTAAATCCCAAAGCAGCAAACAAATCACAATACGAGCTCCTTGTGTCAAGCCTAGATACACATGCAGGGTTCCCCACAGAAAGAAAAATCATCTGGTTGTTCTCTCAAAAATATTAACGAGCAGCGTAGCCCTTACACTGCTGCATAAAATTTGCAGCATGTGTGGTTGCCCACTAAGTGATATCTGGCACGTTTTTTCTTAAAAAAATGTTCATCTGATGAACAACTGATAACAAAAGCCAATAAATTACAAAATCAGTCACTGTCAGTTAGCCATCTTTAAAATCTGGTCGGGCAGCCGGCATTTCCGGCACTGTGGTGAACCCTGACACATGCCTTGGCCCAAATTCATAAAGAACCAACTAGAGAAGAAAATATTTTGGACCTCCTGATCAAAAATAAACCCGGTTTGATAAAATCTTCTCATAGTGTAACTGGAATCTCGGATCACTGTGCTGTTGTGACCGAACTGGATATTGACCCGCCCTACCATCGTACCAAACCCCGCCCAGTGCGTCAGTTGATAAGAGGCTAATTCGGAACCTATCAGGCAACAAATTAGGAGCTGCTGGACCTCCTTTTCAGAAAACAGTCCCCGCCGTTCTGTTAATGATCAATCAATGCCTGGACAAATTTATACCAACTAAAATGACTTCCCCCCGGGAAAATCTACCTTGGCTATCCAAATCACTCCTTGCATCTATTCGGAAAAAAGCTTCTTTATATAGCAAAGCCAAGCGTACGAATAAAGCTGACCTTCGGGCAAAATATAAATTATGTAAACGGCAGACCCATCGTGCCATCAGGTCTGCCAGGTGGTCTTTTTTGAAAAAACAAACTTTCTGAATCTTTAGAACAAAAAAATTCAAAACCTCTCTGGCGTTATATTAAATCTAAACGTCAGGATGGAAATGGTGTCTCTCCCTTGAAGGAAAATGGCCAGCTTCATTCAGATAGCAGACGTAAGGCTGAAATACTAAACAACCAATTTTTCTCAGTTTTTAACTCGGAAGACACCACGAATATACCTAAATTACCAGGACCACCGAATACTGAAATGCCTAATTTCTAAATTACCGTTCAAGGTGTAACTAAATAACTTGAGGGTTTAAACAGCGGAAAGGCGTCCGGACCGGACGAGCTCCCGAACTTGATTCTGAAGCATGCTGCCAACAAAATATCTCCCTTTCCTAAAATTATTTTCGACCAATCTCTACAGACGGGCAAATTACCAGATGACTGGGTAGAGGCTAATGTTGCCCCTGTCTTCAAAAAAGGGGATCGGCACTCTCCGGCAAACTACAGACCGATATCCCTCACATGTGTTTGTGCCAAATTACTCGAACACATCATTTGTAAACAAATTATGTCCCATTTTTCGGAAAACAAAATTTAAACACATGTACAGCATGGCTTTCGATCAAAACACTCATGCGAAAGCCAGCTTTTGATTACACTGATGAATTAATTGAAAATTTTGAAAGCAAGACACAAACAGATGTTGTTGTCTTGGATTTTATTAGGTACTTTGACGTTGTCCCCCCACCAACGCCTCTTGCACAAACTTGACCACTATGGAATTCGGGGAACAACTCTTATTTGGATTCAAAATTCTCTGACCAATAGAACCCAAAAAGTAGTAGTTGATGGCAGCTCTTCAGAATCAGCTCGCGTGAGGTCCGGTGTGCCCCAGGGTACTGTTCTCGGACCCCTACTCTTTTTACCTTTATTAATGACCTTCCTCCTTCCACGGTCTCCTCGCAGGTTCGTCTCTTTGCAGATGACTGCCTCCTGTATCGCCCGATAAAATGTCGAGCAGATCAGGAGCAGCTGCAGGAAGACCTATCTGCGTTACAGGACTGGGCAGATTGATGGGGGATGTGTTTCAACCCCTCGAAATGCTCGGTCCTGAGAGTGTCCAGGCCAAAATAAAAAACCCTGAAGTTGAGTACACCCTTAAAGGCAAGTACACTAGCGAACGTCTCATCAACACCATATCTTGGTGTTTGCCTTAATGAGACCCTGGAATGGGAGGCCCACATTAACAAAATTACAAGTAAAGCAAATTCCACTCTGGGCTTCCTTCAGAGGAACCTGAAGGCATGTCCCCCTAAACTAAGGGATACTGCCTATTTCTCCCTGGTCAGATCATCCTTAGAATACTCTTCAGCAGTTTGGGACCCCTTTAGACAAAAAGATATATATAAATTAGAAAAAATTCAAAGATCAGCAGCAAGATTTGTCACCCAAAATTATAGACAAACAGCCAGTGTGACATCTCTCATTCAAAACCTGGGCTGGACTGACTTGAAAACAAGACGTAAAAATTCTAGACTTGTAAGCATGTTCAAAATTTTAAATGAGCTAGGCCTAGTCGAAATTCCTATCAATGACCGTTTAATCCCAGCGGACAGAAGAACACGTGGTGGGCACAATCAGGCCTATAAACATCTTAGAGCTAACACCACACTGGGACAAAATTCTTTTTGGCATTGAACTATCCCTGATTGGAATTCTCTCTGGCAGCTGCCATAGAATAAAAAACTGTGGCAGCGTTCAAGAGTCAACTGGTTGACTAAGTCAACCCTTCCCCCCCTCCAGCCTGATACTCCAAAAAGGAGGTGCTGCTAGTGTAACAATACAAAGTCAAAGCTTGAGTTTATATGTGACATATAGGACCTGAATTAAAGTAAAATACAACTACAATTCCCGGCGACATATATTGCATCAATCTTTGCGTGTGTGACATATCTAAGCGACATCTATGTGAGGATAATTCGTCCCTGAATGCGCATGCTCAATACCGCTTGAAGTAAATATAAACACAAAAACACGTGCTTTGGACCACGAATGCACATGCGAAATGATGTCATCGTTCCACTATGTTACCTGACTATATTACCTATCTCACAAAGTCTCGCCTTAATACCCGACTCCAACCGAGAACACAGGGAGCCTCCAAGCGCAGTGCCGGATAAATAACTGGAATATAAACATACTTTTCTTTTCTAACAATCAAAAATCCTCACAGATATGAGGCAAATATGGTAGTGAAGACGTAAACATTTGTAGGTAAGTCGACGAATTGCGATTTAACCGTGAACTGAGCACTGTTAAAGTCCATGGCAGGACAGCGGCTGTACACAATTCAGCGTCATATGGCCGGTCAGCGCTAGGATATACCATGAAAAATTTCAACTTGATCAAATTGAAAATGGCCAACTTGTGGCAAATTCTGATCGACAAATTTTGTTGTTTTTTGATGTCTCGCTCCAAAATTTATACCATATATCTATTTCACCAATAGTTCGGATGAGTTTGAAATTGGGCAAGATTCGGACAGAAAGTAGGTCAGGCTGGCCAAATGACCTATTATCTGCCTTTATTTTTTTCATATGTGTAATATCTGGAAAACACGACCATATAGCTGGACCATTACTATAAAACAAAATGTGCAGTTTCAGGTAGGGATATGCTCTAAGAAATTTAAACTTGATCAAATTAAAAATGGCAGATTATCGGCCATAATTAACTTTAATATGCCTGATACCCGACAAACCGTGCCAGATAGTTAGATGGACTAACCTTCAAAATTGGCATCATTCGGAAAATCATTTCTACACTTCTTCAACTTTTCTGATCCAAAAAATAACATGATTTCAATTTTTTTAAGTACCGGACATTTGGTCCATATTTGTATAAATTCAAGATGGCAGACAAAAAAAAAATGGCCAGATTGTTATAAAAGTTTTCGAAACGTGCACAGGAGAAGCAAAGTGAGTCATTGTCTCAACCGTGTGCCATCACCGTTTACGACAAGGGGCTGCACCCCTCTCAAACCCCAAGAGTATAGTTTTGGAGCAGCCACGCGAATAATTTGTCACTTTTTAGGGTGAAGATTTTTTTGCTAGAGAAAAACACATAAAATTAAAATAGCCAACAAAATTCCACATTGATAAATCATTAAAACTATTCGCAGCATTCCTACATCAGCCCTTGGAACAAAAATTCCATTATATACCAGTCCAATAAATACTATAAAAGGAAATGTATGGTTTCAGTGAGGGATATATATATATCTTCTTAATCAGTTAATGGCAACTTCCTTAAATATAAAAAATGCTGACTTGCGACCATCATTGACTACATTAGTCCGGCAGCAGAATGCCCAATATTGGCCTGACCCAAAATTCTCTGATATAGTTTTTTTTCTCTGCTGATTATTTATCTTTGGGGTCTACATAAAAATATCTAGGGTTGTGTGGAGGTGTCACCTTTGAGCAATTTTAATTATTCAAGATGGCCGCCATGGACTCGAAAAAGCTCTGAAAATTCCTCAGTTGTGATGGACTCGACTTTATAAAGGGCAAACACTTGGTTAATATGTCTTGTAACAATGTATGTTTGTCCAATTTTATTCACATAAATCTGTTTTACATCTACATAGTTTGAAAATGCAATAATGGAGACCATTTTGGAATCCAAAATGGCTGCCGTATTGCTAAAAGTTCAGTTATAACCATATGAAACAAAATTATATATATGGCCAAACGATAACATTTAGACTACCATGTACCTCCCCCCCCCCCCAACATCTCAACAAAACTATTTTTTTTTTAGCCCTTGAAAATACTGAACTAAATCGATTGGTACCATTGAAAATATAGAGATGCAAACCCTATTTTGACAACTTATATAAAGGTACTCTAAATATGTTTTTAACAGCGTCGCGCAATTTTAAATAAGGTAGTGTTACTTGAATGTATGTTATATCTGTCCTGGTAAACCGATCTGCAACTGCTATATAACATATGAACGGTAATTGAATTCCGCTTCTTATGGTATATAAATCATTGCAGTATAATACATGTGTAAATAATATCGCTTCATGTATAACTGAACATAATTTAATTCTAAAAATCAGCGAAATCCACAACAACAAAAACCCGTTCATCAAAGGTTTTTTACATGTATCCACATTTGGGCCTCGGTTTTTCAATCCAGATATGCTTATAAATTAGCTTGGATGTTATGTGTGCTTTGAAATTTCACACAATTTTTGTGAAAGACAAAAACAAAATGACCGCCATCTGTTTAAAAACAAATATGTAATTTTGTGCATTTTACTCGACTCTGCATCGAAATAATGGACATCAAGAAAAATTAGAACTATATTTTATATAAAAAAAACTTCCATTATATGAAAAATGACAAAATACAAAATGGCCGCCGTCTCTTTGAAAAATTGTATATATCGACACAAAAAAGAAAAACACAAGTTAAAAAAATATACCAATATCTTTGATATCAGTTGACAGTTACTAGCAAGCGCTTTTACATAGATATATAATATTTTATTTCTATTAAATGAGAAATGTATACAACAAAGCACTAAATTTGTATTTTATCCCTCTATATGAACTATTTCCAACTTTTGTTTTTAGTGAATACAAGCAGGACTTCTCGCTTATGTAAATTGTATATTGTATAAATGTTTGTTATTACTTTTACAGTCTCTGCTGCCATTTTTCAAAAGTGATCATAGCCACTTTAAAAGTTATTTCAGCAACTAAAAAAGTGATCTTGACCACTGAAGAAGTGATTACAACCACTTTAAAAGTTATCTCAACCACTACAAAAGTGATCTTGGCCACTGAAGAAGTGATCACAGCCACTTTAAATAACCACTCTAAACCACTGCAAACGTAATCTTGACCATTGAAGAAGTGATTACAATCACTTAAAAAGTTATCTCAGCCACTACAAAAGTGATCTCATTGACTGAAGTGATCACAATCACTTTAAAAAGTATCTAAACCACTACAAAAGGGATCTTGACCACTGACGAAGTGACCACAGCCAATTTAAACGTTATCTCAGCCACTATAACGGTGATCTTGGCCACGAACAAACTGGTGTCAGCCACTGACAATGTTATCTAAGCCACCACAAAGTGATCTTGGCCACTGAAGAAGTGACCACAACCACTTTAAACATTATCTAAACCACTACAAAAATGATGTTGACCATTGAAAAAGTGATCACAGCCACTTTACAAATGATCTACACCACTATAGAAGGGATCTTGACCACTGGAGAAGTGATTACAATCACTTTAAAAGTTGTCTCAGCCACTACAAAAGTGATTTTGGCCAATGAAGAATTGATCACAGCCACTTTAAAAAGTATCTAAACCACTACAAAAGGGATCTTGAACACAGAAGAAGTGACCACAGCCAAATTAAACGTTATCTCAGCCACTATAAAGGTGATCATGGCCACTAACAAACTGGTGTCAGCCACTGATACAATTATCTAAGCCACCACAAGGTGATCTTGGCCAATGAAGAAGAGATCACAGCGACTTTACAAATTATCTCAGCCACTACAAAGTGATCTTGGCCACTAAAGAAGTGATTACAACCACTTGAAAAATTATTTAAACCACCACAAAAATGATGTTGACCATTGAAGAAGTGATCACAGCCACTTTAAAAAGTATCTCAGTCACTACAAAAGTGATCTTGGCCACTGAAGAAGTGACCACAGCCACTTTAAAAGTTATCTCAGCCACCACAAAGGTGATCTTGGCCACTAACAAACTGGTGTCAGCCACTGATTAATTTATCTAAGCCACCACAAAATGATCTTGAACATTGAAGGAGTGATAACAGCGACCTTAAAAGTTATCTCAGCCACTAAAAATGTGATCTTGGCCACTAACAAGTTGATGTCAGCCACCGAAAAAAGTTATCCAAGCCACTACAGAGTGATCTGGGCCACTGAAGAAGTGACCACAGCCACTTTAAAAATGATCTAGAGCTATGTTTTATAAAAAATAAATAATATTATATGAAAAACAACAAAAAATGACAAAATACAAAATGGCCGCCGTCTGTTTAAAAAAAGTGATCCCGGCCAGTGAAAAAGTGATCACAGCCATTTTAAAAAGTATCTAAACCCCCTACAATAGGGATCTTGACCAATGAAGAAATGATTACAACCAGTTATTTCAGCCACTACAAAGGTGATCTTGACCATTGTAGAAGTGATCACAGCCACTTTAAAATGATCTTAACCACTACAAAAGGGATCTTGACCACTGACAAATTATTACAATCACTTTAAAAGTTATCTCAGCCACTACAAAAGTCATCTTGGCCACTGAAGAACTTATCACAGCCACTTTAAAAAGTATCCAAACCACTACAAAAGGGATCTTGGCCACTAACAAACTGGCTTAGATAATTTTATCAGTGGCTGAGACCAATTTGTTAGTGACCACGATCACCTTTGTAGTGGCTGAACTTTAAAATTGGCTCTGGTCACTTCTGGACTCCAATATCTGTAATATACACAGTAATCCATGCTAGATAGGTGGATCATTGAACACGTTCAATAATGGCAGAAAAAAATATTCAAAATGACCGATTTATTTCACATTAATAATTTTGCTTTGTGGGCGCAATAACTTCAAAAATTGCCCATGTATCCTGCTCAAATTTGTAATTATGCATGTTACTCATAACCAGTTCTTGGACAATTTCAATAATGTTTTTCACTTTTAAACGATGATTAGAGGCTGACGGGCCTTGTTAGAAAGACAAAATGAGAGATGAGCCAACCACGAGCAGATAAAAATAGACGATTAACCCTTACAGCGCGGGGATCGACTTTAGTAGTCAGAATCTGACGTCTGTAGATGTCAGATTCAGATGTCTAAAGTTGATACCCGCACTGTAAGAGTAAACATATTTATAATGACCGTAGACCCATAACATAGTTGGTATCCAAATGAAGCTGAAAGAGCCAACTAAGGCCAAACTTTTTTTATTATATGTTTTACGAGCCCGCCGACATTGATTCAACAAAAATAAAATGGAAATTTTCAAAAAAATCGCAATTTATTTTTCATTTTTTTTTCCCCCAATGTGTTAATATTGCTCCAAATATTTTTTCTTGTGAAAACTTTTTGATTTCACCATGTTTTGAGGTCCTGAGAACCGACACACATAACTATCTGTGGCCTAAAAAAAACTGTCCCTGGCAGTGTTTTCCAGTTGCTGAGGTCATTCCCAGAAACCGCTCTTGCATTTGTCTGATCCACCCCTCCAAACAGTCCGCATTTTCAAGATATATTATATGAACTTTAATTGTATTTTTATTCCGAATCCCGATATTGCAGCCTGGCAATTCCCGCCCTTATTACATAGTAAAAAAAATTGGGAATAATATAGGGAATAAATATGAACGCCAACTTATCGGACATTTGGGAGATTAATTTGACAAAAAAACTTATCGATTATCGATAATGGGTAGTAATAAAAAGTTTAGCTCTTTCAAAGCAAGTATATTTGTTTTTATGTCTTCCAAACACCACTTTACCTGTACTTAAAGATATAATTCATCTTTTTAAAAAATTAATTTGGCAGGATAAACCAGATAAAATAAAAAGAGATACGTTACAGCAACCAATTATTGGAAGAGGTCTAGGTATGGTTAACATAGAACAGTTTTTAAAATCACTCAAATTAACTTGGCTGAGAAGAACTATTAAGGAAAATATTTCTAAGCAATTTGCATATCACCAAATTATTTTAAAAAAGTCCCTTTTTTATGGGCTTTTGATAGTAATTACTTACAAACTTATATTAAGTATATAGATAATCCTTTTTGGAAATATATTTTTTTAGCCTACATCAGCCTAATAGATAAAATTAAGATTGAAAGCTATAATGAAATAGTAAACGAAATCTTATGGTTCAATAACCATTTTATCGATGGCCACTTGTGTATATATACATGTAACTGGGAAAAACAAGGTATATTATTTATTATAGATATTTTAACGGAAGATGGTACATTTTTAAATTTTCGGATTTAACATGTTTAAAGCAACTTTTTAAAATAAAAGGAACGTATTTAGATTACATTCGGCTGCAAAAAAAACTTGCCAAAAGCGTGGCGTGATCAAATTAACACCAAAGCGATAGAGAATACATGCTTGCTAACGATACCACCTATTTTAAATTCAGTCAAACTATTACTTGGAGACCCAGCCGGCAGTAAAACAATATAGAATGTGTTAACCCAATTTAAAAAATATGAGCCCATATCTATAAGAAGATGGGACAGTCTCTTGACAATAGACAATAGACATTGGTTAAATATATTTGGATGGTCTTTTAAATGCACTAATAATGTTCAATTAAATGTATTTCAATATAAACCGATTATATATGCCGATTTTGTAAGATTGATGTTGAAACAATTTTACATGTCTTTATAGAATGTCAAATAATATCAGATATGTGGGAAGAATTTTTTACTTGGCTTAATCATAACGTAAATGCGGATATACAGTTTTCCCCAGAATGTATTATTTTTGGTACTGATCATGACTTTGCTACTGGAGAAATAATATTATTAATTAGGTCAACTATTTATACAGAAAGGAAGATTGATTTCATTCGAAACTATAAAGCCTAAAATGTTCAAATATATACAGACCCTGTTCTACAGTGCCTCAGAGTATAACACCCTGGATAAGTTTATACAGAAGTATATAGATGTTGTACCCGAATTATTAAAATAACCATTCGTGCTGCTGAATTGTTTGTTTCTATGTTTCACTCATTCGAAGCTGGATTTTCTAAAGTAATTCCCAGCTTCTAATGACAAATATATGTATATGTGTGTGTATGTGTATTTATGTATATGTATGTATGTATATATATATATGTATATGTATGTATATGTATATATATATGTGTATATGTAACATGTATATTTATAAAATTTATAAAAAAAACTAGTTTATCCAATTTAGCTATACTTCTAGTGATCATAAACATGTTTAGCGGCGCAATTGTTACACTTTACACTTTTTGTACACGGATTTACACTGAGTATTGTACACTGATTATTATTTATTATTTCTCTTCCTCGTATGTGAAAATGTGAATTTACCACTTTGTGAAGTGGCTCTTGTACCCGTTCATTTCTAACAAGTTTTTTTTTGGAAGGGAAGGCTGTATCAATGTAATGTATTTGTCTGTATGTCTGTCCTGTGTAACGTCCGCTTGTGTTATGCAGGGCAAGGATGTGGTATCTGTTAGCAGATACTGCATTCTAGCTTTGTAGGACATTATTGTATTGTTATACCTAAATTATGTCTTTGTATGCAAATAAAAGCAGGTTGAAAATCCCGCAAAAAAAAAAAATCTGGCTTGACAGGGCACGAAATAAGGTTATTCCGGGCGTCCGAGACAACCCATTTTGCAACCGGACAACGCAGTATCAATCTCTGGGTTTCCGCTTGACAACCAGTCAAAAATTGATAAGATTTACAAAAATATGCAAATTGTTTCTGTGCACAGCGCATTAACCCTTTAACACCTGAAAAAAGCGGGAGATTCACAGGGAATCGGCATCTATTTTTTTTTAATTAATTTATTTTGAAAAATAAATGTGTTTTTTTTATGTCCTCGGACTTCTAAAAAATCATGCGGACAACCTGAAAAGTTGACCTGGTGGTGCGGTGGACAACCAGGCCAACAATCCTTATTTCGTGCCCTGCCTAATACATTTATGATGATTATAAATTGAAAAAAACGCACCTTTGGCCTCCAAGGTTTCCCCCAAAAAATTCAGTGCTGCAAGGATTAATTGTCAATTGGCCAATTAAAAATTAAGACGTTGGCACCACTGACGTCGCATTTTCGATCGCGATATCTGAGCCACATATTTATCGATTTCGCTCAAAATTTGCATAGTCCTCCCACAAATACTGATTGCCTAATATGACAATTTTTAGGAAGACATGATAAGCATGATAAGTAAGCCAACCACGAATCAAAACATCAATCCGTAACAACGTAATGGCCCGAAACACTGTTTTTTGAACCCCTAAACGGCCTGGAATCGACCCCTGCTGCCTGATGGAAAACACTTTCTGATGTTAATTCTCCATGTTTTAATAGCTTCAAGCTGAATATATTGGAGCAAAAAGGTTTTCAAAATGGTTTTACACACAATTTACTAAAATTTATATAGTTTGCTGAAAAGCTGAACAATTCCTGCCTTGTTACTCAATAAAATTGAATAAATTTACTAAACTAAATGCCAAAGAAACCCTGAAAACTAATTTTAACTGCTCAGAAGTAAAATTTTCTGACAATAGGCAGAATGCAGGAGATGCTAGCTCCATGGCGTATGGAAATACATTGTATGGCCTGGTGACTTTTTCGTCTTTTTAAGGGCTCTGAATGTTGGTTTGTGTTCAAGGAGGACTTTGAACGAACTTACACTCCGTACACTCCACTTAAACTTATGCACATGAAACCCGACTTAAAAAATGTATTCCCTGTGATAATAAAAGATTTGAGGCCTCGGATGATGTGAAAAACGTCCGCCCCTCTGTATTATTCGACCTCAAATTTTGGATGACGGTAGCTTCCAGGAGCTGTCGAAATGTGAGTTATGGAATTTATCTTGTTCTACTAATATTGCCGAGACACAGGACAAAGGTTTTTTTCAATTTGAAATCATCATAAATTATAACTCACTTTAGTTAGATATTTCTGCCTTATTTGAATACCAATGAATGTTATGGGTCTACGGCAATTAGAAATATTATAATTCTTTCAGCGTGAGGAACGTCTTTATATGTCAGAATCTGATGTCTACAGATGTCAGATTCCGGCATATACCATGTTTAAAGATGGTCTCCACGCTGAAAGGGTAAGGTTAAAAAATGGTGTATTTGATTAGATAAATTTAATTCCCATGCAGACACCTATCTATTATTTATTAGGACTTTATAACAAAGAATGATTAAGGAGAGTGACAATAACTGGTTGATGAAATTAAATAGTAGATACAGATACTTTATAAGCAATTCAGATATACAGAGTATTGTGTCATTTCAAGCGGTATCGCATGGGTTTAAGTGTTATTATGACGCGTAAATTAAAGTTTGTTCAGGACAGTGTCCCTGTATGTGTATGGAAAAAGAGGAGGAGGAGATCCACTTTTTATTCTTTATGTCCTATTTATCACGATTTACGTCTAAAAGACCTTGCTCCTTTTTAAAGTAAATACATTTCAATAGTTGTTACGTGTTTGTGGATGAAAATTCAATGAAGAGTTTGTGGTCATATTTACATCATGCATTTAAATGCAGGAAACAATATTGGTCCTGAAAAAAAATATTGTTTTTTCCGATTTCAGACCAACCCTATCAAAATATATGCGACCCTAATTTTTTTTATGGATGAAAAAAAAAATTTTTTTTTTTTAGGAAAACTATAAGTTTTACCGACTGTAATCAAACTAGCTCTACGTAACTTTATGAAAAGGAGAGAGGGGGGGGGGGGTCAAAAAGCATCCAAAACCAAAACATCTTTATGTAATATACAGATACGACATGCATGGAAGTGAATTTGGTGTCTAATAAAATTAAAATAATTATTAGCTACTGATTGGTTGAAGTGACAAAAAATAAAATAAATTTCCCACCTACCCAGTGGTTAAAATGACAACAAATCGGAAACAAACATATATTTTTTTGGCCTTGTGATGAATGATGATTATCCCTCATAACATTGTACTACTGAAAGAATTGTATTTTGTAGACACTGTAGTTTTGTATGGGCGATGGACTATCAAATACATTTTTTGTATTCGAATTTGTCCCCAAGTTATCACGGTGTATACAGGTTGCACTGTATGTATTATTTTGTGTCTCTGCAGTTTTTCAGAACAAAATATCAGTATGGGAAAAGTGAAGAAGAGAACAAGCAGATCAACCTCGGAAAAAAAGACAAAGAGAGAGGTAGCTATAGACTTATGTAAATCAGAAAAACTGTTTACTTGTGATTCTGTAATAAAAATAAATACAAGTAGCTTGTATTCATTGATCATTTGACAGGAAATATCTTTTTGGGATCATAGTAATAAAAACAGCACATCATACTTATGTAGTATAATTTTTCGAAAAACTACAACCATTAAGCATTATGTATTCATGAAGCTATGCTATTACTGGTGCAAAATAAAATTACAATTTTGTATTCTATATGCTCAAATAGAATAAGCCATGTTCTAATATAAGTGCATATTGTTTTTTAAGAAATATTTTTTGTATTTGCCTATTAATAGTGCACGTATGTTTATGTGCAGGGATACAACAGGCCTGATAATGGGAAATATATCATCAATAATTTGTAGTCCTAGTCGAGATTATGTAGTTGAGTTTATACCTAAATACAGCCATTACATTTAAATAATCCTTGAAGCTGTCTCACTAATGTGAGATTTTAACAACTTTAAGCCTTTCAGCATGGGGATTGACTTTAGATTCTGATGGTTAAAGTTGATCCCCAAACAGAAAGAATAAAATATTTATAATGGACATAGACCCATAACATTAAACATAGGTATTCAAATGAAGCAGAAAGAGCTAACTGATTTCAAATTGAAAGAAACCTTTTGGTCTCCATAGTTTATATAAAAAATTAAGGGTTTTTCGGTTAATCATGTTAGTTGCCTAAAAATTACAAACACATCAGTTTCACAGACTTAAGACATATTTCACAAAAAAAAACATATGCTTGTCAAATCCGTTTTCTTCTTTTTTTTATTTTCTAAAAATGAAAAATCATGAGCATGAGCTGATTAAATTCACTACATTTGCATACATGTGTTTTGATTCAAATTGCGCAGGTGCAAATCATTTTTTTGCCCAGCGGGAGTTGTGTGTGTCGCGGAAGCGAGACAAAATCTAATGTGGATAAAAAACATAAATTCTATAATTTATTGCTTTGATTTTTAACATACATTGTACATGTATATGTACAATAATGCCAGTGCTCGTTATATTTTGATTAATGTATTGATAGTTTTAAATTATAATTTTTGCAGAAAGGTGTGACAGTAACTGCTGGAAAAGCCTTGTCCAAACTAGATGTTGATTTGAATACTTTGGAAAAGCGGCTAGGTATTGGTGAAGATGGTGACATGGATGTGAGGAGTGTTGTGACCAGCCGATCCCTAAAAGGGCTAAACTTGAAGAAGAAAGAAAAAAGGCATTTGAAAGATTTAGTTTTTAAGAAAAGTAATTGCTTGCTATTGACAAATTTAATAGGCTAATCTAACAATTAACCCTTTCAGCACGGGGACCGACTTTAGACTCCAGAATCTGACATCTATAGACCTACTAAAGAATTAAAATAATGGCTGTACACCCATAACATAGGTATTCAAATGAAGCGGAAAGCAGATTGAAAAAACCCTTTGGTCTCTATGGTTTATACGGTAATATTTCAGTGTTGTAAGGGTTAAATCTTGCTTACATTTAACCCCTAGGGCTTCAAATGATTCAATTTAAATTTTCATTTACTTGAAGTTGTTGTTCGCTACTGCAATCCACAACTTCAAGTGACCTAAAATTAATTTAATCCCAACATATTTCTGATTTTAGGCATACCACATCTTTTTTTTTTATGATTTTTTTTTTTTTTTTGTGAACACCCATATTCCAACAAATGACCACCCTCCTCCCCTGATTTGAAAATAAAACACTTAGATCATATTATAATTTTTGTGGACATAAATGCAAAAGATATTTCAGGGTTTTGCATTTGCTACATCGATTTTTTTAAAATAAATGCTGAACTATTGGGTCTTTATTGTAATTGTACAGAGGTGGATGGCAATTAAAATGATCTTGTATTTTTCAGGTACCACAATTTCAATAACCAAAATATAAAATTTGATTTTGTACCAATTTTTTGTATATATATATTTTGAAATGAGAGTTGTTTTTGATTAGGAATTGATGGAATACAAGCAAAAAAAGATGCACAAAAGAAGAAAAGAAAAAAGAAAGGAAAGAAAGGTCCAGATGTGGGAAATATGACCAATCTGAAATTTGCATTGGATTTAATGATGAATGATATGGATGAAACAAAGACAAAGTGAGTGCTATTGAAATAAAAATTACAGTTCTTATTGAAAAAGATACATTTAACATGTTTGATCAAAATTTTATGCTACTAAAATAGTGCATCACCTTATAGTAATATAAGGTTTTGAATGGAGATTTGGTATTTAGGGTCTAGAATTATGTGTAAATATCAGACTGAATGCATTAAGCATATTAAATGAGACAACATATATCCAGCATACGTGTGGGTTATCTTCACTGTCATTTTTTTAATCTTTATTTTTTTTGTAAAGAAAGTGAGCTCTTGCCATCAAATTTAGGTGGCAGTGGCGTAAAATAAATCATGTGAAGACTATGGTTTCATCAGAGCATTAAAGATCCTATCAAAAGTTTCCAAGAACAATTATTGCTAATGACCAGCTCTCATGAATGAAAAAAATTGCTTCAATTTAACATATGTACATATAGGTCTACCATGTAAGTGCGATATCCTAGCACAGTTTTAATAACAAGAGATCAGATAAGTAAAACAATTGTGAAATAAAATGTCAAAGCTCAACTTTCTTAGTATATGTGCTATACACTCTTATTAAGGACTTCATAGATTATATTTTATCCACTGATTAGCAACTAACTATTTACTTTCAGACATAGAATTGACATGGGTCAGGGTTCTGCCCATGCCGAGATGTGGTAGGCATATCAACCAGAACTCTGATATGCTGCCCAACACCAGTGTTTAAGAAACATGACAAGCTGATTAGTTTATAGTATAAAAAATGACATTTTTGCTATAAAATCTGCCCACCTTTGCCCAATTTTATGAGAGAACCTTGATGAATCAGTAGTTTAGTTGAATTTACATGTTTTTCTTCTTTGTTGGGAAATCATGTACATATAATGTTTACAATGGTTTATAGCTGTGATTAGCGATGAAAATGTGTTAAGCCAGGAAACTTTATAAAATGAATGAATGAAATCTTATGTAGCGCATGTATCGAGCAGGAAGCTGTTCAGAACGCTGAACATCGTGAGTAACTTAGCAAGGCCTGTTATCATTCAAATTCCAACTCAGTCTCCTGGGAAATATACAGCTGAGCTGCCATTGATTCCAGGGCTCCCACATGTTATGGAAAACCCTGAAAACCTGGAAAATTATGACTGTCCTGGAAAGTCCTGGAAAAGTCCTGGAAAAACACAATGTTTCAGATTGTCCTGGAACAGTGGAATTCTGATTAAAATGTCCAGGAAAAATCCTAGAATTCCTTTGGTTCATAGAATTTGGTTTTCTATGGCAGTCTTCCAGTGACCAGTTTGCTATTTTTAGCCCGCCTTTTAATTTTAAAAGGTGGGCTATTGCACATGTTGCAATTGAAGTTCGGCGGCGTCGGTGTTAACATTTACTTGTGGGCGCGATAACTTGAAAAGTTTTTCATGTATCCTTCACAATTTTGTTATGCATGTTACTAATGACCAGTTCTCTGACAAGTTCAATAATGGTCGAAAAAAAATTCAAAATGACCGATTTATTGTGATTTTTCGCATTTTACGTCAATAATTTGACCTTGTGGGGGTGATAACTTGAAAAGTGTTTCACGTATCCTTTTCAAATTTGTTATGCATGTTACTAATAAGTAGTTCTTGGACAAGTTCAATAATGGCTGAAAAAGTTTTTCATGTATCATCGTCAAATCTGTTATGTATGTTACTAATAACCAGTTCTCGGACAAGTTTAATAATGGCTGGAATTTTTTTTTAAATGACCAATTTATTGTCATTTGACGCATTTTACGTCAATAATTTGACCTTGTGGCCGTAATAAAGACTTCAAGTTCAATAATGGTGGCGGGCTATTGTGGAGTGTGCTCTTGTTCTTCATGTTTTATGCATTATACACGTGTCCTTGAAAAACTGGAATTCTGAAAGGGGCCATATGAATACATAAAATGATAAGTTGTTATGTGGGGCCTATTAAGAAATCTTTGATTAAACAGATGGCTCATCAAAAATCACCAGTTCAGTACATATTTTTGTGTTAGGGGACCACTATTCAATTTCCAAGTTTTTTTTAAAAATAAATATTTTCAGACCAAATTTTCGCGATACAGTGTATAAATAATCATCTGAAGGACGTGTTGTAAATAAATATTTATTGGTCCTTAATTTTTGAGCCCTCGCTTCGCTCGGCAGATCTAAGCGCCACTTTAAATTTGTGGAGACTCGCTCCGCTGAGCTCCTAATCATCTATACTAAGGCTACTTTGGGATCAAATTTTGTGGACAGGATTTTTTTTCAAGTGAAATAAATATTTTGCTTGAGACAGAATGTGAAAAAATACAGCTCTGCAGATAAGAAATGAAATAAATAATTTGTTCAATTCAAAAACTGCACCGACATCCCCCCCCCCCCCTCCGACCCCCAGTAATTGAATGGTGGCTCCCTTACTAGCTAGTATATTTAACTGAAAATAGTGACATTTAGGTTCTGGAAATCCTTGAAAAGTCCTGGAAAAATCCTTGAATTCACTTGTCAGATTTTTGTGGGAACCCAATTTGATGCGCATCAAGCTATTTTTCATTCCAAGCAAATTTGCCTTATGTGCCAAGTATTCACACATTTTGGATTTTCTGGGGTCTCGCTGGATGGAAACTGTGCCTACATCCATTGAGGTTCTTTTACGTCCAACTCTACGTCAGTCAGACGAGCCATCTGATTTACGTGGTTCTCTGAGCCCCACGACACAACATCTCTGCACCCATTTCCTAGTGTATACAACACCTGGTAGTCCCAGGCGGCCACCCATCCATTTGTGGACCTGGCCTGGGAATGCTTAACTTCAGTGATTAAGCCGACACCGATCAGCTAACGCTGTATTCCGTATATTATTCCTTTCTAGGTAGGCATACAAAGACCAGCCTTGTTGACACATATATATATATATATATGTATGGTGTCTTATTCTTTCACAGTAAAATTTGAAATAAGGCTTCTTCATCATTAATTGATGATGATTATTATTATGGAGATTATGTGAGTTCCACATTTAGATCTAAATATTGATCTTTCGTCAAGTTAATTCTTTGAAAAAAGTTTCAATTACAATTTATGTTATATTTATAAGCATGTCATACAGAGATGTGGCACAATAGTTAGATCGCAGAGCTTTGACAATGTTGCCGCCTGTTTGGTGCAGGATTTTAAGAAATATCATGTTTCTCCCTGCTCAATATTGGGACATTTTTTTGATGCTGTATCGTTTGGCAAAGCACTTTACCCTCACATCCTACAGATTTAGGTGTAAATGATAACCTGGTAAGACGGAGAAGGCGATGTGTACGAAAAGTTCAATGCGCTGAAATGGCTGCATGACTGTATACTCTCTGTTGTTGAAATGGCACATGAACGAACATGTCCAATGATCAGGGTGTATAATGTGAAATCAGACTTGATACCAAACAATAAACCTGTACCTTTACATTTGTGTCCACACAATACCCATGCAGAGAATGGCATGCATTATGGTAACCGTGATTTAGATGAGATTAGGTGATATTAGTTCAGTATTTGACCCACACATTTTCTTTCAAAATATCCTGGTAATGATAAGTTAGTTAACAGAGCATATTTAAAATTTCGATGATAGTAACTATAGCTATTGTAATAATAATTTTTGCGAGATTCTTAAATTTGCAAATTTGTCTTCGCGAAATATGGAAAAATAAAACCTCGCGAATATTACCAAATCTACAGTATTATCAAACAATAGGAAGTGTGTTTTTTTTCAGAAATGAGAAGAGGCGTATTAAAGAACGATCATGTCCCAAGTTTAATCAAAGGAAGAAAAATATGTTTGTATCTATTCTAATTACTTTATTTCTTTATGAAAGCTCTATTCCTCAAACATCACCAAGCTCAGTAATAACTAAGCATAATATTAGATAACTGATGATTTTAGCCTTTATAGCACTGATATCAACACGTCCTAGGAAATACTGAAATACTTTCATATAAACTATGGAGACCAAAGGGGTTTTTCAATTTGAAAGCATCATAGAAGTCTTAGTTAGCTCTTTCTGATTCATTTGAATACCTATGTTATAGGTCTACAGCCATTATAACTAGGTTGATTCTTACAGTGCGGGGATCGACTTTAGACGTCAGAATCTGACGTCTACCAGACGTCAGATTCTGATGACTAAAGTCGATCCCCGCAGTGTAAAGGTTAAAGTGAAGAATATCTTAACCCTTGAAGTGCTCAATTATATCATTTAAATGTTCACTCACTTGAAGTTGTGTCTTTGGTACCACCAGGTATGTTTTTTACTGCCACCACACACAAATTCACCTTAGGTACTGCGGTAACCTAATACCACAGGTTACCACGTTTTATTTCTTTTTTTGCATACCACAATTAGTTGCCTATACCGCTGTATTAAAATAAAAATACAGCGGTATCGTTACGTCACACACCCATACCGTGATAGGGCACTTCGGTGCTGTCATATTTTTATTCCTTACCATCCGACGACGATAACACAATAGCTATCATAGTGTAAAACTGCAACAAACTATATACCGGTACTGCATTGTGGCCTTCTTTTTGCATAAGTTATTTTTTAAATTATAAGTAGGTATAAACAATTCATAAGAGTCGCTTTTGTTTTCCATTTAAATCATTAGAACATATCAATTCTCGCTTTATAGTGAATGAAAAATACCCAATTTAGTAAAATACACAAGTGTAATATCATTATTTATCAATATCAATTTGAAATGTCCATATTTTATTGGGTTATGTTATTTCACTTATGTGAGTAACACCTTTTATGGGGAGCACCCCCTGTATCCGCCAGATATATTATAAATATCATATTTTATTGTCTGTATTCTAAATTTGATAGTTGATTTTATGACTTTTTGTTGGTATTTGGTCATTTCAAATTATTAAATATCATTCTAGTTAGATATTTATATAGCAGCATAGATTTATTTCCCATCTAGTTAATTTATAAACAGTATTAACCCTTGTGCTACTGAATTGTTTTTCTTTCTATTTTTCACTCATTTAAAGCTGGAATTGCTAACACAATTTTCAGCTTTAAATGACGAAAAACATTTATATTTATGAAAAATTGAATTATTTTAATAATTATAAATCCACCACAGAATTTTAATGACATTTTATTTCGTTTGAAACACAGTTGGATGGGTATATATACGGGTGTAACAGGACAAGGACAGGGCATGTTTCAATGTGCTGATATTTTCACTTTTCTGCAACTGGAATTTTGAAAAACCTCTTTGTATTTTAATTACAGGCTACAAGATATATCTGTGTTCAACCAAGTACTGACTGATCCTGAATACAAGAAAAATCCGCTGGGTGTATTGTCTGAACATTTACGGAATAAACTACAGCAAGAAGATGAAATGGATACTTAGAATATGGATATACGACAATAAATACATTTACCTATACATAATTCTCAGGCCAAGGAATACAGATTAATTTTCAGGTGGTAAACAAAATAACATTGGTGAATAAATACGCATGAAGTTATGAACCTTCATGTGGGAAACACAATTTTATTTCACCATGTTCACACCCCTAAATATGTACGCATAATTTTTCCCAAATAACTTAATTTTATCATCATTTATTTGATTCAGTTGATTTCAACCTTGTAGCAGATTGACTCCACCCACGATTGGTTGCATAATTTTAAGTGCACTGTACATAATCATGGTGTTCAAAATCCGCTGCCCGGCACGACCTGACTGCCTGACTCACATTTGCAGCAGACAGAATTGTGAATCACAGTGACTGTCACTTCGTGAGCACAGCAAGCTGTGTAAAAACAACACTCGGTTGTATGGCCTGAGACTTCTATTTCGAGTCCCTATTAGAAGTAGGCCATTTTCAGATGGCGAAATCTAGTATTAGAACTATTCAATTTAAAAAAAAATGAGGTGTCAGAGCCTTCCGATGTCGTCAGGGTACAAATCCAAAGGATTTAAGCCAAAACTATAGCCCAAAGCCTTCTTTAAATATTCTGGTTTAGATGCTAATGATATTCTTTAACTTATACTAGAGAATTATATATATTTTAAATTGATTCACCTGATTTTAATGCTGCGGCTTTTTTCTAGGCAGCAAGAAAAAAATGAGCCAACATGTTTACATTCTTGGCATAGTAATTTAGTAAGACATACAAATCACTATTCTGACATGGAAAATATCAGCACGCAAGCATATATTTGTCTGGCCTTGATTTCATCCCCTGCAGATGGAAACTCAAATGCTCGGAGATTGATAAACACCGGGGTGGGGGGTCAGATGTCAACAATGAAAATTGTTTTCTCTCTCAGCCCTACCATTCAATCTGGGACGATATGACCAGATGTTGTTCTGCTATAATAATATGCAATCAAGAATGGGCTCGCAGCGGAATTAAATATATGATAAAAATGAACTGTTATTGTAAGAATTACTGCTTTCAGACCATACGTAAATATTCAGGAAGGGTGAATAAATTTGTAAGTCGACATGACAATTTGTGCGTATTTATGCACCCATATGCTTCCGCCCCCACACCCCCCCCCCTTGAAAATAAACGTTTTTTCCCTAAACTGATTATGTATGTTATATTTGTAAATAATGTAAATAAAATGAAAAAATACAGGAATATATATATTTGTTCTATTGTTCTATTTTTTTTAAGTGGAGCATGTTGTGTATAGCCACCCTGATAGAAAACGAGGAAATTCCCACAAATAACATTTAGGTATAAAGATAATTTCATGTGGACAATAGGCCTAACATGTCTTTGTGTGCCACCTCCCCATGGCCCAATGGTTGGAAGGTTAACTTATGAGCAGCAAGAAAAAATGAGCCAACATGTTTACATTCTTGGCATAGCAATTTACTCAGACATACAAATCACTATTCTGACATGGAAAATGTCAGCACACAAGTATACATTTGTCTGGCCTTGATTTCATCCCCTGCAGATGGAAACTCAAATGCTCGGAGATTGATAAACACCGGGGTGCCATGAAACTGAGACTTATATTTCGAGTCCCTATTAGAAGTAGGCCATTTTCAGATGGCGAAATCTAGTATTAGAACTCTAGTATTAGAGTGGGGGTCAGATGTTAACAATTGAAATTGTTTTCTTTCCTACCATTCAATCTGGGACGATATGACCATGCAGGTGTTGTTCTGCTATAATAATATGCAATCAAGAATGGGCTCGCAGTGGAATTAAATAACTGATAAAAATGAACTTTTATTGTAAGAATTATTGCTTTCAGACCATACATAAATATTCAGGAAGGGTGAATAAATTTTGTAAGTCAACATGACAGTTTGTACGTATTTATGCACCCATGTGCTTTTCTCACCCCCCCCCCCCCCTTGAAAATAAACGTTTTTTTCCCTAGACTGATTATGTATGTTATATTTGTAAATAAGGTAAATAAAATGAAAAAATACAGGAATATATATATTTGTTCTATTGTTCTATTTTTTTAAGTGGAACATGTTGTGTTCAGCCACCCTGATAGAAAACGAGGAAATTCCCACAAATAACATTTATGTATAAAGATAATTTCATGTGTACAGTAGGCCTAACATGTCTTGGCATGTGTGCCACTTCCCCATGGCCCAATGGTTGGCAGGTTAACTTATGATCTATAAGCTGTTCATCACCTTGATTCACTCGAGAGAGCGTTGTGGTGCAATGGTTAGAGCATGGCACTTTGCACTTGGCGCTCCTGTAATCAGAAATGCATTTCTGCTGTAATATGCAGATTCAACCCCCGCTTGGCGCAGGTTTTCGATGAAATGACGTCCTCCCCTCTCAACGTGGGAACATTTTCACTCTCGGTCCTAAGACTGTGTGGTAGAGGCCTAGTGATCCCCAGCGGCAGAGGGGTGGTGCAGGTGCGTGTACGCACGATAACTTCATAATGCCCTGACTTGGGTTTTTGTATTTCTATCACATGTGTAGGACACTATAAATCTAAAGGTCAATTTCGACATTCAGTGACCTTGACATAATTTGAAGGTCACGGAAACCAAAATGGCTTGTAAGCGCGATAACATTAATACTGCATTGACTTAGAGCCTTCATTTTTTAGCCACATGTTCACCACTATAATGTGAAGGTCAAGTTCGATATTAAAAATGTAAAATGACTTTTATAGGGCCAGTATCTCAACAATATTGACACTCAATTGCGCTGTGGACTAAAATACAGTATTCAGCATGTTCAGTGCGGAGGTCCATATAGTCGGAATAGGAACTCATCTTATGACGTTCGGTGGATGCTCAGATTAGCCTGAGGTGGTAGGTCTAATGTAAAAAGGTGTTTTCATTTTTTTCCAAAAGATAGTGACTGATTTCGCTTCACATATTTCAAGAGGCAATTTTTTCTACAAACGCGGTGCTATGCAGCAACCACGAACGACGATGGCGGTAATTTTTTTTTGATCTAGGTCCAAGATGTAATCACTTCATACAGTTTTCGGATATGATCAGTGATTGCTGGCGATTCTCGAAATGCAATAACTCACTGATATATGAGGGAGTAAGCCCACCCGTGAATAGTGCTTTATATGTCAGTTTAAATTTGATACGCGATTTAATAGGCAACCAATGCAAATTGATCAATAGCCATACCTGGAAAAATCTGTTTTGGAGAATTGTGGGACGTGATGCAATGCATAAAGCGTAGAGCTTTGCAAAATAGCCGCTGCATGCCTGCCTTTCGAGTTTAAGGCTCGCTTGGTGCAGGATTTTCAGAGAAATATAATGTTTCTCTCGTCTTCACGCTGATACATTGATGTGTCAATGTTGTACACACAGGTGTGAATGAGTAGGCTTACCTGGTGGGATTATGATGAAAATTACATAAGATAATTTAAAAAAATACTAGCGCAAAACGTTTGCAGTAAAGTACATGGCCTACATGAATCAAGAGGCTCAATGACCAACAATAATATGATGTATGTCTCATGTAGCCTGTGGGCCGATGATGAGCATCTCAAAGCTGGATATGTGCGCCATATCATATTAATATTAGACCCAATTATGTGAAGTAGGGCCTACATGCTAACGTGATTACATAGGCCTACAGATGTACGTCCCAAGACAGGAGTATTAAGAGAAAAAAATTTCCAACGAATACATATAATCTAATTTACGTATTGAGCTTGGGAGCTGATTCCCGACTAAACTTCAAATGAAGGGGGTTTTAGGCCACCTTTGTGCACATACGCTAAACTGGGCCAGGTGAACCGCCGAGGATGGTGAGATCACTCTGCCCTCCAGACACAGGATTCGAAATTCGTGCTTTGGCGGTCTGAGGCCGAGCACACTGTCTCTCGGTCACGGATCCGAGGCTCTCCAAAATATTGAACCAATTCCAGACTGAAGGACCGCGGTGCTTGAGTGAAGATGCATGGATAGCTTTGTTAGCTTCAGGCAAAAAAATTTTATCGTCTGAAGTGAAGCTGGTGGACAGACACGCAATCTCGCTGGTCATGGTGAACTTATCAGTAGGCCTAATATAATCAGGCAATAAGTGGAACTGTTGTTAATTAGTGATTTTAAAAGAAGCGGACCTACAAAGTAATCCCTACGTTGTTTTATATTTAATCACCCTAAGCCTTTCACAATATTCACACCTGTAATGCCCCAATTAAAATTATTTGTTATAATCCATTTTTTTTATTATTATCGCCAAACGGTCAAACAATATGAGATTGTACTGCGGCCATATAATATTTAGTTAAACATGCAGTTGGAACGATCTGTCTATAAAGCCCTTCAGCAACCCGATTTTGGGTGAAATTGTTCAACAAAGCCTAACTATATGGTTATTCCAATTAAGTTTGGGATCAATATCAATATGCCTTACGAGGTATTTGGTAGTATACAGTATAACCTCGATTTTGGACCACCTCAATAAGCGGACCACCTCGCGTCTCGTACCGTTTTTGTTCAGTCGCAAAGTTTTTCCCATTGACGTAATGCTTAAGGATTAACCCTTAGCGGACCAAACCAGCTATTCGGGACTTCATGGATCACAGACAGAACATTCACACATACAGTGAAAGTCGCGCCTCCATGCGTGTATACTTATGAAACGACAACCAGCATATATATGTGTTTTTGTACTGGAAATGTTTGTTTAGCGTTTTAATGATGTTTTTTTAAAACGTTTCACAAGAACGTTTTAAAAATATTTTTGGCACTCCACAAAAAAATGTTTTTAAAACGTTTTACGAAACGTTTTCAAACATTTTGAAAATGTTTTTAAAACGTTTTGTGTCAGCTGGGATATCTCTTGTTTGCTGGGTATACATAGTTTTAGTTTAGCATTTGGTAACATAGGATTTGATTACTTTGGTTGAACATTAATCTGTTTTTGTAGAACTATTTTACAATATTGTCAACGTCAGTTTGAAGATTTGCCTCAACCTGCTCAAGTGTGTTATCAGCTGCATTTATTACTTAATAAGTCTTAATTCAGCATATTGATTGATGTTAGAGTGAGGCACGTGAGATCGAGGTTATTGATAAACATAGGGAATAATGAAGGACCCAAGACTGAGCCTCGAGGTACCCCTACTGTTAAATTATTAAATGTCATGACTAGGTACTTCCACAATTTTAACAGCTTGTGTACGATTCTGGAGATAATCACTGAACCACGGAAGTTCTGAATTTCGAGTACCCTACTTTTTGAGTTTTAATAATAATATGTGATCAATCATGTCAAAACATCTTTTAGATAAGAAAATACACCAGTTTTTGATTAATATTATCAAGTATCATCAACTAGTTTATGGGATGCAGTAAGGGTGGAGTGTTGCTTATGAAAGGCGGCTGCTTGGTTAGGCCTGCAGGTGAGTAGGTGTACATTGGAACTGTAAACAGACAGATGGGTGCGAGCAACATCAATATTAATTATGACGCCACAGGTGTACTGACTGCAGTGTGTAAGGTCACACTAAGGTCATCTCGACTGGGTTTTCTGAGTTGGACAGGGAGAGGGGGGGTCGTGGATGTATAGCACATATAATTATGCGTGATCTCAAGGAGTTTGCCTGTAGCAGACAACTTGCAAGATAGCTGAAGGTTCCAGCAATATTTTGAGGTGATACATTTCTTTGAAAATTTTGAATTCTGGGACAAAGAGATATGTAATTACATGGATCATTAATGGAGTCAGTGCCCTTAAAATGAGAGTGATCTTTAGTAATAAATACATTCATGGGGAAGGGACGTCAATGATATGCCATATATACTGTGTATCACATCATTCGTATATTTATACAATTTGATTTATTTGTTGAGGTATTAACCCTGGGGGGGGGGGCACTGCCATACTTGGGAGTACTGGGGATGTGCTGCAGGAAAGGGTGCCTTTTTGAGCTTCCAGTTTGGCACAGGGTGCCTTTTTTGAGCTTCCATTTTGGCACAGGGTGCCTTTTTTGAGCTTCCAGAATTGGCACAGGGTGCTTTTGGGCTTCCAACTCTGGGCACCCGATATAGCATGTGTTTTGCTTATTTCTCACGCTATTATGAGCCTAATTCCATCACTATTTTCTAGTCTCACAGCAAACAGCCTCAAAATTTCATAAACAAATATTATAGAGCTCAAAAAGACCAGTAAAACATGAGGTAAATTGGTAGTAATTACACCATAAACCAATCAATTAAATTTACTGTTAAATTAAAAATTGGGACAGGTATCTTTTGAGCGATGAGGCGAATTGCGACAGGGATGGGTTTTGACCATGCCGGAGGCACATCCCTACCCATTTCTGAGACGAGTAAACGACCCCAACGAAGTAGGCCTATTAATGATTAAAAATTAATTATATTTCATTATATTGAATAAATTTGGATTACTGCTCTGTTGTGTTCTTAAGAAACAAAATATATATTTATTCATCTGGCCTTTCTGTTTTTATTCATATACAGCTGTCACTCTTGGCACAGAGTTTTGCCGGTATGGTTGGTTGCACAAAGCATAGATACATGTAATGGATTTGGTGCATTTAACTGTAACAAAAAAATGGTGCCAATTTAAACTATTCATTCAATTATTTAATTTTTTGATAGTGTCATCCGGCCTCAACGTCTTCAGTGATAGACGGGCAACCACATCTGGTGGTAAGGGAGGGCACAATTCAATTACTAGGGAGTGGGGGGAGTTTTTGAATTTGACAAATGATTTATTTTTACTTTCTATCTTCAGAGCTTCAATTCATTTTGTTCACACTCTGCTCAGCATTTTTTTAAAGGTCATTAAATAACTATTTACAACATGTCCTTCGGACAATTCTTTAATTCACAAAGATCTAACCTGAAAATATTTAGCTGAACATAAATGAGTAGGGCCTGGCCGAGTCCTCAAAAAGTTCCTTTGACTTTACAGAGATAAACAAGAAATCTTATATCATCCCCCGCCATCAATTAGGTTAGAATTTTTGCGGTCACAAATATTCAAAAAATCAACTTGTGGTGGCCATTTTAAAGTTTAGTATAACCCCCTGCACAATCGCGAACCAAGGTTTGAGATTATGCTCAGGGGCATTTCGAACATCACCCATCGAAAGTCTTCAGGTGGAGACCGGTGAGCCCTCTCTAGAGACTCGCCGGTTGAAGCTGAGCCTGCAATACTATATGAAAATGAAAGCGAATCCTGAGAACCCGGCATACTCGTGTGTTGTCAACCCTGAATACAAGAGATTGTTTAATAACAAGCCAGGGACTATACCCACTTTGGGTATAAGGCTCCAACCACATCTGGAGGACATGGAGGTGGAGCTCGATGCAATTAGCGTTGTGCGCCCACCAGAGTGTCCACCTTGGCTTCTTCAACAACCTGATATACTTTTTAACCTCTCAGATCTCAGGAAAGGAGACACCTGTCCCCTTGTCTTCCAGAGCATGTTGCTAGAGCTATTTTGTAGATTTCCGAGGCACCGGAAGGTGTATACTGACGGATCAAAGGAAGACAAGAGGACAGCAATGTCCTTTGTCTGTGATGATCATGAATTTAGCTGCCGCATCAACGATGAGGCTTCAATTTGCACAGCAGAGCTGTTAGCTATTGAAGCTGCCATCGAATACATCTGGGATAGTAGTGACGAGGAGTTCATGATCATCACAGACTCGCTATCTTCATTGCAGGCTCTTAAGAGTCAAAAACTCAACAACCCAATTGTTTCCAATATTTTGCATATGTGTCACTACTTGTCTGGGCACAAGGACATTGTTTTCTGCTGGGTACCCAGCCATATTGGAATACAGGGTAATGAACGGGCTGATGTTTTGACCAAGGCTGCCCTGGATAAGACAAAACAGTTTTATTATATACCATATACTGATTTCAAGTATAACATCTCGGTCTACCTTGATGACATTTTGCAAGGTGAATGGAACATCAATGTCACCAGCAAATTGTTCGAGGTACAACCAATCATTAAGCGATCTTTTACACCAATGGAACGCCGAAGAGATGACGTTGTCTTATGCAGGGCCAGAATTGGCCATGCCTATTTCACAAACGGCTATTTATTGAGAGGAGAATTGCGACCTATGTGCTACAATACTCGTCTCACTGTAAGACGTGTCCTTCTCAGTTGTGCGAAATATGCGCACATCAGAAGGAAGTATTTTGCATTTAATTCCTTATTTAAGCTATTCAGGGACACTCCTGTTGGTTTTATTATTCAGTTCCTTCGGGAATGTAACCTATATTCTATGTTTTAATTATTAGACTTAGACTTGTAGTTTTTACACAATCACGCCAATTTCATGGAGATATAGTGACTTGATAAGTCGTTCATTTTATAATAACTTCATATTTTACATTATTTATACTGATATTTTAATACTCATTAAACTGTGTTGTAGTGCAGGCGCTACAACATGTCATCAGACTCGTTACATATAGGTGCCAGGAGCATCGTCATCTTATCATATCAAACACTTTAAACTGAATATTTTAGTACGATCATGCTTTTATTGGCTTTGTCTTTCCTTTACTACTTTAACTATACAATATGGGATATTGTAATACCTGGAATTTTCACTTAAATGGCCATGCTGGCCGAAAAGTGAAGTAAAGCAAATATTTTACTTACTTACTTACTATAACCCCCTGCAAATTTCCACATCTTGGGTAATGTGATTGTAAAATATGAATTATTTCTAACTCCAATATTTGAGTTTTTGCGCCCACAAAAATTATGTTAATCCGTGACAGCCATTTTGACTTTCAGTAAAACCATGAAATCACATGCACATCCATTAAAAACAAAACATTTGTATAACATTTATACAATGTTGGACCATCGTCGAAGACGTTGGGCCGACGTACGTTGTATTAATCATGTACAAATGTTTTGTTTTTACTGCCAAATTACTGAGCATCTCCATGGAGAATGTGATTGTATTTCTTTATAATTTCTGACTTTAAGTTTTTCAAGTTTTTGCGTCCACAAAAATTATAAAGTTCATCAGTGGCGGCCATTTTAAACTTCAGTAAAATATTTTAAAAAATCATGAAATCACATGCACATCCATTAAAAACAAAACATTTGTATAACATTTATACAATGTTGGACCATCGTCGAAGACGTTGGGCCGACGTACGTTGTATTAATCATGTACAAATGTTTTGTTTCTACTGCCAAATTACTGAGCATCTCCATGGAGAATGTGATTGTATTTCTTTATAATTTCTGACTTTAAGTTTTTCAAGTTTTTGCGTCCACAAAAATTATAAAGTTCATCAGTGGCGGCCATTTTAAACTTCAGTAAAATATTTTAAAAAATCACCTGCACATCTCTATATCGTGGGGAATGTGACTTTGAGATCTAGAGTTGTGCATCCACAAAAAAATTAGAGTTGACCTCTGGCAGCTATTTGGAATTTTGCTACCATCATTAAAAAGTTACTTGCTCATCCCCATGTTCCTATAGGAATGTAATGTTCAAATTAAAAAAGAAATTGACCACTAGTGTGTGTGCCTGATGTCGGACGCTGGATGCATGGAACCCTGGCACGACTACAATCTCCCTTCCCCTACGGGCGGGGGATAAAACAACCTTATCTGTTCTGGATTGCCAGGAAATTATGATATGGACTGAAAATGGTAAAACACATGTCCTATTATTGAAGTGGGTTAGGCCTATCTGATTGACCGTACAGATATCAATATGTTACTGTTGTTAGGCCTATTTCTAAAGAGTTTGAATTAATTCCCCGCCCTCCCCTATTAGGCAGGGATTTTTATTGGGAATAAATTAAAAGCACCAAAACCTATATATTTTGTGAAAACAAATTAGGTATTCGATACAGATTTTTGAGTTGCAATAAACATTTTAAAAGTAGGCCTAATCTGTATCCAATCTTATAGCCTAGGCCTACATAATATAGGGCTATCAAAGCTTTGAATCACCGCCACCCAGAAAACACAGTGCCCCCCCCCCTTCAGCAAAAGAATATGCCTATATTTGGGCCGACATATAGGTCTACTCAAGAATGCACCATTTGAATCCTTGGATTTCAAATTTTTCCGGGGGAGCAATAGAGACTGGCTACGACAGCCGTGTTATAAATGCATAAATTATTGTAAAAATTGGCGCCCCCTCCCGTCTGTCAATTCCTGGACCCGCCATTGAAACACAACAAAATGAACCAATGTTGGCTTAACATAGGAAAGAACACGGGAGTGACATGATTGATGGGAAGTCTCACGCGCATAACGTTATAAAAATCAGGTTATTCTCAGCAATAGTGCTTGTCTGTCTTGTCGGCGCGACTGACTTAACAACTGATTGCACATCATCCCCACACGGTACGCAGGCACAAACTGACTATGGATGCTGAAGCTGCTGGTCTGGTCGGCATTTTACTGGACTATTTTTTAGCTAGCCTGGATCATTGATTTGAGGTTAGTAAGCCGAGACAATTTATAATGCATCCTAGTCACAATAATCCCACAATAAAACCAGATTCACCAATTTAACATGCCGTTTGGACCGAATGTTACCGATTGCACGCTGTCAGTGTCACAGCTGTTCAGTCGTCCCAATTACTCTCGGTCGTGTCGGCCATCTTTCAAGTTTCAGTCTTGGCATTTAGCGCAAACATATCAAATAGACTAGCTTATATTCACCGCTTTCCCCTTTCATTGATATATCATCTAAGATCCTAGATGTGGGAAAATAATATTGATTTCAAACCAGTGAGGTTGTTTCGGAGCATTATCTGATAATGTTTTTTATAAGTATGGGCCTACAGACTGCGATATTATCTATTACAAGGTCAGTGAGTGTGAATAATACTAGTGCGCAGATGGAAGGTGTGGGTGCCTTTCCGCCATTATATTGACTGTTGAATCTAATTGACTTATTGGATCTAATACAACAAGTTACGTTTCTAGAGTGACCCACAGTTGACGCCAATAAGTCATGATCAAACAGATTTATGCCACTCTTGATAACATAAATGCAGACCTGTAGGATTGAAAACATTTATGCAAGTACGATTGAAAACATTAAATGCAAGTTCAGAAACATTTATGCAAGCACGATTGAAAACATTCATGTAAATTCAGGAAACATTCGTGCAAGTTCAGAAAACGTTTGTGCCAGTAAGTTCAGAAACAAATTATGCAAGTACGTTGAATACAAATGTTTTCTAAACTGGCATACATTTTATGGAAGTTCAGAAAACATTTATGCAAGAGAGGGAATTAAATGTTCATTATCGCTTAGCAAAATGCTATGAAATTCTGCATATTTGCTAATCAAATTAATTGTAATTGATTAGCAAAATAAATGTATGCAAATTCTGAAAACATATATAAGTCCACATGAAAGTACGTTTGGAAGGAAAGGAGGAAGCGAAAGAGTAGGCTACTGAATGAAGAAAGGAAAGGGTGAAGGAAGGAAGAAAAAAAGAGAAAGAGGAAATATGGAGGAACGGAGAGAGGGGAAATGTTTCGATGGAGGAAGGCGGGCAAAGATGAAATGAAGGAAGGAATAGACATGAGAGGAGAAAAAAACGAAGTATGAAAGGAAGTAAAGAGAAGGAGAGACAGAGAGGAAGGACAATATGGGCAGAGTAAGGAATACATGAAGGAAGGAATGGAGCGAGGAGAGAAAGGAAGGAGAGAGGGATGGAGCGAATAAGGAAAGTATCAGCCGAATAAGCCGATGAAGGAACACGAGAAGGAAGGGATTGGGAGAGGAAGGAAATAAGAGATAGCAAGAGACGAAAGAATGGAGAAAGGGAGGGATGGACGAAGGAAGGAATGAGAGAAATAGAGAGAGGGGAAATAGTACTAAGGAAAGGAAAAAAAGAAAAATAAATAAATTAAGACAATAATTCTATTGCAGATAGTTAACAGAGTGCGATCAGACGAAATAAATTAATTTAGAGTATAATTATTCTATGAACCAAATTTCATCGCTAACACCGACTATATTTAATGAAAGTCAGTGTTGTTGGCGATGATGAAATATGTGCTAGTAAGTTCTCTTTAAACTATTTGATGATGGTCAGCTCACGGATTGTTGAGTGTAGCCTGGTCCAGTGGCGAGTGCCCGTTGTGATAGAGTGAAGGTGTGCCTATACTCGTGTTAGAAGTCACCTTGCACGGTATTGATGAGCTGGGTAGGCAAACCAGTCAGCCATGTAATTTGGGGTTGCTGAATTTGTAATTTTGAAACCATCACCTCTGACAAAGAAATAAGTCTTTGCTTCACACTTATCCATATTAGTTCAGAAAGCATGTCAGATATGTGCCCTGGGGTGACATTTTAAATTTATCAATTATTTGCATACCACGATTTTTATTTTTTTGCAATTTTGTCATATTTGTCCGACTGGTTGACTTCCAAACGTACAGCAATAATTTCGGCGGAGAGTAGTTATTTTGCTTAGCATCAATTTGCGTGTTTCTGGAGGAATTAATGAGTCAGCACTTGTCAGGGCTGCAAGATATATATTTGCCTCTTCACAGATGGTAGTGGTTTGGTCATAAAAAATTAAATTCTGATTTATTGAGATAACTAAATATGAGATGATTTCACTTGTTCTATATGACTATTGCTCAGAAATAACAATAGGTGTGTTGACTGGTCTGGGGTGATATGTCGTCTACATATTAGTGGTACAATGCTTAGGACAGAAGTGGGCCAAGGGAGTCTTGGCAGTTGTTGATACATGCATGCTTCCCAAAGAAGGAAGGGGAATGAACAAATTAAACAAAGATTGGAAGGTAAAGAGATAGCGGGGAAGGACGAAAGAAAAGAAGAAGTGAATGAGAGAGGGAGGGATGGAAAAATGTTTTCTGAAATTGCATACATGTTTTCGATCATACTTGCATAAATAATCAATGTTTTTTGAACTTGCATAAATGTTTTCAATCGAACTTGCTAAAATGGTTTCGGAACTCGCAGTGTTTCCGTAACATACATAAATGTCTTTAAACTTTAATTAATATTGGTGTCACCGGTGTCACAGAAGAATTAACATCACTAATAAATCTTGAGAAACATAATCCAATTGTAGAAATGGTAACCAGCGTTGAGCGGACATTGTCCCCGTCAGGGACGCCATTATTGTGAATGGTGATATAGGCCTATACCATAGGCTATACCTACTAGGCTAGTCAGGTAACATCAAGAAAGAGAAATGAGAGCTGTACGTAAATACTATGCTAGAGCTGGTAATTACAACTTTGTGTTGTCACTTATTTTATTTTTCAGCTTCACCCATAGCATCCGCCCAGTGGCGGGGAAGTGTCACCCCACTTCAGAGCCACTGCAAAGTGAAAATATAATAGGCCTAACTTATTCTTTTACTTTCAGACACATAATTGCATGGGGAGGGGGGGCACCAGGCCTGTGTTAAAAACACAACTTTGGAAAAATGTTAGTTTTGCCCTGGCGGCTGGTAAGGGAGAAATATACCCTCTTTTACCTACAATAAACTGATCCTACTATCTCTCTCTCTGTTTTTTTTCTGTCAAATTCTTACTATGTTGAGACACACCCAGGACCAAATTCAAACACATCATGTAGCTGTAGGGTTTGTAACGAACAAGTGACAAGGGAAGACGACGTTCCAAATTTTTCTACAGGAATTTTTGATACATTTAATGTCAACACACTGCATACATTTAGCTCGTTATCAACTCTGACTAGTGATGAGAGCATATTGTCAAAAAGCCAAAAAGTACACCTATATTAAACTTTGCGAACCCAACAATAACAGACACAATCAACTCTAAAATTCCTTTGAGAATTGTGGTTCTAAATTGCCAAAGTATGGCTAATACAACATCTCAACTGGCTGAAAATGGCAAATTGAGTGAGACCAGACATCATTATAAGCACTGAATCCTCGCTGAAACGAAAACATTTGAATGCATTGGTCACTAATGGACACATCATCCTAGCAGGTGATTTTAACCTCTCATGGGTGGACTGGGAGACTAACAACGAGGTAATACCAGGGGCAACCTCTCCAGGAGAAGCTCGAAAGCTATCATCAATTTTAGATGATTTCGGCCTGCGCCAGTCAAATTCAAAACCAACACGGAAAAAGAACATACTCGATCTATTTATCTCAAATGCATCCAGTTTGGTAAACACAATTAAATAAATTCGAAAAATACCTGAAATTACGAGAAGAAGATTTTGATAAGTAAAAACACCAAGTTAAAACAAATGAATTGTGGAATGATTTCAAACAGCTTTAGAGAAAGGGGTTGAGAATTTGTACCAGTTAAAACCATTAAGGAAAGGGACAGACTACCATGGGTGAGTAACACCATTTGAATAATGATAAGAAAGATAAATACAGCCTATCGCAAGATGAGAGACAGTAAATCAAAAGAAGATACAAATGTGTTTTATGATCTTAAAAGAACAGTGCAGAGAGAGATTAGAACGAGTTACAATAGCTACATGGGAAACATCATTAATCCAGATTTAGCTAAAGGCAATATAAAATTGTGGGGCATGGTTAAAAGACTTAAGTCTAAGAGACACATCCAGCTGCTCCCCACTGAAAGTGAATGATGAACTAATATAAGATACATATATAAGAAAAAGCTGAGATATTAAACAACCAATTTAAATCAGTGTTCAGTCCAGCGACACATAAAAGTCTGCCCGACATGGGACCAAGCCCCTTTCCTTCGATGAGCAAATTCAAACTTACAGTTCCTGGTATTCTGAAACAACTACAAAACCTCAAAATTCATAAGGCTCTGGGACCAGACAAACTTGTACCAAGAATCTTAAACGACTTTTCGAATATCCTGGTTGAACTGTTGGCTGACATTTTTAACAAATTGTTAGAAAACTCATTAGTACCCTGTGACTGGCAGACAGCAAATGTCATACCAATATTTAAAAAAGGGGTCAAATATAAATCCTCAAATTACAGACCAGTTTAGCTTCCATGCATATGCTGCAAAATGCTGGAGCATGCCATTTCCAGCAATATAATGAAACACCTTGCATCTAAAAATATCCTTAATATAGCAACACCGTTTCAGAAGCAAGCGTTCCACAGAGACACAGCTACTAACAATGGTACATAAGCTATCATACAGTTTAGACCAGAAAAAGCAAGTAGACGTAGCTGTCCTTGATTTCAGTAAGGCATTTGATAAACTTTCTCATACACATTTGGCAATAAAAATAGACTACTATGGAATCAGAGGTAGTACTTTGGCCTTCATAAATTTTTTTTTTTGGCAAATCGTACACAACAGCTTGTCTTGAGGGGGTTGCTTGCTTTTGAAACCGTAAATGTTACATCCGGTGTCCCACAGGATTCTGTCCTTTGGCCAATTCTGTTTTTAATATACCTTATTGACCTACCACTCGCCTCTAAGGTTAGACTTTTTGCAGATGATGCAATTGTGTACAAATAAATAAATTATGCGGATGACTGTCAGATTCTCCAGAATGACCTAGCTAAATCAACATCATGGGAAGATTAATGGCTAATGAATTTTAACCCGAGTAAGTGTGAGGTTCTGACAGTCACCCGCAAAAAGACTACCAATTGTATTCAATTATACCATGCATGACCAAACACTCAATAGAGTAAAATATACCAAATACCTTGGCATTTCTATAACGTCTGATCTAAATTGGAATAAACATATCAACCAGGTAACAGGCAAGGCAAACCAGATGTTGGTCTTCGAGAAATGTCCAGGAAGCTATAATGTAGAAATAAATGAGAATATAAGCATGTAAAATATATTATGGACGATAACGTAACACCGAGGTCACGCTGTAGGCTATACAGTGATAACACAAGCATTTTTATGGATGTGAAATTCAAAATGACTTGTAAGCGGGTGGCCACTTTTCTCAATTTCTCCTATGTGTCGAAAATGTTATTGAAGGCAGATATTGCATGATGGAAAGTGTTAGTATAAAGTAAACTGTCATGTGTTATATAACCAGTGTTTATACGCAATGATTACCATTTCAAGTTTAATAAAATCTAAATGGCTTTCCACATATCTCAAATGTTGACGAAAAACAGTCAACGTTGTCCACATCCGATCTAAACTTGACCAAAATAACCTTCTCGTGGTGGTGTCAGTCACATGACAGTGGCACATGATTCAAAACCTAGCCTTCTTGACTAATAATAATGTGATAATAATAAATTCCTATAGAGCGTAAAATAGTTTTCTATGAGTAGATTTCGAATACGCAGATCAGGTAATAAGCTTCAATTTTACTAGCACCAACAACAACCAAAAAGTAAATAGATGTGTGTTAAAAACTGCGGCCTAATTTCTAAGAAAAATCGTCCACTTGAGATATGTGCAGAAAGCAGTAGTTATAGAGCTGTGAATAAGAGTCATTTTTTTACAAAAAATATCATATAGAAATATGATATCTTTAGGTATTTTAGGTTATTGGAGCTCTGTGTAGTATGTCCTGGGCACTGATGGACACATATTAATATGATATTGTTTGTATATATTTCAAATTTTCAGAAGACTGAAAATGTCTTAATACACTTTATGTGCAATAAAACAGTAAAATATAATTTTAGCAGTTTTGTGGCTCGCTTTGGCTGGCCATTTTGAAAGAATACAGAACTGTTCACACTCTTGAATCGTCTATTTACAAACAACATATGGATCAAATATTTGCAAAATCATGTTCATAAATCTTGACAAATGACTAATTAGTTTTGCTGTGTGACCAATATTTACAGGTTTTGGTAAATATTATGGAGTGTCTGGTACAATATTATGGAACTTTCAAATTGCTTCATATAATATTTAAGCTTAGTATTACATAGAGAAAGCTATGTGAATCTGCGAAAATGTTTAAATTTATAATTCTGACAAAATAGACTTATCACCAGATTATGACATAATATACCATCTGCCCAAATTTGAAAAAAGGTGAACCCCGTAGGAGGTCAGATCGGGTGCGACGAAAGTTCCTGCCTCTCGCTGTTAATATATGGATGGACCAAAATAATAAAATGTTTCAATAATAATAAAATGTATTTATAAATACGCAATGGTAAATAAAATCCAGGGGTCAACATTAAGCATCGCAGTCACTGGCCAAGAGGCATGTTGGGTACAAAAAATACTTGCCCGTAATATGAAATAACTTGCCCGAATTGTGTCATCTAAAATAAAACTTTATTTTGAAACCCAGTTTTGTTGCTTGTTGGATATCCTAATGGAATATCATATTTTGGCAAGGTCAGTTCCACATCACACCACATAATAATCTGATCTCTCATCTTCGGCTGCATCAATTGACGTTTTTTGCGATTTTTTCAAAGTGTGTTAAAAAAATTGTTTTTTGTTATAAATAATAACTGAGACTGTTGTTTTCTGTTTAAATTTATGAAAACATCAAGTGAATAGGTTTTCAATTTTGTATTCGAAGCTGATAGGATTTGCTATGAATTTTCTTATGTCCCATCCTCTCTTTTGGAGGGGGGTGGTTGGGTGGTCAAATCCAATACGAACTGTGTTCGTATTTTGGGATATTGCAAACTTTTGAGACGACCCCTAAGCAGTTGGTTAGGCTATGTTAAATGTTATACAAATTGATACAGAGTCAATGAACGAGTTGACCGCGATCACACTCTACAACGCTACAACACTCTACGGGGTACTGGAATGATTGCGAGTAGTAGTACTTTTCGCCCCCATCCGGGGAGGGTCATTAGGGATCTGTTTCGTTGTTGGAGGCTGTGTACGGCATTGTACTGAAGCACTAGTCTACAGCAATCATCCAAGGGTAGCTGCAGCCTCCTCGTATCTGGCCATAATCTTCGGGGGATTGCCAGTGGCATACCCTGGTTCCTCCGCTCAACAGCAGAGCCAATGCAGCACCCGCATCAGTGCTGGCGCTGGTGTGGGCCGTGGTAGCCTCAAATAACCGGCAATAGCGTGTTTGACATTAGGTCTGTCACGTGGGATGAATGGAATTACCCAGAGAGAGTTATCCTTCCTATTGTTACTCTGGGGACTATCCGACCAGAGGATAGCGGAGCTGCGCAAAATGCTACAGAGTTTCAGCATTAAATTGCACAGGGAAAACTCAAGTCTCCGGCCATCTGGGCATGTCTGGGGGTATATCCCCTAGATATGCCCAGAACCCCTTATCGGGCGAGCAAAGGAAAACGCTCACAATAACCCACCATGCCCTATCATCCCCACCCTCACATCATCATCTGTACATCGTTCATCTCATCAATTGACTGCAACGTTTTTATCGTATTACAATGTCACTTAAAAGACCTTTTGTGCCGAAAAGTGACGTAAAGCAAAGATTTACTACTACTACTACTACAACGCGATTCCTGTCAGTGCTATACACAATGCAGCAAGCAGTTAAAACAGATCTTGCTAGTAAAAATCATGAAGTCCTCATCTTACATTATTGTTCGCTGTCCTTCAAACACGAAACGTTAGTCAACGTTTGGTTAACATTGGTTCATCGTGTATATCGTTGGCCAATCATTAAACAAATAGCCGGTACGCGCGATAAAGCATGGATCATACTTTTCTAGCGATGTGCATGTATACAGCAGTAGGCCTAGCTACTGCATGCAGCCAGTCCATAACGCACACTCTGGCATATGTTTGATCTGCCGTCTGCTGACTTCGCTCCCGATGATTGGCTGGAAATGCAGAGCTCTGTCGGCGCATCGACCATGGCTCCACAGGAAGACAACAAATGTTATACAAATTGATAGAGAGTCAATGCACGAGTTGACCGCATTTACACTCTACAATGTGGTACCTGTCAGTGCTATAGGCCTACACAATGCAGCAAGCAGTTAAAACAGATCTTGCTATCAAAAATCATGAAATCCTCATCTTACATTATTGTTCGCTGTCCTTCAAACACGAAACGTTGGTTATTATTTGCTCAACATTGGGTAATCGTGTACAAATCCTGTCATACATTAAACAAATAGCCAGTAAGCATGATAAAGCATGGATCATACTTTTCTAGCGATGTGCATGTATACAGCAGTAGGCCTAGCTAACGCATGCAGCCAGTCCATAACGCACACTCTGGCATATGCTCGGTCTGCCGACTGCTGACTTCGCTTCCGATGATTGGCGGGAAATGTAGAGCTCTGTCGGCGCATCGACCTTGGCTCCAAAGGTAGACAACAACAAACTGACTGACTTCTCGTGCTGCTGTGTTTATCACCGATTTGAAGCGGGCAATGCTTAATGACAAGCCCTGAGATTATTAAAACCATTTGACGTATAAGTATTTGGCTGCAAGTAATTAACAAATATGTGGATCACCTTGAAACTCAAAACCTGAGTGATTATTTTTTCCAAGCTACGTTCGCTAGATATCCTCTATGGTTATGACTACTAATCCGAAATACGTCCTAGTATCACACAAATTCAAAGAAAAAAAATCCATTTGTCAAAACTAAAAGATCGATATAAATTCATCACCAATCTGATGGTATCTGGCTTGAGACCCAGCACTGACATTCATAGTGATATAAGATGCTAATAGTAGTTCTTTTCGCCTCCATCCGGAGAGGGTCACAGAGATCTGTTCTGTCTGTTGCAAGCTTCACATCATGATACTGAAGCAGACACTGTTGTTGGCCATGGTAGCCTTGAAATAATGGGCAATAAATTGTTAGACATTATGTGTCTCGCGTGGAATGAATGGAGTTACCCTTAGCTATTGTTACTCCGGGACCGACCTGAGTGCAGAGCTGCTTTTGCACAGAAAAAGCGATTTTCTCTGGACATCTGGGAATGCCTGGGTGTAAATCACTTATACATGGCTAGTGAAGGAAAACAATTGCAACAGCCCACCACATACAATCACACACGTCACACACATACAATCACACAGACAGCATCAAGCACGGGCCACAGCCATCTAAAGCTGTGACATCAGATTCTAGTGACACCAGATGAACACTGGACTGGTCAACCATGTCACCATGATTACAGGTAATAATATTATCTCTGTAGGCCAGTCTCTTGGCCGTGAGAAACAAACAAACTGTGAACGCGAAATACAACAATGACGACCTTGAGCTTCCCCCATTGGACGAAGGCTCAGGTGACGAGGGTAATATAAAAGGGGCAGAGAAGCGCCCTAGGTATTCAATTCAATTCAAAATTCCTGAATTCAAATTCGGATTAAGTATTCAAAATTCAGATTTACTTTAGCCATACTCTGAGTCGCTATTCTATTCTAAATTCCAGCTTTTATTATCATTCTAAATTTGAGATATCTTGAGACCAATTCTATTCGAACTTCATCTTCATCAGGTAACAGAACATTAAACTCTTAACGCTTGGGCAATTTACATCTGGAGTGTTGTTGTTTATTTCATATGAGATCCGAGATCCCGCACGTCGTGTACACATGACTCTTGCCATCAGTTGTATTAAAGGTTCATTTTGTACCCGAAATAATCGCTACTAATGCTACTCTCACACACAGGCGAATATGCTAGCTAATGCAGTGAATATGAATTCTTGAAATTCACAGCGAATTCGTCCAAAAATTTGAATAGGTAGCAAATATTTTCACCTCGGTCATACCTTTTGCCAACGCTTGCCAATGCCTTATGAATTGCTAACAATTGTTGCGAATAATTAAGAATAATATCTAATAAATGATGAGACTGCCTTGCAAATGTTATGAATGCTTGCGAATGCTTACAAGTATGCTTGCAAACGTTACAAACGTATATATGAATAATGCAAATGTCTTACCAATGTTGCCATTGCCTTGCCATTTCCTTACAAATGATGCGAATATTTGATGAGGAGGCTGCGATTGGTATAAATACGGAGTGAATTTTATGCTGGGCTCATTGTTTTCTTGAATTTATAAAGAGAAAGAACAGTGGTAAGACGCAAGAAATGGGAAACGACAAACGTTACAAACGCCTTGCAAATGCCTTACGAGCGTTGCAAATGCTTGCGAATGCCTTACCAACGTTACGAATGGCTTGTGAATGCTTACGAAAATTTACGGCGAATGACAGTATTCGTAACATTTTCTTAAATTCAGAAGACGCTTCCTAATGTGCGAGAGGTGCGAGAGCAGCATAAAACATTGATAATTTTTAAGTTTATTTATGTTCTTCCCTTCGCCTAAGTATGGACATTTTGTTATAATTGACATTATCTGAATTTTTTTCCAGACTTTCCTCTGTTCTGTTCTGAATCGCCTTCGTATGAACATTTGTTCAGAAAATGGCCTTGTCTAACTTTTCTATATATATTTTTATTTATTTTTTCAGACGTTGCACCGAACAATTGTCATGGAGGACAAATCATTATTTAAGAAGCTACATATGATGCAGCAACAACAGCAATTATGTGATTTGCGAATAATATCATCAGAAGGAACTACACATTTTGCTCATGCAGCTATTATTGTAGCATCATGTCCCAACCTCAGACCATTGCTGACATCAACTCCTGGTGAGCATATACTTGAGCTAGATGTTCCAGATTACAACATTGATGGTTTACTTGAGTATGCTTACACGGGAGCTACTGTTTCTTTCTATTATAATAAATTGAGTATGTTTATGAGAAACAAAACTGCAGCCTTACATATTAAAAGATTCAAAGACTCTAAAATAAGATGCAAAGAAATACGCCAAACCTTATACGATTTTTCTGTAGAAGGCATGTATTGTGATACACTGGTCACCAATCAGTACAATGAGACTTGTTTAGCCCATTCGTACATAATAGCAACACAAATGCAGAATACATGGACAGAAAAAACAAATGGTCTTTGTACAATTCAACTACCCCAACAATCGCCAATAACACAAACTGTACAATCGTGGTACAACCCATTCTTTTGTGATATTTGTTGCAGTTGCTTTCCGGATTTTTGTAGTGCTAGAAAGCACACATGTTTAAGCGATGGTGATACGCCATTCTGTTGTAAGTGGTGTGGAGAACTATTTTCCATTTTAAGGAATTCGGAAATCCTCACTGTTGTGGTTGATAAATTTGACAATATAGAGGCAGTAAAATACCCGGAGTTACAAACGAAAGCAACAATGCTTAGTGAAGGAAAAGATGGCGAATCACCCAATTTAGCTCACGAAAAAAACTATGTTGTGAATTGTAGCAATGCACAAAGAAATTTCAACAAACTATATACACTGCCAAAAAGGGTAAATTTATCTAAACTAAATGATGTGTCCAGGTGTACACATTGTGGAATTTATTGTAAAAATCTTTCATCTCATGAACTGCAATGTGCTAGCAAAAATGATTTGACAAGCAGTAGGGTGCAAGACCCACAAAGAAAATCAAATATGCATCACGTGAAAACCAAACAGAGTCAAACACAACGAGAGTTTAAAGATGTAGAGACACATAATCAGCATCCGTTAGAGTATTCAACTGTGTCAATTAACACTACCATTCCACGTGAAATGGTGGAATTGGAGCAACGTCGCATGAAAATGCTCCCTAGTCTCTATAGACAGAACGATGTAGCACAGAGCCAGAAAGATCCCAGTGGAAAGAACCCAAACATAAAACATTTAACAGAGACTGATACAAATGATGTGACTACCACATCTGATCAAATAACAGAACAGGATGCACCCTTGTTCATGCATGGTCATGATTATGCTAAACCGATGTTGGAGACGACAACGCCATCCTCTGATGCAATATCCAGTATTGAAACACCAAGTTACAAATGTGACCTTTGTAATACAGTGTGTTCATCACGGTCGACATTGAATGCACATATTGAAAACCATGCTCGCATATACTGTGACAAAAAAAGTGAACCTAAATCTGGGAAGAAAAGATCAAATGAGAAAACTGGTAAGGGTAGTTCTTTGAGGTGTCCTTTTTGTGCAAAGATATTTTCTTACAAACATCAATTGTCATATCATGTAAAATTGCACAAACGTAGTGTTCATAACCTGTGCAAGTTCTGCAAAAGTAAATTTACTACAACATGGGAGTTAATAAATCATAGGTCCAGCTGTAAAAACATTAAAAGTCAAACATTACCTTCTGAAACAGAATATGGTCATGTCATAACAGACATTTCCGTCGAAGTAGATGACAAATGTCCTAAGATTAAAAAAAGTAAGGAAGGCATGTCCTCGGTATTCTGTGATAAATGTGGTCAGATTTTTCGGAGTGAGATTGAAGGAATGAAGCATGTGACATCTGAATATTGCGGCAATATGTACAAATTCATTGTAGATAACCCTAGCAAATTCTGTTTCAATTATGAATGCTGGCACTGCTTAAAAACTAGTACATCACGTGCAGGGATTGAGAAACACATAAAGATGTTGCATACCCGGTCAGGCGACTTACCAAGCATTTGTTTTTGTGGTAAAGCTTTCAATACTATAGGTCTTCTTCTCGACCACAAACTACAGTGTATTAAGACATTCGATACTGTATCATGTGATATTTGCAATATCAGTTATTTGATGTCTACTTTGCTGGTAGTCCATAAGAAAGAGCATTATCTGCCAGAAGATTTGTCTACTGTGGGCAGTACTGGAAGAAAATCAGTCAAAGATAAATCCCATAAAAATACCAAGAAACGAAAGCATGATCTGCACGAAGAAACTGAGGAATCCCCACTTATTATTGATGTAACCACTTTCTCACGACTGAAGAAAGTTAAAGGTGGACTTCAATCAAAACAGAACAAAATGTCATCATCGAGTAGTGAGCACAATGTACTCAGTACGGCTAATGACAATGCTGTTAGAAAACAAGAATCAGTACGTATCACTGCAGCAAAGAAAAAACTAGTTGAATGTAAGACATGTAATAAACGCCTGCAGAATAAGAAAGCAGCTAGACGTCACTACAGACTTTGCCATTTTACATGTGTATGTAAGTTGTGTAATGAAACCTTTATGAGTGTGATTGCTTTAAAGCAACATAAAATCAAAATGCACGCTCATGGAGAAACAATAACTGAATCTATAACAGAGAACCATTTTCCGTATATAGAAGATGCAAATGGTGATGATAAGCATGGATCTCTAAGAGCTGATAAACGTCACATGTCACCAATTACTACTCAAACTAAGGTGTCTGATAATCAACATGACATTGGTATTCAACGTGATGCACCCACTATCATTTCGTGTGCTGTTTGTAAAGAAACTTTTCCAACCAACGAACATCTTCTTCAGCATGTATATACCCATTTAAAATGTAGCTGTTGTAAGCAACTTTTTGACAGTGTTGACTCATTATTTATTCACAAAGAACAGTGTAAGATTACTCATGCAAAACCACACTTGAAAATCGACAAGCGAGGCAGATCTGTATCCACTTCATGTACAGACAGTGATGCAACAGCCTCTTGTTCTACTGTGAACAAATCTTTACATCATAAAGTTGATGATATATTTTGTGTAGATTGCGGAATGGTCCTTATAGACATGAATAAGCGAGATCTGGAGAAATCGTCAAAACTGTGTGTGAATGTTGCTAAACATTTAGTTAAAACTGATAAAAAGTATCAGTGTACAGTCTGTAGATCTTTGTTTGTTTGTGATGGCGACATACTAGAACATTTGAATATACATGACCCGGAAAACGGCATTGGACTGTTATGTTTTTGTGGCAGGGGATTTATCAAGTCATATGACTTTGTCGAACACAAGCAGTTCTGTGTTTACGAATATCATCACATTTCTTGTAAGATTTGTAAAATGACATTCCTCAACAATTCGTTTTTGAATGTGCATGGTCTTTGTCACATGAATGAACGCAATCCTGCCTCGCATTCATCCAAATCTGTTATTCCAATTTTAGCTAAGATGGGTGAGGGTTTTGTCCATAGTGAATCATCAAAGGACCAATTTTGTGACGCAAAAAGTGACGTACATGCCTTAAACAAGCAAAATGAATTGTGTGATGTTGAGCTAAATGGAAACGACACAACTGATCAAAATGTGACTGCTAATGTGACAAAACGAGATGAATTGACCCCAAGGATATCAATTTGGGATATTCCGTTTTCTAGTGAACGACCCCACATGAATGACGTATCGAAACTATCTTCCAAAAAACAGGAGCACGAACTTGGGAGTTTAATTATTGATATAATCATGGGCAAGCATTGCAAAAAGTGTAATGTAAAGTTTGTCACTACTGAAGATGCACGCTTACATGCAAATGAACATTGTAACAAAGGTCCTTTTGTACTTCTAAAAAGGTCTGCCTCTTTTAATCAAACTTTATCATTTGTTGATAACATCTCTCAAGACAGTCGTATGGTGAAATGCAAGTGGTGCCCCCGGTATATTTTTAGAGAAAATGTAAGGTATCATGAAAAGAATCATTTCCGAATACTTCCTTTCCAATGTTTTTGTGGACGTGATTATTCACAATTGGCTTCTTTTCAACGACACAAAGAAATGGCTCATAATGATTTTTCTCTGGCCACAGCAAAAGGCAGCCCTATTGAAACAAATAAAAATGATATTTCCTTTATAGAAGTCAAAGACAGCACAGAAGAGATGCATAGAAATGCAGCACCCAAGGCTACCAACAACATAATCTCTAAACAAGGAAATGATTATTACCTATCACACTGCTTGACTAACGATTCGGAACAGAAACAAAATGCATGTGACACTTCTTTAAAGATTCACAATGCAGAAGTTATAGAGGAAATAAAGCGTAACGATACTTTAAAAATAAACCTTATAGATATATCATGTGCCGATACACATCATCAACGTAAGCCTTCACCCCCTGCTGACTCATCAAAAAATCATAAGAAAAGCAGTTCTTCGTTTTATACATGTGATTGTGGTAAACATTTTCAATACCCATCTCAGTACATACGCCACACAGACCTAGAACATGAAAGATGTAAAAAGTGTGACAAATTATTTGTTGCGAAGGAACTCAGGTTTCACAAATGTCAAGAATCCTTTTCTGTGAGTATTTTCTATGCAATTCTTAAGTTTATTCTAAGAGTCACTTAATATTATCATTTTACGATTCTAAGCAATGCAACTTACTGTTATTTCACTGATTTTATTTTTCAGTCAGAGCATGGAATTGGTGTAAATAGCAACTCCCAAACTCAAAATTTCACAACCAGGTAACAATCGATATAGCATCCATATCATTGCTCCAGTTTTTCTTGCTTTGTTTTCAGTAAATATCATTGCGTACATAATAGGATATGTAGATGTTAAAAATAAACACAATACCCAGTGGCGGATCCAGATGGGGTGAAGCCGGTGCCCCCACCCCCCGTTTAGGGTCCCAGAAACCGAAAAACCTGACCATATTTCGGCCGAAAAATGGTACAGAATGCGTCATTTGAGGCCTTAGCGTTTAAAATTTCCGGGGGGGGGGGCATGCCCCCGGACCCCTGTAGAGCATATAAGTGCCAGCTGTGGTGTGTATAAATTCTTGCAAAAAATTGGTTCCCCCCCCCGTCTGTCAATTCTTGGATCCACCACTGATACAGTCTTATACCACAAGATTGATATGATCCATTCGTTTTTATTTGATTTATCCCTTATTCTATCTTGGCTATATTTTTTTAAACATTTTTTTCCAGAAATAAGTCTAATGATACATGCCATACAACAATGGCTGGAACAGAAGATAAAGGAAAAATATTTTCTTGTTATTGTGGCAAGATATTCAAAGATAAGGCTCGTTGTACCAGGCATCAGAATTTAAACCACTATACATGTAAAACGTGCAGCAGACTATTCCTCAGATATGACCTAACCCATCACGTTTGCCAAAGAGATCAATTGAAAGGTGGTAAGGAACGTAACCTTAAGACAGACAGGGGAAAATCTATCGGCCCAACAAAAAAACATTCTCATAATAACCGGACTGTCACTAAAATTACCAAGGAATCAAATAAAGACGTTTCTGAATCACATAAGCATTCTAAAATTGTGAAGTGTAAGTGGTGTCCTAGGTATATTTATTCCCAGGGTCTAGCAAGTCATGAAAAATCTCACCTAAGATTGAAAAGGTGTCACTGTGGGAAAGAATATAAAGGTTCAGCTTCTTTGAAACGTCATCAGCGTTTGCATAATTGCTTAGATTCTAGTGACACAATTCATGATAGTAAGCCTACAAGTCATGATAAACTCAGCATTGGCAATAAAGCAACAAGTGCAAAGGTTCCAGAAAAAGCTCAACTAAAATTGAAACGGTGTCACTGTGGGAAAAAATATGTAAGTTCAGCTTCTTTAAAACGTCATCAGCGTTTACATAATTGCCTTGATACTGGTGACACAATTCATGATAGTGAGCCGACAAATCGAGAGAAACTCAGCAATGGCAATAAAGCAACAAGTGAAAAGGTTCCACAAGCTCACATGCATTCTAAAATTGTGAAGTGTAAATGGTGTCCTAGGTATGTTTATTCCAAAGGTCTTGTAAGCCACGAAAAAGCTCACCTAAAATTGAAACGGTGTCACTGTGGAAAAGAATACAAAAATTCTGCTTCTTTAAAACATCATCAACGTATTCATCATGATGATCATATAGATCTTGTTGATCATGATGATGCAATTATTCATAGTCAGCCCACAAGTCATGAGAATATAAAAAAGAGTAGTAAAAATCTTTTAATCCACATATGTGACTGTGGCAAAGTTTTTAAAAATCGTAGTCATCTGCAACGCCACGAAGAAACCCGACATGAAAAGTGCAAGAAGTGTGGAAATGTATATCAACATTTTAGAGCCAGCCAACATGTGTGTGGGAAAAGAAAGAAGCTCAAGGTCGGTACAATTTTTTTTGAAATTGGCAAATGCCACACATATTATTGAGCCTTTGTTAAGGAGCTTTAAAGTCATTTTTGAAAAGTTCGATTCTGATGGGTTTTCTTTCTTGTTATTCTCTAAAGTATTTGACGTAATTGTATTGAGCTGATTAGTGTATGGGTTGATAATAGCCTAACTGGAATATAATACTTCAACAACTTCCGTAGTCACAGTGATGTTTTTTAAAGTGCAACAAATCCATGAACTGATGTTTGTTGGTCCTTCACATAGCCATGACGTATCACTTGGGAATTTTATTTATGACATAGTGTCATATAAGGGCCCTGATATTACACAAAGCTAACCCATGGTAATAATTACATTCTCACAAAAGTAGTCTATCGCAACATTAATTCACTGGTCCATTAATTCATTCAGCATGTATGCTTTCCTTAATGTGTGCCAATTTTAAATTTGTGTATCTTTGATAATTTATATATCTATACTATATAGTGTAGGCTCATATGTCACATATAACACTTTCGTGCATTTTGTCTGTTAAAATTGCTTTTTCACTTGATTCTGACTCAAAATATCATGAAGATCAAGAAAAAAAAGAGATTGCATTTTTTAAAGGTCGAGAAAATGGTCCAAAATGGCGAAATCCAAGATGGCCACCAACGTATATAAAAATACATATTTTTGCGAATAATTTTGCCACTACATACGCTAGAGACATAAATATTATGTCTATTCTTATGTTTTCAGGTATGAGGAAGCGAATTCTGTCACTTGTTTTTAGAAAAAAATATTGTAAAATCTATATTTATGCAAATAAAAGCAAACACAACCAGATATCGCAGTGCAACTGCGACTAACATTGTTTTGGCTGATTTTCTGTTTTGATTATGCTTGGCTGGTTCCCGTATGCTGATATCTGGGCGGATGTAGAGCTTTCATCCTTGTAATTTTTTTGTAAAAAAAAAATTCAAAATGGCTGCCATGAAATCGCTGAATTTATATTTTGAGTAACAAACCATAATATTTTTATCGGGATACAATAAAACAAATCCCATCATCATTCGTCATCATTATAATGCCTAAAATACTACGATAAGCTTTATTATATATATTCCCAAGTGAATCACATACCGGCGAATCGTTTCATTATGCGTGTGTAGTAAGCTTACGCGTTACCCATAAACACAACCAACTGCTTGATAGGTCAGAATATGAACCAATCTATCAAGAGGGTGTAATATTTCGGATACACTGAGGGACCCCTTCCCGATGGGGGTTTTATAATGTCATTTCAATGTCAAATCAATGAAAATCTTAATAAATTAATTCCAATCTGTAATATTCTGCGCATAATTATCCTTCTGAATTGCAAGACGTCAATTGTGCAACTAACAGTTCTGGAGGCCAAAATGTTAAATCATGTCATGTTATATACTAAAATAGAAGAGTGGAAAAATAACAGAACTATTTTTCATATTTAGATAGTTACACAGATGCTTATAGGTATTAATAACTCGGTGCTATATATAGATTATTTGCACAATTTGACCCCCAAAAAAAATGTTTTACACAATAATGGAAAGGGAAAGGCATATGCAAAAAAAATAAAGATTTATATCGGTTCGGGTTGCAGGGTTGGCCTTTGAAGTAACAAACAAATATCATACCAAGGACAACCTATATAATGTCATTGCAAAGTCCAATAATAGCTCATCGATACATAAAACAATTATTACGCGATTCTGGCATTAAGTTGTCATACAAGTCTAAACTATCCTCCGCAAAATATATTTCATTTATTTGTAGCAATCAATTCATTATTTTACCTAGGCCTATATTTCTCTTCCAAGTTTGGTGGTGTTGAAACTAACACTGCTCATATTGCGATGGCAAAAGGCGGCAGTACCGTCTCGATCTTGCATTGCTGTTGTGAAATTCCTAGAATGTAAGTTAGGAGCAGGCCTAATTTATCCATGTGGCACGTAATTTACTAAGCATTTTTGTCACTTTTGAAGTTAAGATGACTCAACATTTTAGTGTGTTTGAAGTTAAGATGACCTTAACTGGTCTGACCTCGAGTAACTTAGCGTTAGAGTTATTGCCCTACTACGATACATATTAATTTATTGCAGAATAGTATTCATAATAAAAAAATGTACAGTACATTATACAATTTGAATAAGTTAATCTGAAATAAAAGAAAAAATTATCTGAAGTGAAAGAAAATTCTAATCGTTAGTTTTAAAAAGCTGTTATAGCTATGACCATGATTGTGTAATGCCATTATCTTTAAATTTATATTGTAAACTATATTGGGTAATTACGGATTTTGTCAATAACTTTATGAAAATTATTATCGATATATTTAATTCAATTCTACCTCAATATTACACTAACAAATAATACAAGATAGATATAAAGATGTAGTTATAATATGTAATGGCAACACATGTGTGAAACGTGAATCCAAGAGTCGAAGCCTCTATTTAATAGCTGATCCAGAGAACCACTCTCAGAAACCCTCTAAACATACTTTGTTTTTAAGTATCTGCTTTTTTGATATATATTTAGAGAAATAGTAGTTCCGATAATATAATCAGCAATATATTAAACATTCTAACTGGTATTGTTATATCAGATAATTGAAAGATGTGGATCAGGCAGATGAGATTATAATCATGAAACACTTATTATACAACCATTGCATGAATCTATGCACATATAATATGGTGCTAGTAACATAAAGTAAATCAAGTTACATGTTTTCGGAGTGGTAAGAATAACAGTTTAATACATTTTGTCATATTACATTATCTGTCTGCTAGAATTAAACAAAAAATGTAACCTGTTTTTGTAACCTGTTTTTTTGTGGCAGCATTATTAATAATATCATTATATAACTTCATGTTCGACGTGTTTGAGGTCACGACTCGAGTGGAGGTTCAAAAATGTGATATTGACGTTTGAATCGCAGACTGTTTAAACTTCTACATTATCGTTATATATTATCATTAAAACAAACTGAAGTTTACCTTTGTACAATCGCAGACTGTTTAAACTTCTACATTATCGTTATATATTATCATTAAAACAAACTGAAGTTTACCTTTGTACAATAATGTAATTTTAGTAACTGCCTTTGGTATTTTCTTGCATTGAAGATAATGTTTATGTAATCTTTAAAAAATGGTAATTAATTGAATACTATTTCAGAAATTTGTTGATAATATATATCATATGGGGGGAGGGGGAGGGTAAAAATGAATGGGTGAATAAGTGAACAAATGGCTGGGGTATTCGGACACTTTTTTGCACATATTAATTCTGACTAAACTGGACCAGGATAACTTCCCGTGTATATGGTGTTTTAGAGCTGTACCAATTTCTGTATTTTCAGGAGGTGACAATTTTTGTATTTCTAAGGGTATGAAAATCACATGTACTGCATATTCAAGGGTCAATAAAATAACCCAGCCATATTATGTGTCGATTCAAAGGCTGCTTTGTGTCTCGAAGATTACGCCTAGATGAGTGTGATGTGCAAAAGCAGGGTTTTCATGTTTTCAGACAGTGACAGATTGTTTGTTGAAACTTTTATGCTATCCTGAGCATTATGTCTATTCAGAGAGGGTGTGTTAGCGTCCAAATCTGTATAGGCCTACTACATTATATGTTTTCGACAAAATTTGTATATTCAAAGGCATATTTTTGGCCACAAATGGATATTCTAGACTAAGGGTTGACTACCCTGTCTGCACACCGAACCCAAATTTTCACCTAGTGCCCCCCCCCCCTATTGAGGAATAACCTCCTGAGCATGGTGAGATGTATCAGATGGCATTGCCCTCCACACGGTATCCTAAATTTTGTTCAAGGCCAAACACACAACCTGTAGTAAATATCTTATGCTATGTTTTTATATTTTTTTGGTTAAAATCGAGAAAAATCGAGTTCAAACTGAGAGTTAAAGAGTTAAAGAGAGTTAAAGAGTTGAAAAAATGCAATCCCTTTTTTTCTCATTACTACTATGTTGCAAATGGGAATAAACAAAAAAATCACTTTTAACAAACATTTTGCACGTAAATAGATAATGGCTTCTACTATAGAATAAGGCAAGTTAACGTTCAGCCCCCATTAAACTCACCCTGGCCAAATTGCCATTTCCGGCCACCCAACAGTTAAAATGATTCTGTGACACACACTGTATTACCTGTTATCCAATGTTGGGTTAATGTTGCAAGCGTTGTAAACAGCGACCCAATATTAAGCTATGTAACATTGTCTCAACCCGTGCATATGTGTGTATATATAATTATATATATATTTATGTGTGTGTTGTGTTTTATGTGTCTGTAATATTGTATAATGTGATTTATCTGACTGTCATCTGGAGATTCTTTCGGCAAAGTTTGACCTATTCAGTCGGACAGTCCAGTCATTAATATTTATTCGTGTACATGTCAGTGTCATTATTTTTTAATCTTGATCATTTCTCATATATATATATATGTGTTGTATTTTATTCAGAATACCAGTTCTGAAAAACCCCAAGTGAAAAAAAGAGAAATGTAAGCCTTACTGATTACTTGAATTAAAATTTCCAGTATCAAGGTGATAATGACGATGTAGCTGAACACCAAAACCGCTGTATGTCATTGTTTGAACCTTGGTGCATATTGAAGAATATTTGTCATTCATAGTTTAACATGAGCTGTTAGCATTTTGGTATTGTCATTTCAACCATTTTGTAAACGTGGTCATTGAATAAGTCAACATAATCTAGTCGTTTTAGGAGAGCTAGCTCAATATATAACTGAGTATAATACAATATAATAATTAACCAACGTAACGCTGTCACAACATTAAATCAAACAAATGGGATAGAGGTAGCCAGGTGTACGTCTCATGCGGGTACAACCGGTCGGTGCTGGGGCAATGGGAGTATGATAAATCTTGAATACAGTACTGAGTATATTAACATAATGTTTAAGCCGGTTATGGGCTGAAATTCATTCACTTTTTTGTTCTGCTAACGTACGCATGTGCAAGCCTGGTAAAATGTTTTTTTTGCAGAGTTATCAAACTTGTCAAAGCACATGACAGTATGGTGTAGTACTACGTGTCATTTGTCCTTGACAAATTTGGTCAGATCTATTGTAGTCATAAGTCTGTTCAATCCATAGCCAACATGACCAAATGTCTCGCAGTTGTATGATCTGCTTTAAGTGCACATTGATGCATACTCGCTATCACACATTATATAGACCTACATCTCTGACAGTCAAATAAGAGCATTAGAATGCATTTGCAAGGACATTACATGGACTAATTAAGAGCCAGTCTTAAGAACATCCCATGGGCTGATTTATATCATTATAATGCTTGCATGAGCTGCTTACCGGAGCTGTTCAAGGTTACAATCCCTTTTACACCGACCCTGAAAACCCGCCCCAATTCTTTTTCATGCAGTGCCATCAGTCTCCAGTTTGCAATTTTCTATATTTTTTGTTCAAATCCAGAGGCTTCGTAAGTAAATAAAAAACTTTGTCATAGGGGGCTTTCATGCAGGATGAATATAATATATATATGCATGTTCACCAGAGATCAACTAGACATCAACACGTTTGAAATAAGATTCAATTAAACACTATCAACTTTTGAAGTTGACTATTTTTTATAGCCGGCTTGGAGTTAAAACTTCAGCCTTTGTGAAAAGCTTGTTTTTTATCATTTTCCCAAACTGAGCCCTTTTGGCCCAGATTTGAATTCTAGACCTTTTTGTCTGCACGAAACTGCATCAAAATACGGTACAACTGCATTAAAATACGGTACTCTGCGATTTGGCTATGGTAAGTTATGGAAAAATAACCCTGTTTTCCACCAGACTATATAAGGATGGATGGATAGTAATACAAAATTGAAACAACAATATTTTTTCATAATATTCCATTTTAAACTAACATTTATGTTACAGTATAAATTATGTAATAATGACATTTTTTGTTTCAGAAAAGTGACTGACAAAGCTTTGGGCACAAGTAAATCGAAAAATAAACAAGTGAATAATTCCAAGAAATCTCAGTTGTCGCGAAGTTCTTGTTTCTGTGGAGAATTCTTCTCAACAAAGACAAACTGTGAAAGACACAAGAAATTGCCGCACTATACATGTAAAAGATGTTTCAAACAGTTCCTTTCATATAAACTCAAACATCACATTTGTGAACAATCTAAAAATGTTGACAAACGAAGTAAATTTTTATCAAGTAATAAGAAAGGTCTTCGCACTATAAGACTTTCAACAGACAGAAATAAGGAATCTGGAGAGTATTTAATTAACAAGGGTCCACAACAAATGCTTGAACAACGTGAGAGAATAGTGAAATGTCGGTGGTGTCCTAGACATTGTTATCAGAAGGATCTAGCAAATCATGAGAAGATTCATTGGATAGGTCAATCCCACCGGTGTCATTGCGGTAAAGAATATAGTGGTGAGATGTCATTGAGACGTCACCAGCGCAATCACCACCAGAAAGATCGCATTCCTGAAATAAAAGCTGCACGTCACACAAATAATTCCAAAAAACCTAAGGAAGTGCTTTTATACAGGTGTAAATGTGGCAAAGGTTTTGATTACCAATCTAAATTAAAACGTCATGAAGAAAGTAGACATGAAGTATGTAAAGAATGTGGCAAACTCTACCACTGTCGGGATGTTAAGGATCACGTTTGTCAGAAATTGTTGGTGGAAACTGTGAGTAACGTCTGCCTTATTTTTATTTAGACCATATGTTCATCAAGTGACACAACCATCCGTCTGTTCGACCACATTTCTGTCAATATTGGAAATACTTGATATTTTTCTTTGTATCCCTCTGAATTTATATCGCACATGTATTTCAATCATAGTTCGAATAACTTCCTTTACGATCATAATTTCGTAATATTTACATTGCTTCACTAAAATTCCACACCTTACTGAAGTGCACAGTCCAACCATTAACTTTCACATGTAAAATTTAGCCTACTCTTTCACCACATGCGAATGTTGAACTTCTTATGGTTCAAATATCAAGGTTTTAAATCCCCACTTGGAATATTTTATTATTTCATTCAAAGTAGGCTTATACATTATTAAAAGTCCTGGTTAAAAAGTAACATTCAACATTTATTTTTAACTTATGATTTCCATCCACAGGGGCGGATCCAGGAGTTATATTAAGCTCCCGCAATTGTTTTCCTTTTAATATGGGCATAAAACAGTGTTGATTTGTCTTCTCAGCTCATAAACAAGTTTTCGGAGTTTACTCGAATGTCAAATATTGATTTGAGAGCAATTTTCTAGACAAATTAATTTCTAAAATGGACCCCCTTTGAATCCATCACTGATCCAGTTGTTCGTTCAACTGTATTATAGCATATGTTTGCCAAGTTTCAAAATATTTTTTACATAATGTAAAATATTGTTATTTCTTTGATTTCTCAATTTATTCAATCTACCAGATCCTCTAAAATGGGATTTTAAAGGTTTTTTATTTCGTATCACAGGCAACTCAACAGAAGAGTGAATCAAACAGTCCGCATCATATTGCTGATAACTGGGAAGATCAGGAAACTTTAAGAAATACTAAAAATGAAAACAACAAAACATCCTGTGATGAAGCTGTTATACCGGTGGTCGAGCCTTCTAGTGATATGTGTGGTATATCTGATGCTGATATTTTAGATCCTGAATATTTGACATCTAGTGATGGAGGCGGAGAACATAGTGAATACAAAGACATATCATCTGATGATATTTCGAGTAAGGTCGATAAGGTCCGACTCAAAGATTGTGAGCATGTTAAAAATCCATCTAAGGATCAGGAAGATAAATATGAAAACGGAGATGTCGATCATGACTATTCGCCATCAAAACATAAAGGTTGTGAACACAAGCATGGGCTGCCAGGTAGTGAATGTAGCGGTAATGCCAGATTCTATGATTATGACTGTGAGCGCTGTGATAAGAGATCAAATGATGAAATTTGTGAACTGGAGGACAAAACATCAAATCGTAATGAGGGTGGTGAGCATGAGGATTTGACATCCAATGGTAAAAATGGTGAACATCAGAAATTGATATTTAAAGGTGAACATAATGATGAGACATCTATCAACGACGAAAAATGTCACACTAAGACATCAAGTCCTAAAGGTGGTGTAACTGAAGATATCACATCCGATGATGATACAGAAGAAAGTCAGAATAGAACTTCAAATAACAAAACTGGTGAGAATGACAATATCGTATGTAATGGCAAAGAAATAAATCTTAATCATGGGAAAGCGAAAGAAAGTTGTGAACATGAGACTAAGGATAAGACCTTCCGCTCTAAAGGTTGTGAATATCAGGATATTAAATCCGATGGTGAACGTGGTAAAGATGTGAGAATGAAATGTAAATTTGAAATTGATGAACGCATCGAAGAGACATCTAATGATGAAAATGGTGAGGGCAAGGCATTAATTGGTGAGCATGAGAAATTAAGGAGTTATAGTGAGAACAATAATGAGACGCGCGGTGATGCATTTACTGACCAAACATTTATGGACAAAAGTAGTGAGCATAGAGAAAAGACAAACAATCAAGGTGCTGAACATGATAATATCGCATTCAATGGTGACTGTGGTGTACATGTGGTGAATTCTAATAGTGAATTCAATGATGAAATTTATGAACAAGTGGATAAGACATCAATAGATAAGTGTAATAAAGTTGACGATGGGATATCAAATTTTGAATGTGTTGAGCGCGAGAAAGTAGGATGTCATGGTGAACACCATTATAGAACCTCCAATGACGAAAGTGAACATAAAGATATGACATCAAATGATAAAGATGATAATCATGATATAGTGGTAGCAAATGGTGAATGTGGCGAGCATAACAGAAACAATGAACCTAAAATCGACGTGGCGAATGATGAAGGTGGTAAACCAAATATTAAGATATCAGATGCTGGGATATTACTACATCCTAAATGAATGTGATAAGCATGATGACATCATATGTAATGATGGGGATGTCACAGAGAAGTGCTTATGAGAACAATAGTGCTCGTCATACACTTCATAAGATACTGTGAATCGTGAGCATATGAGGGAGTTGTGTAATGGAGATGCCTATTGATATATGATAAGACTATAGATAATATGGCTAATAGCAAATAGTATTAGCAAACAGATTGTATTGACCACCTGTCCTTGTCGGAAAGAACGATGAGTTACAAGGTGGTTATATCAAACACCATAGAACATTTACAGGTGAATGAAATCAGCATCCAATAATTTTGAATGTCATGAATAATATCATATATTTAAAGGGAACGTCAGCAAAGTTAAAACAAAATTGTGAGAATTAATTTTTAAAGCTGAATATAATATTTTTTTTTTGTTTATCACATAATTATTGATTATATATAACAACAAATTGTATTCCAAGCAGTATTATCAATATTGGAGTACAATTTACGGTCCATATATATTGACAGTGGTTTTCGTTATAGTAATCTATGCTTGATGATGTTATTATAGGTTGCTACATGTTCATAATTTGCTTGTTATTTCTTAAACTGACCCTGTCCAATGAAAAACCTACTACGTTTTATATATTTTTTGACATATTTACAACACCCCATGTACAGCTCCAAAACTTGTATGGTTTATATGGAAGTGTAAACTAGGGAAGTATATTAGTTATTGTTCACCAGATTCCACATTAGAATGCCTTAATTTTTAGCATATGATCCTTAACCTAATCCTCGCACAAACAACATTTTTTAAATATATGTAGACTTGTTTGAAGCTATGTTGCATCTGGGTGTATGTTCTGTGTTTAAGTTGAATTTCATATTTTAGCATATGCTGTTGTCATTCAAGAATCCTACGCCTTGAACTTCAACATGATAATGTATATCTATTGTTTGTACATAGCACATAATATTGTATTATGAATCACAAGAACATACATTTGGCTTCGTATCTATAGTATTAAAACGTTCAATTAATGTTTTAAGATGATGACTTAAGAAATTATGTCTTTAATTTGCCATCCATGTTACCTTTTGTTGAATAAAATATTACAAAAACACTTTCATTATACAATTAATATTTTTCGACATTAAAGTGTAAAAAACGTATTTAAATTATTCCACATACCGCCTAATTGGAACCATCCGTTAAATGAATTATGCGACTCAAACAAATGAGTAATCAACTCTCATTGCCCTTCAAATTGAAATCATTAGTCCAATAATGAAAAACAAGTAATGGATGGATCACTCGTTCCAATTGACTCATTTATCTTTATCATCAGAAACCCGAGTGATACTGGTGCAGGTATATGCTCATAATGACTATCTTGGCTGATGTCTGTTCTATCACTTGACTCATGACTGCCTGCTAATCTGCAATTCCTTGGAAACTTACGATGGTCCGTAACCGCCAATTTTCGTTCAGAGAAACACCATGTTATTATTATAATACATCGATGGCTTAATATTGGAATGAGTATCGTAACGGTCAGGGCTGTAACGGAACGAGACGAAGTTGAGTTCCCTTACAGCCCTGACCGTTACAACACGTTTTCTAATATTCAGACAACGATGTCTTATTCTGTTTATTAAACATATGAACAATAATTTTAGTCTAGATTACCTCTCAATTCTTCAACAAACATGTTGAATTATCTTGTGGCTCCCATGATGTTTGTGTTTGCTATTTCTAAAATATGTAGGGCTTAAACATGTGGATAGGCCTACCTCAAGCAGTTGTGGTCTATGCCAATAGTACATCTTCATCTCTCCAGTTGTCTGCTACTGGCAGACTCCTGGATATCACGTATATATGTGCTATGAGTTCAGAACCCCCATCCTCCCTGGCCAATTCAGGCGGCCCAGACAATCTGACCTGAGTGTGACCTCCACACTACAGTCAGTAAACCGGTGACGTCATAATGAATATGCATGTTGCTCGCACCCCTCCTTTTCGTACCGGCTTCACACACACCTGTTGTCAAGGTCAGACTAGTAGTCTGACGGTCAGACCTGATAGGGACAGTCAGGAGGGAAAGTTTAGACGTCGTTCTGTAGTTGTCAATTTATGTCTATAAATAGACGAAATCTGAGACAGGTGTCACGTAGTGCACAGGCCTGTAACCTGCACAGCATGGTGACCTGTAGTTAAGCCACGGCGGCAGACAGATCGATAGACTACATTACAGATAGACTAGCAGGCTCAACAACACACCCATGCAAGGATTTAGCTTTATTTGGAACGTGGTTTATGGTACTTAAGACCGAATCTGCCTTTAAAATGTGCTCTTAAGCAGTGACGCCGTCACAACAAACAATGTAAAATAAACCATTAGTGATCGCGAAATTATAGCATAAATAAACTCTGAGGGGGGGGGGGGGGGATTCACTGTGCTATGAAGTTTTTGTAAGCTTAGGCCTAGCCTAATACATGGTCACGTGATTAAAACAAGGCATAGCCATGTATTATTAATTGATACATGGAATTAATGCCTTGGTTTAAGGCATCATAATTAATATGGCGTTAATACGCCTTAAAATAAGACGTTATTATGCCTTATTTTAAGACGTAATAGCGTCTCATGCCTCAAAATAAGGCATAATAACGCTTTAAATTAATGCGCTATATTACGCCTTAAAGGGGCTGTAACGCCATAATAACATGGGGTTTCTCTGGGCCGAAAATTGGCGGTTATGAGCCACCATAGAAACCACAGACCATGATTGGTCAACTTTGAATTTTAAATATATACAAACTAGACAGAGACTATTATAAGCCTACTACTACAGGCTACAAAGTTCGTACTTCATCGAAGCTATAAGCGCACACAATCTTCCTAACTCGTAAGCCTACCAATCAGAGTTGGCAAAAACCCAGGTAATATTTATATTACCGGGCCCAGTGGGCAATAATGGATAAATACGAGTTTCAATGGGCAGTGATTGGTAATATTGGACATATTTCTATACTCTCCATTAAACTACAATTTATATTTTATTCCCCCTGATCCTTTATGTTTAATTTATGCACATTAAAACATATAATTAATTTATTTGGCACGATTTAAAAATAAACTATATTTATAATCTATAATAACATATATTTGGAGCTTTAATTTAAATTTGTGGGTGGGAATATAAGTGGTTCATGGCATAAATTAACTCCACATTATGTTATTTTTGTGTATAGGCCTGCACATACAGCTTATGAACCCTTTGAGGATGGTATTCTCGGGTATTATAGTAGTACAGATCCATATCTAATATAATTTCTTTTTAGATATAGAAATAAACTGCCACTAATAAATTATCTCAATTATCTAATAAATTATTTTAGAAAATTAAGAAAAAAAACATTATTTATTTTAAACTGATAGAAAATGGAACACAACTTTACCACAGACTTTTAAAATAAAATAATTATAAAACCTAGGACACAAGCACAATTTTTTCTGTGTCACATGCAGCCAAGTGAGATCAAATGACGTTTTCTGTTCGCCAAGAAGTTAAAAAAGTCGAATAAGTGCTGACAGACCAGTGCTGATTTATTGTTGGGCCAATTTCGTAAACAGTAAGCAGCATTGCTGTAACAGCGCATGGTGTGTAGGCCTACAGCGCGAAGCTATTAGCTATCCAAACTCTTGTCAATGGGAAGTGACGTCAACTGGCGTCTGCAGATTACGTAGGCCTAACCATAACCTCAGCTACTGAGAGGACGTCTCCCTGATTGCGTAACCTGGTGCAATACATCGCTGTCTGGCGCTATAAATCAATACCACTTAGTTAAACTAAATTCTGCGAAATGCGTTTTTAAAACCCAAATGTTCGAATGGTATGGGCAGTCGTGCATGGCAAGCCTTCAGTACCCCATGAACTACTTGTTGGTAGTAAACATAGTAAAGTGGTCAGACACACATAAACATGTTAAATAAATGTCACACGATATGGCATCTTCATCTGGTCACTAATTTTTATGCACCGGTTAAGTGTTGTGATAATTAACAGTCTAATCAGTAGGCCTAAGACTAAGAAAAAACAAATCAACATCGGACCCTTCACCTAGACCCTCAGCGGCTTGGTCAAACTCAATATAAATAAGGGATGGCTGTTAGAAATTGTATGAACATTTCGAAATACACACTTACCGGGTACATATCTCTTTCAATGAAGGGTGGAGAAAGATAATAGAAATTTACGATGATATTAACTTATATAACACAATTTGAAACTTTTTAAGTTTAAATACCCATTTCCAAGTGCCTTAAATGTCTTAAACCCAATTTTTTTAAATTTGTTGGAATGTTGCCTTCACTCTTTCAAATACAAAAAAATATATAACAGAGCTAAAACAAAGACATGCCATTTGCCTGGGTATGGGCCTTAAAGGCACTTGGGATGGGCCTTTAAATTAAAGTTCCGTAAAATATGTTTTGTTATTATAGATTATAAATATATTTTACTACATTTTTTAACTGTGCCAAATAAATTAATATGTTTTAATGTACACAAATTAAACATTAAGAATCAGGGGGTTTAAAATAAAAATTGTAGTTAAATGGAGAGAATAGACAGATATTTAATATTACACATCATTGCCCAATAAACCCCGTATTTATCCATTATTGCCCATTATTTCCCACTGGGCTGGGTCATATTACTCGGGGGTTTGCCAACCTTGACCCATTGCCTTATCAGTCCTACCAGGTATTCATTTAGGCCCCCTACACCTGAGTCAAGTGAAAAAAGCGAAGGTACATTGCCTTGCCCAAGAACACAAACAGTATGTAATGTACACAGTTTTAATGTACACAAATTAAACATAAAGAATCAGGGGGTTTAAAATATAAATTGTAGTTAAATGGAGAGAATAGACATATATTTAATATTACCCATCATTGCCCAATAAACCCCGTGTTTATCCATTATTGCCCATTATTTCCCACTGGGCTGGGTCATATTACCCGGGGGCTTGCCAACCCCGACCCATTGCCTTATCAGTCCTACCAGGTATTCATTTACACCTGAGTCAAGTGAAAAAAGCGAAGGTACATTTGCCTTTCCCAAGAACACAAAGATAAAAACAATGTCCCAACAATGAGATGGCAATTGTTTTTTTTTACTTTAAAAAAGAGATGGGAGAAATATATTATATCTGAAAACCTGCCCCAAGCGAGGTTTGATCCTGCACAACAGCACAAGCAGTGGCTTTTGTGTAGCCCAGTGGGACTGAGAGTGGTATTCCACTACAGTCCAGGAAAGAGGCAGTGAACAAGCCCGTGGTTGGATTTTGACGCTATAAAAATCAAACAAGGACAAATATAATAGCAAAATAAAACATACCTTGCGCATTCCCGCCCGCTAATTGTCGGGTATATTAGTTTACCGATTTCAGCAACGAAAATAGAATATTTAACCACAATAGATCAACTACCGATAATAGTGCCTTCAGTTCAACCATGATCGATATGTGTTCACTATTGATTGCTGTACGCTGTTATGCGGGCATGCGCTATGCAATGTCAAAAATCTCTCGGTATACTCTGACTACAGCCATGGCAAAAATAAATTAACCATGTCGAAATATTTATACAAATTGTGGGGACATTTGTATAGACTTAATGCCGTATGGCATATGAAATCACCTGCTCCGGGCGTATTGCTACAGTACTTAGCCACGTGAATTCCAGCGTTACGTAATCACGTGTTGAACACATTTTTTGAGATTTAAACTCGCACTGCCTGAAAGCATTACTAGATGTATTTTGTTGATATACGTATGACATGATATGACATTTGTCAACAATACCACATCATGCATTAACCAGTCTCATTACCCATAGAGGAGTAACATCATCTGAGATTACCGTTACGTAATCACATGGAAATGGAAGGGTAGAAAAAACCAGCTGAAATATGAAACAAATTAAGAACATTTTTAGTCTTATATGGAAATTAATCTATTGTAGAATACGAAGAGCACTATTTTTAACAAAATTGCGCACTAACATTTTTCCTATGAACAAATAACATCGTTACGTAATCACACCTCTGTGCGTTACGTAATCAGTATTCGTGCTTATAGTAGCCTACTATATAATATTGATATGCTAATAACTTAAAACCTAATTGAGGTCGATTCATATGGTTAATATGATTTTAATGCAAATTTTCCAATAAAAAAAAAAATTGTAGAAAATATAATAATTTTAACAAATTAAAAAATGGACAAATCCAATATGGCCGCTATTGCAGTGTAAATATATATTGTTTATTTTGATTGGACTCACACATGCTCCGGAACGTTAATAATAATATATAATTCAATATTTTGGACTTAATTAGTAAATTTCAAGCAATTTTAAAAAAATGAAAATTTAAGATGGCCGCTTTGACCTAATTCTCAATCATGAAATCGATTAAAGGATATTACCCGTCACAAAAGTGATAAAAAAAAACAAAGGTCATATCTGACCCCTGCATGTAAACGCATTTTATTACACAGTTATTTAATATTAGATCAAAATTAACACAATTTCCGCTTGACATATTGTGACCATAACGGTGATTTTTGTGATTTCGTAATGACCACTACTCTCTCTGATTCGAAACAACTTACGCAAGGTAATATTGATATAACTATATCCACAACTCTCATGCCTCAAGCAGCTCCCTGTGCGTACTATGGCAACACAGAACGAATAATATAGAAAAGCACATGATAATTGCATAATGTTTGTCTTTTTTGTGATCACGTAACGGTGAATTTTGTGATTATGTAACGACATTTACACTGTTCACAAGCGACCTAGTAGTGCTTTCACTAGTAGTGCTTTCACATAATTAAAAGCAACACATAAATAATCAGTTTTTTTCTTTTGATATTTTGTATAACATACGTTAACATACGTTAAGATCTCCATATGGTAGGATTCAGGCCGATTTAAACATTCACGGCTACGATATTAAACATCTAACATAGTTTTATTGATGAAACAAATTACTGACGTTGAATTAAAATAAGACACCTCAGCGCACTATAACCACCACTAATTATAATAAATAACCTCGACAATAAATTATGTCATTGAAGCTTATCGGTTATTCCCCAGATAATAATGAGCTCAGTAACGTGACCACATCCCAAATTAGCCTTACACCTCTGCAGCACATCCCCTCTCATACAAGCAAAAGTATATGTCTGCTGATAAGTGTGCTGGTGTGAATTTGGCATTTGGCCGGAGTTTCGAATCATCAAATAAGGAACATCTGAGGATGATCTTCAGCGACATCATTTATCATGAGAGTTACCAATTACTATATAATCTAGAGCTTGTTTAAATCATTCATGTAGTAATTTCATAGATCGGAGACTAATATTTAGGTTCTGATATTTTATAAGTTGTAAATCTTTGTAAATTATATGTTTCTCACAACCTACCCAGACCCAAACGTTATGATAAGCTCCAATATAGCTTCAGGTGTAATATTGAATAAAAAATACACAAATATATAGCTTAAAATAGTAGGGGAAGTGAGGGAAGTTGAGTCACTACTTTTTAAATGTTTCTTGTGCTCGTACAATTCATATATGCAAAATGATTCAATGTATTTATGAAAATTTTGTTTGTTTTTGTTACGTAACGTACAGAAGTGTTCATCTTTATTGATTTTGCCATAAATGGAAATAAACTAAATAAACTGGCCCATCTTGCCCTATTTCTGGGGCAAGATGGGCCATGGCTGGGGCAAGCTGGACATAGACCAATGGTAAAATTTGGATGATCAATATAATATTTATTTTGTATCCAATCACTAAATATACCTAACTAAATGATCTCATATCACACTCTCAACTTGACTTAGAAAATGGCGGCCATATTGCATTTTTAGAATCATTGTGAAAATTTATCTCAAGAACTGCTAGTCCAAATCGCTTGAGATTTTGTATGTATGCAATTACTTTCCCGGTCGCAAAATTAGAATGTTTTTGTTGCAGTTTACTTTTTTAAAAAAAGGCGGCTATTTAAATTTTATCTATTGTAAACTAGTTATCTCGATAACTTTAAGTTCAGATCAGTTGTGATTTTGTATGTAGGCAATTTCTTAACCTGGCGTGTCACAAAAGCAAAAGGTTTTGGTCGCCTGTCAATTATTTAGTAAAAAAATGGCACCGGTTAAAAAAAATTGAACCATTTTGTTTTTTAATTGATGTATTTTTTTTACTTGGGGCAAGTTGGGCCATGGCAAGTCTAAGCTTTTAAAAGCTAGGGGCAAGTTGGACCATGTTCAACTTGCACCATAAAAGTTTGCCCAAATTGCCTCATCCGGGGCCATTTGCAAAAATCATTTATCCTGCATTTTAGAATAATTATGGGCTCATTATAACCTATTAATCGAAACATAGACCACCTGTATATGTGTCAAAATTCATCTTCAGTTAAATTATATCTTGGAAGTATTGAAAAATGATGAGAATGAAATGCACAGCAAAAATATTTGCAAAACTACATTAATAATTGTTTTATCCGTAGTTAATTTTGTATCTTTGAATATGTTTCTTTTTGAATATGGTTAGTAAATAATGTAATTTATATTCTTTAGATGGCACTAAGCATCCCGGTGGGTAATCAGATTTGGCAATAGTAGGGGTGGCCCAACTTGCCTCTCTGCCCAACTTCCCTCACTCTCCCCTAAATCAGAATTTTCAGTCTCAAATGTTTAGAAATGTTTTTTTATTTAAATGGCGGCCATCTTTAATTTGTGTGTGAGTTATTTGTTAAATTAATTTAAAAAAACATATCCCGACCCCAAATCACTCAGATACCATAGATTGTGCATACTTGTCTAGATGCTAAATCAAGATTACTTTTCAAATATGAAGAACATGGCGGCCATATTGTGATGCACAATAAAAAGTTGTCTATCATTCATACAACGTCGGCCCAAAGTCTTCAATGTTGGTCCAACATTGTATAAATGTCAAACAAATGTTTTATGTGTATTGGGTGTCAATACAAACGTGGGGTCAGCCCGTTTCGTGATCCCCGCAGTAATACAGTCAGTTTGTTTGCAAACTAACTCCTAGCTAAGAGCCAGAAGTAAGAGCTTTGAGCTTTAGTGGAATTATTAACTCATAGATGTCGCTGAAGTGTATATGAACTTACTATGATTTGAGAACTTGCTATTAATGCTGTGTCAGGTATGAAACGCATATTTAATATTATGGGATAGGGCCTAAGCCTACCCACGGGCACTATTGCATTGTGGGTGACCCATGTCCTGCATATTTTGACAGTTGACTATACCTTTAACCTGAAACTTCTGGGCATTTTCAGTTATTTTTTCAATGGCGGGTTTTTAGAATAGTACGATACATGTATGTATTTATCAATTTAATTAGAAATGAAAGAATCACTTCCTGATGTTATTTCACACACTAGAAAACTCGTTTTATGAGACATATCTCAGTTATTATGAGACGCTTTTCAATACATTATATAGCAAGTGTAGAACAGCATATCTTCCATATCGGTTCGATTTATTTATGCATTTGTAACGTTATATCATTCAATCTTTGCTATAAAACAAATGAACGCAGCAGCATTGTAGATATATTATTTTATTACAAATATACCAATGATTGGAATGCTTGTCTTGTATAGATTCTCCCACAGCTTTATGGCGACTGCATCCCAGCAGACACTAGAATATCAGTCCAATGTTGGATTAATCATGGGCCAATGTCTTAGAATTTAACCCTTTACCCACAAAGGGACATTTCGTTCTGTTTTCATTCACTGTGAGATGTGAATTGCTACCGCAATTTTCACCCCACTGTGAATGAAAATTACCCAATTTGGTTTATTAAATTAAATCTCAATATGTCAACATTTCAACCCTTCGAGCGCTAAAAGAAATTTAAATTTTCACCCACTTGAAATTGTGTCTCCCTACCGCGAGCCACAACTTCAAGTGGGTGAAAATTACTCATATTTGTTTAATTTGAGACAAAACATTTGCAAATCTTGACGTTTAAACAATCATTTTGTTCCAAATAAGTTAGATTTAAATGCGTAAATAAAACGGATTAAACAGGCTATAGTCGCGCTTAGGAGTGTAGAGGCTAATATATAGGGTCATTTTCTATTTAATTTATTCAAATCATGTCATGCGACGCATATTGCGTGACTAGCGGGTAAAGGGTTAGGCCCAGAATTTGTCCAAATCAAATCAGACATTTAAACATTTATGGAATCAATCGGTGAGTGACGTAGCATCGTTTACTTAAATGCTTCTGCAGTTGATGACTACATGTTATACACGTTATAGGTAATTACATTTATACAGTCTGAATAACATTATTATATTTCAGGTAAAAATCAGAAAATATAAAACTACTGCAACACGGCGTTATCCGGTGAAAAAACCGCTAATATTTACGGTAAAAGTTCTTATTTTCTGAGACAGCTTGAACTATACAGTCTGTTTACATTCAAAGGTGGATATCAACATTCCCGACAAACGAGAAGCGTTGGCTTAACGTTGGGCCAACGTCGTAGAACCAACATTGGGCCGACGCAGGCTCAATATTTCGTGTCTACCGGGTGTAATCGTGTTACTATACAGTGTAGAATATATAAAAAAATACAAGGCGTGTTACCCATTACACCATGATGTAAATCGTCAATAATAAATGACTGAATAATTAACGATAGCAATAAAAATCATCTAGAAATCTTAACGTCGTCATGGATGGGTAAAATTGATGTCATAAAATCATAATGTGCATCTCGACTGAAACCACTCGTCCGTTCCGTCGAAAAATAGTTACTCGATGCATCATAGCGACTGGATTACTTATACAAGATATACCGCAACGTAGTAGTGAAAAATAATCAATAAACCCACGGGGCACACGACGGTGGGTCGACGACCCAGCGCCTTGTGTCGCACGGGAGGGCAGTTAGTGATTCTATACATCTGGGGCCGTGTTATGAGACGATTGTAAACGATAAGTTATGAGCTCAATTGCTAATTCACTACATTATGGATGTACTGGTCAAGAAGGACTTAACTATCGGTGTAACTTTTAACACGTTAACTATACAGCACCAAGTTATCATTTTTTTTTACCCACTTGAAGTTGTGGGTCGCGGCACTCAAGTGGGTAAAAATAACTGGCATATGTACAATTTAAATCAAGGCATTTGCCAAACTAGCTAATTTACTGGTCATTTCTCGTTCAAAATACCCCAGTTTTAAGGATAAATACAAATGCTGAAAACGGCCACATGCCTCAATTCTCCTTCAAAATTTGAAGTATAAATAAAAAGCCTGAAAACGGCCGTTAACATCGTCCCAGAACACGGCCCTGCACGTGAGCGAAGTTTTGACCAGACATGTCCAGACGACCCCCATACATATCACAGCACCATATTATCAGTCTTGCAGGCAGACATCGTTCTGCTCATCGTCGATCGCTCGCAGCTGCGCCGCCGCGTCCTGACGTCATCGTCAAGACTAGTTCACCGTAGCTTAATCTGGGAAATGGTCCGTCCACTAAAGGCAATTGATCCCAGATACTTCTCCAACAGTTCACATCATACACACCATGGAAACATGTCAGTCTTCAGAGCTGCGAACGAAAAGGCACACATTACTAGGAATTCACAAAATTATTGTCACAACGTGGTTGAAGAATTATGAATATCAGTTATAAACATATTACGACAACTGTAGAAGATGAATCAATCCATCTTAACCCTTACAACGCTGAAATATTTTTGTATAATCATGGGGAACAAAGGTTTTTTTCAACTTGAAATCATCATACATATTTAAAATTAGGAATTAAATAACTTGAGTAGGCATATTATTGTCACAAAATAACTGATAAATACATGGTTAGCAAGAAAATGAACATACAAGCAACATAACAAAAATGTAATGATTAGGCCTATTCAAAATAAGAATATAAATCAATGAATTAGTTCGATATAGGCCCAATATAATATACAGATAATATGTAAATGCCATTTTTTAATGTTGTCAACGTATAATCACATAATTATGTTAATTATAAAGCACAAAATGTAATATTTAGTTTCAGCTTGGTTGATTTATTACCGATACAGACTAGCCTTTTTTGTTATTGGAATATTAATAAACACTATATCAGTATAAAGATAAGAAAAACTAATCCCAATATTGGTACGATCTTGGTCCATCGTCTGCGACGTTGGCCCAACATCATACCAACGTGTTTCAAATTGAAGTGGTTTGAATACAAAAAGATAAGAGATAATTTGAGAGGGTAGTACGTAATAAACTTGACCAAAGTAAAAACACATTTTGACATCCCAGAATATGATGTACAGAAAACTTACCTCGGGTTTAAAAAGGCGTGGAAAAGAAAGGATGTGTTAATCAGAGTTGCCAGGTAAACTGGGGAGTGAGAGGCTGGTTAGGATGGTCCCCACTGGAAAAACAGGGTGTTACAACAACATGCAAGTGCATTACAAACGCCTGTCCTATCTATTGGTGTACTAATAGAAGCAGGCCAAACAGAATAATCTATATTAAAAGTCAGACTACACTCTGCAAAGTGGTTGTTTCTAAACACTAAATATATTTTGTAACGTTATTAATATTTCAAGATCGTTTTAGTCTAACCTAGATTGTTAAAGCTGCTTAACAGAAATAACCTTAACAGAAATAACCTAATGTACAAAACAATCATTCATATTTTTTAATGGCTTATAAATGCACAAAAACCATGCAAATGTAGCAGCATTAGTATGTGAGTTAAAAATGCTATGCCTTATCAAGTATTATGGAGTAGTAAATAGGTCAGTCTTTGTACACTATTTACGAATTATAGGCCAATATATTGCAACATTGGGCCAAAATCAATCCTCCTTAATATATAGCCTACTAAACGACCACAAATCCCGCACATTTGTTAGAAATGTATTGCAGGTAAGAATATCTTTTTCGAATGTATTGCAGACAAAAATGTGTGCTAGAAACGTATTGCAGAGTTATATGTTTCCTTTGGTAATTAAAATATAGGTCCATGCTATCAGGTGGTTATTCTATGTGAGTAAATCATACATTATATTATTTGTTATCATCATCTCACGCTGGTATTAAACAGTCATATCCGCCACTTTTTAAAGTGGAAGATAATAACACAGTTACGAATCTACGTGGCAGCTACTACTCGAGCGATGAATCTATGCGAGATACAAATGACAGTCAAATCATACCACCCCACACTGTCAGTAGCATAAAACCACTATGTTTTTTTTCTGTTTTAGACCAACACACAGCGTATTACAAGAAAACATGTATTTGTCATTTTTTTGGTAAAATCACGCCCTATCCAGCGGACAACGTGACAAAATGACACTTTTTGTCCCGCTCTCGTTACATTTTCATTTTGTCTGATCCAAAACATAAATAAAACATAATGGGATAGTAGTAAAAATTCAGTGCAATAAACGTAAAAAGTATTATATCGTAAGTGTGAAAATATCTTCTATATACTAAATATTTTCTCGAAGATTACCAACTCAATACAATTTTGTCAGCTGACAAAATTGATAGATTTCTTTATTTCGGGAGCAGGTATATGTCAGGTATACTAGTCACATAAATGAAAGTTAATAAATTCAAAAGAACCAAACCCAACACAGCACCATGTATGCCTGGTATGAAATATAAGGATATAAATATCCTATACCTCCAAGGTGTCCCTTAACCTTAGCGAATTAAAAAAAAAGTCAAAATCTACCTTACCTTTTGAATGCTTCCTGCGTTAAGTTGGGAAAATCTTGCACGACCTTCTCGTCTAGAACCTCCCCGTCTTCGATCCTTTTGTTCCAGAACGCAGCCCTGGCCATGATAGACGAGCTGCCTTGTCCTCTCTTGGGAGGAGTGATTTTCTTGGGCGATGTTTTAGTTGTGGGGGATTTAGCGGGTGAATTAGTTGCCGCCGGTGTCGCAGGACTTGACGTGGACCTGTTGTATGACCACGGCCTGTTTACTGTCTGTGGGGGTGTTTGAGGAGTAGATGCTCGGTGGGAGTTCACTTGGTTGCCGGTGTGGTGCTGGTCTGGCGAGCTGGTGCGCACCTGCTGTGCGCTGGGCGACCTGGCTCTGCTGGAGTAATTTGAGGACGTACTGGTCGTGGATTCCGGTGAGGTGCTTCTTGTTCGTTGTCTGTCCCATGGCCTCTCATTATGCTGTGCGGGAACGGTCGTCGCGATTAATTCGGGGGATCGAGCGGCTGTTCTGTTGACGGGCTGCTTGTCTTCTTCGAAAAGTGTTTGTATGTGCAGTTTGCTTCTGCCGTCGTCGTTGGTGCGGATATTCTGGTTTGTGGGAGAAGTGGTCGTCTGCTTCTTCAGTTTTTCTCTGACTGTTCTGGGCAAGTCTCTCCCCGTCAGACTATACACCTGATAATTCAAAATGACTCTCTACTAAATAAAATATGTTAACAAGCAAACAAGCTTAAAACATTTGTTAAAGTCAGGCTTTTAATTAAATTTATTTTAAATAATCATCATTTTAGCAGTAATCACGTTTCGCGTCGATTTAAGATCACATGTCTTTAACTTACTTAATAAACTCAACAAATTACAATGCTGACTTCTGACTTTGCTTTTTATTTCAACAGTAACAACATTTTTTCAAAAACATAAAACATTCTCTTTTCATATGTTGTGCATGGACGTTGATAAATTTACCTAAATTTAAAAATTGTTAAACCCTGTTAAATAGACAACAGAAATTTATTAGATCGACAGTGATTTGGTTAAAAGCAGGTATTATGTACAAATGTTTGGGAACGTTGGGCCTTAATTGGCCAGAACATGAACATTAGCAGAGACATCATCCACCGCGCTTTATGTATAGCCAACAAACACGAGAGGATGATCTACCCAGCAGACACAAAAAGTTGAATCAATGTTGATTTAACGTTTGTACAGCGTCGTAGACGATGGACCAATGTTAAACCAGCATTGATTGAACGTCTTGTGTCTGCTGGGTAATGTTGGTAAGATACTGGGCCGTTTGTCCAACTTACCCCTCAGCCGCTAAGCACGACTAGAGTCGTTTTTAGCCTTTTTATTAAACATTCAAACCATACAATTTGAAGACATGAGCATTAAAATGTCAGATTTGCGAATGTTTGAATTCAAATTGTACAAATATCAGTACTTGATGTTGTGGGTCGCGGAAGCGAGACACAAATTCAAGTTGGTGATAATTTAGATTATTTAACTGCTGTAAGGGCTAAAGCATCATGTGATCAACATCTCGTGTTTACTGGATATACAGGGGGTTACATACATTAAAAATAATTTTAACATTCTCTCAAATATCTTGTTATGTTTTATTTAAAAAAAATAATAATCCAAAATGTTATCCACTGTTATTTCTCTTATTATTTTATACTAGTTTTATGCAAAATTTAATAAGTTCATAATGCTATTTAACAATAAATAGAAAACGTTCTCTCGATGTCATCATAAACAGATTATCTTGAATCCTCAAATGTATCTCATTAACTAATTTATTTCTCAAGCTACACAAACATTTCACAATGCTGTTACTTAGTTCGACACATTAATTCTCAACTCTATGTTGGCTCAAAAATATTATTGAAAATACATTTTTTTCTGAATTTAAATAAACCCCAACCTTCCGTTATAAAGCATATGGAGTAAATTATTAGGATTTTAGTGTTGAAATAGAAAATTAGTCATGTGTAATCTACAGTAGATCATTAATTTTCTGAGACAATGTCACAAATATAGTATTTTAACCCTTACACCCCTAAGCTCGACTATAGTCGTTTTTAATCTGTTTCATTATCCGTTTACCATGTTTAATTCAGATATTGCAAACAAAATTTGTGTTTAAACATCAATATTTGCAAATGTTTGGTCTCAAATTAAATACATAATTTTCACCCACTTGAAGTTGTGAGTCGCGGTAGCGAGACACAACTTCAAGTGGGTGAAAATTAAAATTATTTAATTTAGCGCTACCATGTAGTAATTGATGGTGATGATTTGTTTCTGTATAGAGTGAAACCTTTACCTGTGACAATCACTATGCGGGATTTAAATGCACATGTATCTGGACAGTCTCAATATTAGTCACACCGGTAGATGGAATATCTGCAGGATATTAAATACATCAAAGTATATATACACAAGACTCATCACTAATATCTACATGTCCCAGTGCTCCGATTGTGAGAAGTCGGAGTCAGTATAATTTTTCTACAGCAGGTTGATAATATTTCACCAGTCTTGATTGCCAAGGGTTCGAATCAGAAAACATGAGGCGTTGCGCATATGTTGTTTTAATCTTGTACCAACACAGACCAATAGTATAACCTAAGTCCATGGTACCAACATTAAAGCAAAATAGGCTCAATGGTCCATATTTGCTCGGTATATTATGTCACGTTTATCACTGTCCAGATTGGCCGCAAAACAACGCCACAACTGTCCACCCTCCACCATACTACTAAGCTGAAGGGCAATACCTGCTTACTTGAAAAGTAAACAGTTACTGTCTTTCGGCTTTGCAACGCCACCATACTCATAATATTCAGAAAATAAGGGATGCGGAATGTCCTTCCATATTCCTTTTTCAGATTATGATTACCAACCAATTACACCACCACCACCTCAATGCCCCTCTAAATGCTGAAGTAAAATATTGTCACCTTGGAATTCAAAGGGTGTACATCCACTTTGCAAAGTTAAGAGTTACACCCTTTCAATACCATTGTTTAACTGGCGTTCATTGTGATTTTCAGGTGCCCATCCCACTAAACAACATAAAATTAAGATTATCGTAACTTCCTCGTATTCCCATTTGAAAAGTTGAAACCATTTTTAATTGACTTTTGTAATGGAAATAAGATAAGTTAAGATGGATCTTAAGATCTTTAGTGGAATCGACCCCAGGAGAAAATAAATCTACACAAATGTATACACATGTACGGTTCAGATGGTGTATACACCCAAAAATACACACCAATTTGGATACCTCTGTCTATCTTAATGGATCTACAGCATTCAGAGAGTTGAGAGAAAAGTCAGTAAATAAAAGAGAGAGCAGGTTGAGGAGGTTGTTGTTAATATTGAAAGGAATTAGCTGTATTGTGCAAGCAGTGGTCAGAGCTGTTGTTGAGAAAGCCATTGCTGTCAAGGGTACACTGCAGTATGAGGTTGTCCCACTCCTGGTCAAAATGGTTCAAGTTAAGATCGCTAACCCTCTTGACTGAGGTCCCGTCCGGATTCAAGTTGGATTCGCTGTGGCTGAACCTTGACATGAGGTTCTTCACGGATGGCAGGTCGATGTCTGACTCCACCCTGACTTCTGGTATGGCGTTCTCATCACTGGAGCCGCGCAACTCCACGGACTGCTGTCTGCGTGGTGAAGGTGGTGCCGCCGTGACCACCTGCTCTGTGGATGCCTCCAGTATCGGTGACTGCCGCCAGCCTTCTGTTCCGACCTGTATCTGTGACTGCCGCCAGCCTTCCTCGTGATCGTACTGCTCCAGGCTGGGTGACAGGAGACTGTCAGACTGTACGTCCAGTCCGCTGTCTGTCTGAGATTCACTCCTGCTGGGGGGTGACTTGGTGGCGGGAGTCTCTCCTGGACGTGAGTCCTCACCCCACACCCTCTGCTCTACTCGAGCCACCTGCAAATAAACACGACCCCTGAACCACACCACGACTTAGGCTACCTTCTCATTAAGAAACAGAAATAGGCACGTCAACATCCTGAAATCCGATAAGACCATACTGGTGATGAAAGATCAAAACCTTATTATTTTGAAAAGATCACGATGGCAAATCTTTATGTTGAAATTCGTATTTAATATCTTATTCATCTGTGTCGCATTTATGCAACACAGAGCATTATATTGAATCAAATTAATCAAATGGAAAATACTATGTTTGAGCTTTAATTTGATATATTATACTCTGTGTCATTTATACACTTTGCTGGCAAATACAGCATCAATTCACCCCTAATGTGAAAGAAATGTTTTAATAAATACCTATATCAAGGATTGAATAGAAGGGAATAAGGAATGTAATAGGTTTTGTACTTTCATCGCCATTATTTAAAGTCAGCTAGCACTTTGTATTGCATGATAGTTAGAATAGAAGATGAAAACATTGCAGGAAGCTAGCTAAGAAACTGTAACAGTATGCATGAGGAGTCCACATTCTGCCGTGCAAAGGCAAACAACAGTAACTTCTTTCTTTTTATGTGAACACTTACTGTTGCTTGACTTTACAATGCAGCATTCGTGTACTAAAGACAGGTTGAACAGGGAAAGTGTAATTTTAGGCAAACGTGTTTTCACACTGTGCTTTTTATATACACGATATATCAGGCGCAATTGTTCAATTTGGAGCTCCTTATCGCACGCATATGTTAAAAAATAGGACTGATTCAACACACTTTCCATTATCTCCTCATTTGAAATCTACCCTTAGAAAAATGTTGATATTCACATAGGAATTCAATTATATCTTATAGTTTACCTTACATAAATTAGATCAAAAGAGGCAGCCAAAATATCAACTTATTATACAAAATCTCACTTCAAACAAACAAAAAGGGGTACCTTATAATTTTAAATAATAAAACCTCTGCATGGCAAGACAACCTACATTTCAGTTTGAAACATGTTAACATGGTTAATGATAGATATAATGCATCAAAATTCATTTCGCGTGAGTTCAGATTATCTTCGTGAATTCATTTTCTAAAATCACTTGCTCATTCCAAAAACAACTTTTTGAAAAAGATATGTTTGAATATACTAAATGCTTTTGCATACATACAGAAAAAAACCTTGCAAAGATGTTCTGTGTATACAACAGTTTTGGCTGAAGTATATTATGTTTCATCACACAGAGGTTCAATTAAGCCGATATTTTTTAAGACGTTGCATCAACGCTCCTAGCTTTCTCGTCGCATTTAAGACCATTTAAGCACCACATATTCGATATAATCCATCACAATATTATACCACATATTATACTTGGGTGTTTAGTTAAATCTGAAAATTAACTGAAACAACTGGTGCTAGGAGGTTTAATTGCAATTTCTTGCCCCGGGGAGAAAAGGAATGTGAGAAGACTTACGTATCTGTCGCTCTGGCTGACTCTGGCGGCTGAACGCGCCACTTCGTCCTCCAGCTGGGACATCTCCGCAGCGGAGGTGTCTCCATCTGTACTCTCTACCTGGCTCTCCAGCTGACGGATCCTCTCCTCCAAGGTGAACACCTTGCCGGCAGTCAGGTACAACTGTGGAAAAGATGGAGGAGATTAGAGTAACCGTTCAAGTCTGTGGTTGGTATTTTCACCCACTCCAAGCTGTGGGAGAAAGCATTGAGAATATATATGTAAAATTCAACGGTGCAGGTTTAAGAGATCGTCTAATTTCACATCCTTTCGAAATATCAGGTAAAATTTACCGAATGAACAGAGTGAACAGCGAGGATATTAAATTTAATATAAATATTTGTTTCTGGTTGAAGTGAGATGCCTTTCTCGTATGTTTGAGAAAAGACTCATGGAAAGATGATAAATCTAAATATTTAAAAGCCTAAATCATTTTTGTCTATCGTGTACCTAATGGGTTTCTTATTTCCTGTGAACTTCAACCGGACTTAGTTCACTTACAGACAATACCAAGGGATAATTAAAAATAAAGAAAATTGTGTTATCATTCCATGACACAGTGTCCATCTAAAAATAAACATTATGGCTTAGAATGCTTATTTTATCAGCAAAACAAATCTACTCTATGACATAGGTCTTATCCACTATAAAGTAGTGTAGTAGTCGTACGTTCAAGATAATACATATATGTAGCTGAAGCAAAGATATTGATGACGAATAATGCATGTGTTCATGTAACACGAAATCTGGAAGAATACAAAGATTAGAAGCTGCGATAAATATAGTCTTTAAAACGTATATGTGGCGTTCTCTAAAATAGCTGAAATGACATTGCTCATGTGTATCATGTGTATTTGACAATAATCAAGAAAGCAGCAACAGTCGCATTGTATAAATAAGCACTGAAAAGCAAGAGAAGATAAAGGACAGTGTAGAATCATCATTGGTACACTGGGGAAACCAATATTTAAATTAAATTTTACGACAAGGACATCATTTTATGATGCTATATGATAAAACATGGAGGCCTAATCAATATTATGAAAAAATATCATTCAGCTATGTAACATTCTTTTAGATGAAAATGTAAGCTACTCTATCCCAGAGCAACGACACTGGCGGCAATTAATAGTAACAGTTGGTGCAACGTGGCGCATGCGCATTTCAAACGTGAATATCGCTTTAACCTGTTAACAGAAATCATCTTTGAATTTATACCAGTTTAGTGACATAAGCTTTTATATAATTAAATGTTTTTTTTAAGAATCAATGTCTAATCGATACGCCACGTCCTAAAATCAGAAACGGAAAAATAATAGTGTTAAATTATCCCTAATCACCGTGATTTTTCATCGTTTTATCCTCCCAAACACACGTGCAAATAATGTGCATGTCATTATTTTTCTTCTATGTCTTTTGCGAAATTTCGGAACAAAATGTGTCGAAGATATGTTAATGAACTGAAGTTTTAACAGAACAAAATAAATTCATTTTGTAAATAAATATATAACGAAGAAAAAAATCAATTACAACATGCATATTACGGTAATAAAAATGCAAGCCGAACACAAAATCTACTTCACGTTAGTTTAAGTATTATCAATGGAAAAGGCAACAGCTATATTTCCTGTAAAGTATGTTTTGACTTGAATTATCAACCGAAATGTCAGTGTACCTATCTCCACAATATTATTAGGTGATCACTCAAACAAACAGAACTAAACTGCCGTGCAAAGCCAAAAGGCCTTAACTCCTTAAGTGAGCAGATACCATGGATACTGCCTTTTGGCTTTGCACGACAATAAATAAATCTGCTATTCTGCTCTGGAAAACCAAAAGATGTAACTACTTACTTTAAAACTAAGCAGTTACTGCCTTTTTTGGCTTTGCATGAAATAATTCACCAGAAACCTTATTGTATTACAAACACACGTGAGAGGCGTGTAACGTAGTGTAATATTTCACAGTACCGGGTGCATAAACATGTAAAACACGACGTCGTCGTCGGTGCAACAAAACTTAAAATTCCTGTGAGCCGAGTAACATGTGGGTGACTGCGGGGAAAGGGGTTCAGTTAGGGGTTTCGTTACGCAGGTGACAGAAAAGGAAGCAGCTGAGACAGCAGCGGCAGACAATGTATCAGAAACAAAAGTAACTACTTCGCAGCTTTGGGGTCCAATCCTCGCATCTGCCACCGGGGTGTCAGATAAGAGAATTCGACCCCAAAGTGACATCCTACTAATGAATTCTTAAAAACAACAACGGAGAGTGTTAGCAATGACTGATGATAATTACTTCTTCCTCTGGGTTGACGTCTAACGCCGCGCCGGGGGCGTAATCGGACGTCAAGTGAGACGTCAAATCTGACGTCAAATCTGACGCCGAACCGATGCTAGACAAAAGGTCCTAGAAAGCAACAGTCTACGTGTTAATTTGTTAATTTCACAAGCGTTATCAACACAAAAGTCTCTGGGACTTTTTTTTAATAAATCATAGCTGGATACATAAACTGATAATTCCACAAAGATGAACAAAAGTTTATAACATTTGATTTGTTTATAACATTTGATTGAAAAGTTAGTTTTTTGAAGCTGACACTAAAACAAAACTTGGATAAGAAATAGTCTAAGTGGTAGGTTTATGATAAAAACTTGCTATTTTTGTACACAGTATATGTATCAAGACAATAGCAAAACAATAATTGAAAAAGTATGGTAAAATCACAATATTGCGATCTGGATGGCAACATTTTCTTATTTATATTTCACAACCTTGGAATTTCTATAATTACAAGAAATCAATAAGTGCTTGAAAACAAAATTGCTACAGCCTAAGCACTATTCACACAGTGGTATGCAATTGAATATAATAATAATACCTCATTTTCATAGGCTGGCGACGTAGGCTGAAAACATAATTAATATTCTCAGATACAGACATAGAAAAAAAGACCTACTTCTTAGATTTAATACATCACCCTGCACGCACACGAGGTTTAACCAATGTCAGTTCAATATTGGCCCACCGTTTACGACGCTTGACCAGCACTAAAACAACAGAGGTTCAACGTCTGGTGTTTGCGTGCAATCTTTAAAAATAGTCACAAAGGGAATACAATGATTTACAACATCAGAAAAAATCACTCAAGATAGGAAACCTAGTAGACATGAGTGGCTGATCTAGCGCTGCAGTAATGTTGGTCTAGCGTCTGCGACGCTGGCCTAACATTAACTCAGCACTCGGACAACATCTGGTGTTTTGTATGAAGTGTTCACTTACATCTTCTTCGTTGGTGGAGTCACTCCTCACTATCTCGGTGCCGGCCGCTGAGGGATACTGCACCTCCCACTTGCTGTCCCCCGCCTTCTTCCCGTTCTTGTTCACCACGTAGTCCCTCTTGTACCTCTTGGAGTCCACCTTCTTCAAGCCGCAGTCGATGCTGGAGGGGAGATCATCCACCAGGAGAAGGTCGTGTGACACATCTTGGTGCTGCTGAGCGCGCAGCTTCCTCTCCGCGGCCAGATACTCCTCAAGTCGGGCCAGATCTCGCTTCTTCACTCGTCCCTGCCGCATCTGGTGCTTGCTCACGAGGCCCGCCTCGTACAGGGTCTCGAACTGAGTGTATGTGAATCGCACCTGCACTTCCTCCTCCTCCTCACTGGCGGTGGAGGAGGATGGTGACAGTAGCTCAGACTTCCTCTTGATGCCCTGAGCGTCTCGCTCCATCTCTGCCAGGTGGTCTGCGGTGGTCAGTATACCAACTGCTGTGGACGTCAGCTCACGTATGTTAGACGCCGCCAAATTCTAACAGAAAAGAAAACAAGAGATCAGTTATTATCTGATAATCCGTCAATCGCAACGCAGGATAAACATAAACTTAAAAGCCCAACAAAGGCAAAAAGCAATAGCTGCAAAGGAAAAGGCAGTATCTGCTTATTTGTAAAGTAAGCAGATACTGCCTTTCGGCTTTGAACGGCAGAACACATATTTCTAATACCAGATTTAAATTCCGAATTATTTTAACATGTTTAAAGCGGCTCCCTGGGATGACATCAATTTTCGTTTTTAATTTTGTAATGAAGTAGTGTATCCCACAGATCATGATTCTATTTTTTTCAGAGTTTTTAGATTTAAAAAATATTTTTTATCCACATGTATATGAATCCGACAGAAACCCAAACAACCTTTTTTTAGGCCTATACATAAACACCTGCTAAATGACGTTTGAATATCTCACAGCATTGGGCCACAGGTTGATGCCATCGGCCCAGCGTTGAGCAGACAATCGGTGCTGCGGGTGAACCCCCCTGATCAACGTGTCCCCACAGAAATTAAGAGCGGCAACTATTGATGAAAACTATGTGGTTATTTTGATCATGCCGTCAGTATTTGCAGTCTATAGTGTGGTATGATGTAAACAAACTTGTTTACATGACAATATACGTCTTGGAAATAGAGCTAGTTTCGTCTTCTTCGGTGCTTTAACATTGTTTTTTATATTTTTGTATTTCATTTAAGATCAGTGGGCTATAGAGCTTCATATAAATAAAATGTTCAAAATTGACAAAATTGAATATTCTCATCCCAAGGAGCCGCTTTAAGTTTCACAATACCTCTATGGTAATTGTTGGTGAAAGTGCATGAATTATTATCTACTGTCACCACAAAAATCGATCTATTTCTACTACGATTAGGGAGTGTGTATTCGTATGGCAGGGTTAATGGCAGGGTCAATGTGAGCGCATCATTACCTAAACGAGGTCACATTTTAGCGTTACAGCATAAAAAACACGTAATGTTAGCTACAGTTTATTTTTGAAGGAACCCAGCAGACACAAGACGTTGAATCAATGTAGGTTTAGCGTTGGTTCAACGTCGTAGACGGTGGACCAACATCAATCCAAGATTGATTCAACGTCTTGTGTCTGCTGGGCCAAACGCTAAACCAACATTGATTACGGGACATGACCCACCATGTCATCATGCTCTTGCACGAGGTCGTTTCTTTCGGCCATCATCTCGTTGTTGTTCAGGTCATCCTCCAGAGCTCCATTATCAGTGGAGGTGCTGGAAGTCATGCTGCTGTGCACCTCACCCTCCATATCGTGCAGCTTACGGTCCATCTCATCAAGCTGACTGTGGATGGAACTCAACTGGAGGGAAAGATATACACGTATTAAAACTTTCACGCCGCTAATCACCACTACAGTCGTTTTAAATCTGTTCTATTAGCCGCTCAAATCACTGTTATTGGGAACGAAATGAGCTAATTTTCACCAACTTGAAGTTGTCGATCGCGGTAGTGAGACACAACTTCAAGTGAGTGAAAAAAAAACAATTAACGAGATAGGGGTTATACATAAGTTATGATCATTTAGAGCATGGTAAAATAATTTTAAAATAACAAAAAAACATTTACATTTAACTAAAAACAAATCTGCTGATTCATGAATCTATCTGTTTGTCGAGGTGAAATCATAGTATTTGCGTACAAGCGTGTGCTATTATATTCGTTTCCTTTTACAAAAATATTACAACTTACCGACTATAAATAATGGTTTGTCAATACTGAGCCTATATTTATACCAAACAAAATCAAAGTTATAATATAAAAGTTATAATATTTTGCTAGAGTGTGTACAATAACAGAAAATAACATCATAGAGTATTAGTCGACAAAGCTACAAGAACAAAAATGGGTATCGTATTATTATGGGATGGGGTTCATGCGAACTAAACCCACAACTTGCAAGCACCCCGGATCAAGACGTTGAGCCAACGTTGATTAAGTGTTGGTCCAGCGTCTCATTGGTTCAACCTCATTTGTTCACCGGGACAGATCGTCGCCTCGGAGCTAAAAGATCCTATCTGCCACTCTAACGAGTGTCAGATAGGATCCTTTAGCTCCGAGGCAACGAGATTCTCCTTGAAGTTGTAGATATTTAAAAAAAGAACCAATGTCCCATCATGCGTCATCATGGTCCCGACGGTAATTATCATAGATCTCATGCATGTTCTTTTTGGAGTATATTAATCGTCCCCTTGTTCTAAAGGGTCGTATCTGCCACTTTAGGAATTGGCAGATATATAATGTCAACATCAAGGTGGTGACTAGATTTATGATGTTATTAAACATAAAACCTTTAACTGCCGATCCCGATTATATGAATGAATGAATGAATGAATGAATGAATGAATGAATGAATGAATGAATGAATGAATGAATGAATGAATTTGGACGTAGTGAGACATGGACTCACTCTGGACAAGAGGGGCAAGAGACACCCTGTTAAAATGGAGCAGCCCTGCTTATTCAAAAGAGCCATGGGACTCTTTTGAATAAGCAGGGATGTTCGATTTCAACAGGCGGTCCATTTGATTTGGACAAGATGCCATGCGCTAGAAACTTCACATGGATATACCAGTAGAGCGTTCCACTTGCGACCTGTGATAATATCTACGTCGCCAGAATTCTCCGTCTGCTCATTTTCTGTGCTAAAACTACTCTGTAATACAACATCACCCAAGCTGTCAATAAAGTTAACGCTTAAAGTGCTGAAATATTTTTAACAAAAATGTTTTTCAATTAGAATTCAACAAATGTCTCAGTTGGCTCTTTCTGCATCATTTGAATACCTGTGTAATGGGTCTACGGCCATTATAAATATGTTACTCTTTCAGTGCGAGGATCGACTTTGGACGTCTAAAGTCGTCCCTGTGCTGAAAGGGTTATACAGTCATGTACTCTTTTTTCAATGTTTATAGCTGAAAATGATTACATAATTAATTTACATTATAACGTTGAGGCTGTGTTGTATAAAACTTAATTCCAGGCAACATTAAGTGTATTTGAATAGTTTTGTAGGCCTAGTTGCTTTTAATTATATTGTTGCTTATATAAAATGTGACTTGTGATGTGGAGATGGCACCTGGGTTTGCAATGTGAATTGCAATTTAAAAAAAACCTCTCGTTTGTCTATTTCAAATAATAATAATAACATATTCAATATTAGGGTGCCTATATAGCTTCGTTGAGTTGCTTAACCCACTTTTCGTCACATTTGTATTCGTTGAGCTGTTTAATCCACTTTTCATCACATTAGCCCTGCCAAAGTGGCGATATCTTATTTTCTTATGTTTATGTGTATGTTTCCATCTGAAAACGTTACACATAACGGACAATACAGCTACACATGTTTCAAATATTTGTTTAAACTGCTAACAAGGGTACTGCCGTTGGTCAACACGTTGACTGAAAACTACAAAGGCAGTATATGCTTACTTTACGAGTAAGCAGAGACTGCCTTTTGCGTTTGCAGAGCAGTGCTGCTGCAAAACAATAGACTGCGTAGAAAAGTTTTTATTATATAATTAACGGATGATATTCATCAACCAATCGCCGCATGGAATAATAACATTTTCCACCTGTGTTAAATTTGACACGGACCTTATCAGCGGAGTCGAGGATATCTTCGGCGGTGTTGCCCACTTGGCCTCTGGTGGCGGCCACACTGTCGGCCAGCCTCAGCAGCTCGTCGGGGGCTGGGTAGAGCTTGGTGTCATAGGGTATCACCTCAGGCTTACTGGTGACCCCTGGGGGTGTCTGCTCTCTCACCATCACCACCTCTGTCACTATCAGGAAAAAGCACAAATTTTAGCATTTTTATTTAACCATCAAACAAGATAATTTGAAAGAGAAATGAGCACTCAATTTTTTAATTGGCATATTATTTATTCAAATTGCACAGATGAAAGTAATACTTGAAGTTGTGTCTCGCTATCGCGACCCACAACTTCAAGTATTACTTTCATCTGTGCAATTTGAATAAAAAACATTAACATTAACATTATATACACTATATCAGGCAACATTTGAACTAAAAATAAATGAGCGAGAAACGATCAGTATACATAGTATACATCAGTATAGGTAGCATGTGTTCAGTTCTTACAATATTTTGGTAAAAACCATAGAGTTTTTTCAATTTAAAATCATCATAAATGTCCTTATGCTTCATTTGAATACCTGCGTTATGGATGGGTCTACGCCCATTATAAACATTCTACTCTTTCAGCAGCAGGGATCGACTTTAGACCACAGAATTTTACGTCCACATGCGTCATATTCTGACGTCTATAGTAGGTTCCCTCACCGAAATAGACATCCATTTGGAAAATAATGCTCTTAAATTCAATATCTATGGCACAGATATACTCAGAATGAACACCAAAAGCCATCTGCACAAGTGCGTCGGGCGAACACACAACAAAAGTATACAAAGGTACAATAACCCCGAAAGAGCTAATCGTATCATACACGCAAATGTTCGTGACAACAGAACAATAATATTGTTATAGTATAATTATGAGCAAGCGCTGCCGCCATATTCACCATCATGGACTGGAGATAAAAGGGTGAAATCAAATAAGTATTAACAAGCTATGTCCGTGTTGGCGAGTGTTTTTGAAACTATTGACTTAGATCTTAGGCATGTGATTGGTCGAGATGGCCATCTCGACCAATCACATGCCTAAGATCTGGGTCTAAGATCAATCGCATCTGGATTGATATGAATTGATATACGTAACTGTAAATACATCAACACATGAGAAATCTAATTTTCTACACTGACCACCACATAATTATATGTATCTAGCAAGCTACTGACCATTTCGCATTGAGAATAAGCCACAGTTAAATTATTTCAGTGTGAGGATCAGACTTTAGTCGTCAGAATCTGACGTCTAAAGACGGTCCCCGCACTGAAAGGTTAATGTGTCACCCTCCAAACGCTTGTCATTGCTATATACAATATTTGAGCAGGACATCTAGAGTAGATCTACGTTCTCTGAGCCTTACCTTCCCCCTCCTCCACCATCAGCTGACCAGCTGACCGGGCGTTACCGGCTATGTTCTTAGCCACAGCCATAAACTCAGCATCGTCATCCATGGTCACCTTGTCCAGGGTCAGGATGTAATCTCTGTTGCCAGATTTTTCTAAAAAAGTAACACCGAAACGTTAATTCATGTATCCTCATTGGTAAACATGTAAAGATGTTGACTGGTTTTTTTAGGAACAGCTTTAGTAGACATCTATAATGCATTATGCTTGAATGAGCTTTAATTGCCAACCCAGCAAACACAAAACATTTGTATAACATTTGTACAATGTTAGACCAACGTCGAAGACGTTGTACAAATGTCATACAAATGTTTTGTGTTTGCTGGGAAGAGTTGTTTGCATGTGTTTCAATATCGATTATACACATGCATTTATTGTACTTAATTTTAAGTGTATTTCTATTTGGGGTTTTTCATTCTCGATTGGGTGCAATTTAAAAATGTATGTCGGGCTCTCAAAGCTTGCATAGTCCGGTGTCTACAACTTCTCTCACAACTTCACATGAGAACAGTGATTGTTTTTGATAATTCACAACAAATATCCAATCGCTGTCTACTTTAAAAATATATATTACAGTAATTGTATTGTTAATATAGCCAGCAATGGGATATTTTTTTACATTCGTTTAAATAGGACCCAGGCATTCATGCAGAAATTAAGATACAATATACTTTATTGTATGGAACATGTTGGCCTAATCTACTAAACATCATATTAACATTATACTTCGAAATCAACTTTTAATCAGTACATCGAATATGTAAACGTCAAACAAAAATTGCGAATATAGAATTAATTCGTTAAAAATCGCCTATGCTCAAATGAGCAAAAAATCAAGTTCACATGGTAATTTAAAAAATGATTCAAAATACGAGTACATTCCCTAAACTTGAACAATAGATTGGTATTTGAACTCTCAAAGCGCTAAATTAAACAATTTAAATTTTCACCAAATTAAAGTTGTGTCTCGCTACCGCGACCCACAACTTCAAGTGGGTGAAAATTACTCACATCTATTTCACTTGAGACCAAACACTGATGTGTTGCAATACGTGATGTTTTAACGCTCTTTTTTCCCATAATAACAGTGATTTGATCGGGTAAGAAAATGGATTTAAAAACGAGTAGAGTCGTGAATAGCGGGTTAATATTTTCCTTACCCATTCGTACATCGTCCGTTTTCTTGATGCGTTTCCCATCTTTGTACCAGAGCATTAGAGGTTGAGGATAGCCTGTGACTTTACACCGGAACTGAACCTTGTCCCCTTCATTGCACTCGATGTTTGGGAGGCCCTTCAGAAACTCCGGCGCTCTTTTCTCATTTTTGTTTTCTGGAATCATCACAAACAATTTACGTACAATCCATCGTAAGCATTCCCTGATCGGAGCATAAGGTATTGGCAGAAGAGCGGCCAGGCACAATACCGAGGCCGTCATCACAAATCCATCGTATTTCCCCTCCATTTATGTCCGGTTATCAAAACTTGCATAGCCCGGCTTCTACAGCTTATCATTCATTTTGATGAATGACATCAGTTTTTGTTCGCATCATTCAGCCGAAATACCACTCAAATATATACCATGTCACGAACGATCTTACACTGATTAAATTTATAAAGTCAAAGCATCATCAAAGAAAACGTGGCTAAATTTCACTGTCAATAAAATATGCAATTCCAGCAGTTAGATGTTCACTATGTCATCCAAAACAAGTATATAATGATAATAATCCTAGGATTTACCACTGCATTATCAACGTAAGCTTGATGACACAATGAGCAATATTAAGCTGAACAACAGTATTGTAAACTCAGATGGGTGATGGATATCCCGCCAAATTGGGTCAAACCCTGCACTCCCAGCAATACGACACGTGGAATCAATGTTGGTTTAATGTTGGGCCAGCGTCGGAGACGCTGACCCAACAATAAACCAACATTTAGTCGGTGTCTCGTGTGACTTGATCATGTTAACAAATAGACACAACAGCCACATCACATTCCAATCCTAGATCGTTAGGTTTTGGGCTGCTACGACCGGCAAACACGCGACGTTGAATCAACGCTGTATTCATGTCGGATCATCATCGCAGACGATGTCCTAATAATACTTCCGACCGTCACTAACGAATCTGTGTAATGGGTACAGTTTCTAGAGGCCTTCCTTTTCATTTCAACACTTTAAATGTATAATTTAGTTAGAACTAGAGACTATATAGTATGCTATTAATCTTCTCAATTAATGGGACTCCAAATTATAATTGCTAGCTGCCTAACTGCATCCCCCCTGTAGAAATTAAAAATATTCAAGTTTTTGTACAATTTAAATAAATGTTTCTTCTGATCAATAATTATGTTTGAATTACAATATCCATTGCAAAACAAAATTGTTAAAACGATTATCTAAATTTGCCTCTGGGCTTTAAAAGGTTAATCCGGATGGCCTTGCTGACGTTCCTCTGGATGTTTGCAGAGCGAGCACGCTGCCAGCTGGCTATTATTAGTGATGAACACCCTCTCAACGCCAAGTACACATAATTATTACATTTTTGGTTCAGGAATAATGCTATTGGTAACCATTGTGCTATCAAGTATATATGTATATGCTTTTAATGATATGTCAAGAGATATTAAGTATACAGGTAGATAGCACGATAATGTGTATGATTATGTATTTCTGGTGTAAATTGTTTAGCCCGAAATCGAATTCCTTGAAAAAAAACATCGATGTCCGGCATTAAGGATACCTCGCAACTAGCCCAATATCAAACGAATTGAAGGGATTCAGGAGTCGCTATCCAGCCTCTCTGAGTGTGTACATTGTTCGATTGCCTATATAAGCCAACGAGCGGGAATTGTCATTGAATTAGGAAAGTTCACCTTAATGTAGAAAGCTTTTGCTAGCCTATTCAGGTCGACAACACCAGAAACACGTATATTTTTAAATCACGCAAAAAATGAATTTTAGATAAAATAGACTAGGCCAACTATTTCAGTATATTATTTTATTATTAGAATTAAATTTTGAAAAACGCCCTCTTTTAACTGCTGTGACCATTTACAATAAACTGATTAGTCAATAATTAGATAGATCACGCCCTTTGAATATTAATGCGATATACATGCGTAGGTTGATCCAGAATAATCTGAAACTCCTCTCAATAATTGCAAAAGGTCGAAGCTCTTTTCGACATTCGACATTTTTAAGGAGAGCCACCCCCTATATACCACTTCCTGAATTTTTTTTAATGAGACGCAAAACAGTTTAATGAACCCCGAATTTTCTGGACACAGAATGTCACAAGTACATGTTGCAATGTCGTGAAAATTGCGTCACATAACAGTACCATCCAAGCAGATAAACACGAGTCGTTAACTCAAGTGTTGGCTGAATGCTGGCCCACCAACTACAACGCTGGCCCAACATCAAGACAACGCTGGGTTAACGCCTCACGTAGCACATGTTTGCATCTGAAAACCTACATATGTGAACAGATGACATCGTCCAGATGGTCCAGGGCAAGTAAGCCACTGGCACACGACATTGTTGCGACGTTGAATCAACGTCAATGACGTTGATTCAACGTCGCAACAACGTCGTGTGCCCAGTGGGGGTGGTGTTGGGCGATCTTCGATACCCAATTAGCACCAGTTGCCGCTAATTACAGACAATTATCACCTCTAATTATGAGTAATTTACATTAAGGGTCAACAAAATGTGGTTGTGCTCACCTATTTTTCTCAAAACATTATTGCAACACGCGATATGAAATAGAGGAATTGAGACTAACCATCCAAAAATATGAAATTTAGCTAGTAAAGAAAATATAAGGTAAATCGAACTAATTAGATAACGTTGTCTGAAGGCAAATTATGTGGGACAACGCCCTAATTATATAGCTAATGACTTCATGTAAGATAATGACTTGATAAATGTCGAGCCAGAAACTGAATGACCCGATACCTATTTGTCACAGCATTTCATACATACCCTAGTCGTGATGATAAGTTATGTTATGGTTACTTAATAATTTATTAGCTATTTGCAAACTTCATCAAACGTTGGTCGTTGATCCTATTCAATGCAATAATTGGCTGTTATTCCCTAGAATAGTATATAAAATAAATAGTCCACCACTATTTGACATTGCTCTGTCACGAGTAGAAATGTGCACAATTCAGGGTAACAACTTGAAAAAAGTTGAAACTGATATCACTGATATCACGTCCGTTTGACCTACTATACCCACTGGTCATCACACGGACCATGCAACTGTTATATGCTATATTACACTTTATATGGTGTTTCTCTGGAAACCTAAATGCACCAAGCAGATCAACCCTTTAGACCCTCACGATGCATGACAGCATAATTCTGCATTTATAAGCAATGCCTTAATTTCCTAAAACCTAGGGATTTAGAATGAACATTTTCATGGAACTGTTCTAATAATAACAATATATTTTTTCATTAGCCATCCGCTTCAAGCCATCTTCATCCACTGCAAGTCGAGAATTGCGACAGCAATTCGCGGCTTGCAGTGGATGAAGATGACAATGGTAAATTCAGGCTTGGAATAGTTAAAACGAGTTAATTAACAACAAAAATAAACTACAAACCATTGATGGCCAGTCTGAACCGCTTTGTCTTCTGTCCCAGCTCGTTAACGGCAATGCAGATGTAGCGTCCGGCGTCGGACTTGAGGGTACTGTACATGGTCAGCTGGAACTGGCCGTTTTGACCACAGGCCTCACATCTCTCATCCTCGTCAAGCTGGACCAGCTCTGTAGTGTCCCTGTACCAGAACACGTCTGAAACACAACGTAATGGTGTCAGGACATTATTGTTTTGCAAAGGCAATAGGCACTAAGTGAGCAGTAAATGCATTTTGATTTTACAAGTGTATACTCTTCGAAAGGCACTTATTACTTGAAAAGTAAGCAATTACTCCTTCTTGACTTTACATGGCAGTATACGTCTTCGCGGTAATTTTTTATAGGCGGGGGCTGGCAAATTTTGCAAAAAGAGCGGGAAAAATGTTAGACTTGACATATCTAATAACACAAAAGTGTTAACAAATTGCTTAAGCTGAAAGACCTGAAAAATAACTCACATACCCCCATCCCCCCTTAGAGCTCACGGTAGCTCCCTTGTGTTGTTTCCAAAAACCTCTCGCCTTAAAATTCTAATTAATTCACCTCCAAAACATTCTGTTGTTGGTAATCAGTCAGGGTGGGGAAATGCACAAATGCACAATAACGTCGAAGTGATCGTTGTATTTATTATACAGATGATAAGGATTGTAATTGAATAATCCATATTATTATCATACCTGCTATACAATTTATAAGGCTACTCCATTTATACTTACCAACTGGTTCAGTGCCAGCCACCACGCACTCCAGCAGAGCCTTCTCTCCCTCCACCGCAGTGATCACCCGATCAGGTCTCTTGACAAAGTGAGGGTCTCCTTCCAAGTCCTCATCCGCATCATCACTGTCCAGCTCATCTTCGCTGACCATGACCATTCGCGTGCGGGCCTTGTCGTTATCGGAGCTGGAATCAATGTGCACCTCCACCTGCCTGACAACAGGCTCAGCTGGCTGCTCCACTACAGGAGCCACGGTCTGCATCTCAGAAGTCACCTCCTCCACCAGAACGTGTTGTTCAGGTCCTGGAGACATGGGTGACATCACCCTGCTCTCGTCGTGGTCTGTCTGGACGCAGGACTCGGAGGTGGAGGTGGACAGGCGTTTAGATGGACGTCTTTGAGGACGCCCCTGCTGGATGTAGCTCTCGTAGTCTTCGTAAAGTCGTTGAGTCTCCTCTTCTGAGGAAGTCTCGTCGGAGTCGCTGTCCGTGGAGAATCCAAGGGAAGCGTCTGATCTCTCTTCGTTCTCTGACAGGTCACTGATCTGATCTATGTCACTGCAAGGGCAGAATCAAAATCTTAACTATTAAAGCTCTAAATTAAATAATTTTAATTTTCACCCACTTGAAGTTGTGGCTCGCGGCAGCGAGACACACTTCAAGTGAGTGAAAATTCAAATTGAATAGCACAGAGTTGCTAAACACTACAAAAGTCATTGAAATGGTAGATGATCAGATATTCACGATAAGATTATTGAATACTGCAATTTGGAAGATATGTTTTCAAAAGAGAGATTGTGTTAGCAATTCCAGCTTCAAATGAATTAAGAAACACTTTAAAATAATGTTCATCTAATAGCTGTGTTCCTGTAAGTGTACACAAAAGTATTTACAATTTAAAATATTAATAGAATCCATTGGTTAACCCCCATCCTGCTGGCCTGGTATATATAAGTTTTCAAGCACGTTGTTCAGACAAAATAAGAAGTCTGGAGTGTTCGTTGGAATTACAAAAAATATAAATACATATTACTTAATAGCATCGAATGTGTTATGCACCTCAATGAAGAAAATTATGTATATCATCGACTATATATTCAAACAATGAAATGGTATTTACTTAATTCATTTAAACATGATAAAATTAATTTCATCAGTGTTCATACTATCATGAATATTGCATGTTGCTCTGCGGCCTGTGCAGCACTATGCACCACGTGTATTGATGTTCACCATTTATACTTATCGATCTAATACATTATATTTTCTTGAAGTGAAGAAATAAGAAAAGAAAGAAAGAAAAATAAATTTAATTCATCATATTATGGAGATTTAATTTTAATTGGTCCAGTAAGTCTTAGGTTTCGCAAACAACACAAGTTAAACATTCGAGTAGTTGATGTGCATTTAATCAATCAATGTGTGAAATATAATGTCTACCTAACGTCCCAGCACTGACAGAAAGCTGTGTACATATTGTGCGGGGAATAAAAATGGTTGCTAAAAACATCAGCCTGACATGATTTTGGCTTTATTTGCTGATTCATCATTCCAGCTGTTGCATTAATAATAATAATGTATCTTTGCTTTACACGACAGGTATATCCTGACCAGGCTTTGTGTTCAAGGTAATTCTAACTATATTAAAGCTATATGTTCGCGTAGAATTATATTCCCCCCTGTTATATACCATATTTTAAATTAATTTTAGTTGTAATCTTAGACATTTAAAAAAATAATAATAACAACCCGTAATTTATCATGTTTATAAAATATGAATAACAAGGGTCGGTTTAACATCTTCCATATTTAATTCACATGCCACATTTAAAGATGGCGATATTTCTAGATGTCTGATTAGACCTATTATCATCTATTCCCGTATTATCGTCCATTAGCCGGTATTTTTTATGGATTCACAGGCCTAAACACAGGATAGATCCATTTTTTTAAATGGTGCTGATCTAGAATATACAAAAAAATAACATTTACGATTCCATAGTGTATGATGCTGTTTTTGAGTATTATAATAAAAAGAACAGAAATTAAATTAAAAAAGTAAAAATAAAAAATAAAGTAAAAATTCAGCTGGACCAGCAGATACAACTGATTCGTAACATAAATGTATTCAAATTATTATTCATGTTTGGCTATTTTCTATGTGGAAAACTTTCCTAATTTAATGTTCTTCAACGTTATGATAGGCCCCACTATAGCTTAAGGTGTAGTATTTAATAAAAAACAATTAAACAAATTAAAAATTAAAACAAATATAATCTTATTATACATACTTTTATTTTTATATGGTGTAGTGTTTAATATATTGTGCTAAAGGTCACTTAGGTGATACAATACAAACATACTTCCCACTAATTACATTATGTACATGGTAGCTCTATGTATAAATCTATGAATCAAGTATAATCAAATAAGTATTATTATTGATCAAAACACAAAATCACATACGAATACGACAATCATTTCAGCTAAGGCATAGTTGCTGTCAACATACAATTAAAATCATCATTCGTCTGCGAGCAGAGCGTGTCCGAGTTGAATGACAATTTATTGCAACGATTATCATTACATCATTCTACATATTTGATCTAAAAAAAAAATAATAATAAACAATTTTACTAATCATACTAGAGACGTCGTAATTGTATCTACACATTTCTACAGTATCTCACAACCAAAAGTGTTCACAATGCCTTGTTGGAGAAAGACATTGATCTCAATACCAATCACAAATACCTGCAGGAAGTTAGGAGATCAGCAAAAATAACATGAAAAGCACAACAATATCACTTCATCAAGCTTCGCAATCGCGTTAGGTAACAAGACTGGTAGCTTGCGTGATTTAAGCGTGGGAAAACAACACAAAAAGCGTAGATTGGTCGTAAAGCCAACGTCGCCAGGCGTTGGCTTTACGATCAATCTACGCCTGTGTTTTCTGGGTGAGTGGAGTCAGTAAATTCCGTGTTAGAATACTTACACTTTCCTCAGGGGTGAGATCAGCCCTGCTTCCACGAGATGACTAAAAACAGGATAGAGTTTTAACCACTGCTCGCGAACTGGCGGTGCGGTCGCCATGCTGCTAATAGATTAGTATCCTGTCATTGTACCTGATGAGCTATCAACCAATCCGAGGTGCTCGGCGACTGGGGAAATCAGAAATGAAGGTGCGATGATGTACTTCAATCCTCTTATGGGGTGATACCTGCCTAAAAACTGTGAGAACTTGTGTTGGAGGCCGTCAATGTGAGCTGTCCCCCAAGTGGACATGAAGACGACACCTCGCATCTGCTATTAAACCTGCACAGCTGTATCAACCCGTCATATTCATCATCGTCGCCACACAGATACTGCCGTGCGAAGTCAAAAGGCAGTAAATGCTCACTTGTTAAGTAAGCAGTTACTGCCTTTTGGTTTTACACGGCAGTATTGTTTTATAGCATTGCGCAATCACTGGTTTTCTACGGTGTCGTGCGCAGGGTGAGAACGGAAGAGACACGGGTGTCACTGTCAGCGTCAACAGTCCGGCCAAATGTTACCGTGTCAAACGCCCCGTCCCCACTTAGAGGTCTACAAACACTCGCCAGTAGGTCGATGGCGATCTGGTGCACGCGGCGGTTCAGTGCTGGGACGATGTCGCAGCCAACGGCCCAGCATTGATCCAAAATGTCACAAACGTGTCCTATCGCTCGCCAGGTGTGAGTGTACGGGGCTCGTAAAAAAGCCCCACTCAAATGGCCCCAGCTGGTAAATTACCCTTTGAGAACAAAAATCGACGAATATTTGCAATTTTAGTTCGACTAGTACCCTGCCCTCATTATGTGATGATTCACTGTTAACAATGTACTTGCTATAATATTCCTTGACTAAATTTGACGATTGCACTGCTGAAGCAATTGCTAACTTTCTAGGTTTAAAAACTAGTTAAATTATAATTTAAAAGCAATGTTTTAGTTAAGATTCGCACCTGTACAACTGCTCAATTTTAGTTATTATAGTCAGAAAAGAAGTTAGAAAACGCTTAAAATCTTCGTCTGTTCTGAAAGTGTCAACAGTATCAGTAAAACGCCTCCTTATTGATAACAGATATGACTCTGCAGCTCTAAAAAAGTAGTAGCTGCTTCCTTGAAAAGTGATTAGTTACTGCCTTTCTGCTTTCAATGAGAGAACGCTGATATTACTGGAGATATAGTCACAAGACTCACATCCTTATATGGATCACTGCAATATCATGCTACACAGAAATATGATGTATAGCTAACACTTTACATGCCAGAGACTGGTATGTGCCACATGGACATAAGTTGGAGAAAATTAATATAATGCTAGTACCCATTAAAATCAGAACATAATTTGATTTATTTCACTTGAAAATTCAATAAAATTGTGTAATTTTCAGTCACGATGGGGTGTGGATTGTAGATGCAATTCACAGAGAGTGAAAATAGAAGAAACAATATGGTGAGTAGATGGTTAATTGTATTTAGTAGATATACATATATTATATCTGTATACATATCTGGATTAACACAACAACAAAGGTGCCCGTGTCACATAGGTCTAAGGCCAATGAGATAGCTAAAGTGTGACTTAACGATACAGAATAGCTATTGATGTCTTGGTGATATATGATAGTACCGCTCTGCAAAGCCTAAAGGCAGTATCTGCTTACTTGTAAAGTGAGCAGATACTGTCTTGTGGATTTGAACGACAGAGTAGTACTTGTCTCGCTGGTCTCCAGCGGATTCCAACTGCCTGCGAAAAACGTTATTGTCGCTAGCCACATAAAGCTATGTATATATATGTATAATCATTGTAATGGTGGACATACTTATTCTCAAAATAGTCCATAGTTGTAACTATATCTCACAAAACTATACACGGGAAGGTGGTCCAGCCATATAGACATGGTGGGAGGCCAACGCTGGGATTACCCCACATAATTTATCATTTTTCATTAAAAAATATGTTTTCTGAAATGTTATTAATGACCATGGGAGGGTGGAAGAGGTTGAGCAAAACAAGGAAAGCCTCAGAAGACAGAAAGCCACAGTATTAACTCACGGCCAATGATAGGCGCCACCTGGTGAAGAACCATACACAGACAGCTCTATCTCTGCATGTGATTGGTTGTGCACTGTGGGGGACAATGAGTGTGAAAATGGTCGCTGTGAGATTCAGAAATTAAATCTTCGTCACTTGTACATAGGATATGACACACCAAACATCGCTATATCGACACATTGGAGTTGAAAGGGTGCAGTTCACTTCAATGTGACAATGGTAGAAAAGTTTCATAACTTTCATATGAAAAGCGTTGTGACGACAATATGAGGACAGCTGTGTACTGTCGGAGCAATTGCACATTACTAGCCAACAGCTGAACAGTAGAGACCGATCTACTTTTCAATTTAGTAGACAAGGGTACACATGACGTCAGTATGACTAAGAACTTCATATAGATAACGTTCTTGGTATGACGTTGAAGACGCGTACTGGTAACATATAATAGGACTACATCATGGTATTATCAAGAAAACGAGAATCGAGTGTACACGTGCACACAAGGAAGGTAGTGTTCGTATAATACCTCCTTATCATGACGAGTATGATAAGCTAGAAAGTTGTCTGTATCATTCGTGTCAATGTAAAGAGGCTTAAAGTCCCAACATTGTAGCAGGGGAATGGGTTCGACCTGTTAACTTATCGTTCGATTATTTAACCCTCAAGATGGTTATAAGCGTTTTTAGGGACAGTGTTTGTTAAATGACGCTTGTGTGACACTTTTCATGCGCTATTTTAAATGCTGTCAGTGTTTTAGTAGTGTGTTGTATTTTAAAAGACAGAACTCTATTCCAGACATAGTCGTTTCTAAAATAAATGAGAAATATTCGCACATATATCTGAGAAAGCTGTGTATGGGCACTTGGGTGTTGGTAGTGTGCAGTAGCGTGGATAAGAGAAAACGTAAAACATGTCATCTGATCTGATTATGTAATCTGATTGTACATATAAACATGATAAATTAAGTTAAATAACGTAATTGTATAATATGGAATTAAATTACTGTTTGTACGTGGAGTTAAAATGCTACTCAATCAAGTAATATCATTTTATCTTTACTATTGATAATTGCATTAACTTGATGTAGATTTACTAAGATTAAAATATTATCCCATATATATCACATGAATATTTAGGTAACCCCAAAAAGCCAAAAGTATAACCTGCACTTAGGCCTGCCATACATAATTATTATTCTTAAATTCACAATCATGCATAATCTACACAATACTACTTGCACTTCAAACGTATAATTTATATAATTTCACTGCATCTCAAATTTATTTAAATAAAGGCATGCAACAGGAAGAAGAAGGCTCAGTCAGGTGTGAAAATACTTTCTACAGACTGCAAAATATCATACATGCCACACATGAACAAATAACTCATTAATCTAAATCTATGCAAGCGATGTAACACGAAAATGTCAAAGCAGAACGTTGTTTAATAAAAAAGTAATAAATTTCGCAACAAGAAAGGAAAAACATAGTGTGGCGGCTAGCATTTTAGCATGCATATATGCGTGTATGTTTTGCAATCTGTAAGGCAACTAATATTTCCAACATGCAGCCGGGTGTTAAATTTTCGTCTCCTTGGATATGAAGGTGTGTATCTACCACTTTACAAAGTGGCAGATGCTCTCTTTAATGTCCAAGGAAACGATTTATGGGGAAGGTGTTATTGCAGTTAAAGTTAAGAGAATTGTGAGTCTTAACTAGATTGGCATACTCAAGAAAAATATATACTCACTCTTCGCCAACTTTAGGAGCCTCGACCTCTCCAGAAGGTACTAGCATCATGACAGGACCATTCCTGTGCCTTCCAAGTTTCTTCTCACCAGAATTGTCATAGGGGGTGATCTTGTTGAAGAGGGAGCCGGAATTATTGAGGTTCTTCCACGGGCTTCCGAATGTGATTTCAGATGACCACGTGCGATCCAGTCCTCCTTCTTCATCACTCTGTGTACGGCTGATGTCATCCAGGTCAATACCTCCAGGTACCACAGAATCTGATCCGTCAAAGCTGGGGAGGGGTACACCGCGCGGACTACTATAATCACCACCATCCACCTTGATCTCAGGCACGTCCCAGGGTCGCTGTACTGGTGACCTCGCCAGGTCTGAAGACAATGGTCCGTAGTTAGAATCCGTACTGGATGTGGTCTGTTTTCCAATCAAGGCCAGTTCCAGCTTCTCCCACTCCGTTAACTCGCCTTCTTCTCCTTCGTCGAGGAACACAGGAGATGGTGAGAGAGGATCGCCATGATTTGTGGTGGATATTAAAGACATGGATTCTTCTCCTCGAATTGGGGAGGCCCTGGCCTCAATGGAACGCCAGTGTGACTCCACGTCTCCAGCTGGAGGATTGATAGTTTCCAACTTGGCCCATTCATGTTCAATCACCTTATCCTTACCGTCATCTTGGATGGAATCACCGTCTATGGAGTCCCCTGGGATGACATCTGTGGTGAAGGTGTGTGTTTGTCTCAGGTGAACTCTCCCCGCGGAGCTGTCTGTGTCTACATCTGATACTTCACTCATCGACGTCCTCGACCTCGCGCTTATGGAGGTATCACCTCTTGTAGACACCTCAAATGACTCCATCACCTCACCTCTTGGTGATAACTCCACGGAATCCACCATGTCTATGTCATTGACACTGTCATCGGGCGAGTTCCTGACTTCATCTGACACTTCAGACATCTTGACAGTTTCATCTTCACTGGACATACCGCTCTCCATGGCATTCTCGGGGACATCATCTACAATCCTTGGTGACTCTAATTCCAACGCTGGCACACTCTTCACTGGTGCCAGTCTCACTGTGGAAACTAGCACTTCTTCTTGAACAACTTCTGGTTCGCGTTCACTGTCCTGTTCAGTGTGGTCTGGTGCGTTCATGGTGATGGTCTTCGCGACCATGTAGTGGCGGGTGGATGGGTCCGATACCTCAGAAAAACGACTGTCCACGTCCGAAAGAGTCTCGTCCATACGAGACGACGCCCTTGCCGAAGACTGGGGCTCATCTGTTTCCGACTCCGAAACAAAATCGGCTAGCTGCGAAAGTGTCGCCTGGTTGGAGAGCTTGGTCAGCTTTCTTCTGACGTCCGCTTCTTCTCTTTGCATGTCGTCATGCTGGCGTTTTCTATGGTCGTTCATAACCTGCACAGAATAAACACCATTTGTTAATGTAGTACTCTCAGAGTAAAGTCAAAAGGCAGTGCCTGCTTACTTGAAAAGCAAGCAGTTACTGCATTTTGGCTTTACACAGCAGATTACTCGTTTGAAGGCACTGAATTTCATTTGAATTGAATTACTTAGTCATACAATTTTCAGCTCACATTGGATTGAAATTACGCATTTTTTATAGAAATACTTGACTGTGACATATCAAATTGAAGCTGCAAACAGATTAATTTTAATGCGTATGAAAGGATTTTCTATTGAAAAGAACGTTTTAAAATCGTAAATACACGTGTGTTTTCATTCAACTTAGCTGGCAATTGCTACAAATTATTACAATGTTACATTTTGTGTCCCACATACCTTGTTGGTGATGGCATCTGCTAACCGATCTTCGAAATTCGCATCTTGCTGCGGGAGTGAGTCGTTCGAAGATGAACCGTTTACTGTGGAATGTTCTGAGGTAGATTCAGCCTAAAATAGAAGACAAAGAATTATGCTATATAGAACGGAAAAAATCGAAACGAAAGCTTAGGGCCTTCCGTTTTGGTTGGCTGCATCATTTGCCATGTAAATATTCTTCTCTTAAAAACATGCCGCATACCACATAAGCGTCACTAGCAGGTGAAGGGTGGAGTGATACTGGACCACTCTGGCTCCAACCAGAAAATGATAATAAATATAATCGCATACTTGTTCTACAACATTGTCTATTATTACCATTAAATAAATGATTTTTAAAATGTGTTACGTTTTATGTTATTGCAATCACATACTTCCATATGTCAATAGACTTTATAAAATATAGATCACCATATTTATTACTCAAAATCAGAAGCCAAATTTTACATCGTCTCAAAAACCACACAAGGTCACTTTGGTATCAAAGGGTGGTATCTGCCACTTTTCAAAGTGGCAGATACCACCCTTTAATACCAAGGTGCCACACAGCACACTGACCAGCTGGAGTGGTTCTCCCAGTATTTTCTCCACGTCCTCTTGAACACACTTTGTGACTAGCTGATGTCTGGCAGTTTGTGAGTTGTCGTTTGTTGGGTTCTGGTCTGTGAACACAAACACAGCATAATCATCCTGGTGTGAGGTGCAGAGTAGAAAAGCACATAGAAAACCGAGACGGCTCGATTTCACTGGCCCTGATTTAAGTGTGGGTTGCAATCCCGTTCTTCAAAGCCTAAAGGCAGTACTTAATTTGGAAGTACATGTATGTTATTGCCTTGTGACTTTGCAGTGCAGTATAGTGTATAGAGTGGTACAGCGAAAGGAGGGATGGGTTGAGAGTCTCTTTGTATTGTCTGATATTGGAGTTTTACACACCAAAAAAAATTATCCTGTTATATATCAGCAAAAACAATACATTTGCTGAATTCCAAGCTATATTTTTTTCTCTATCCTCTTACTAACCGTTTTTTAAAGCCTCCTAATTGCTGTCTATAGATATGTGCCAGTACAGTGAAGTTTGGTTAATTAAGAAATACAAGTTACCACGATAGAAAAAAAAACATTGTCAAATAATTGTAGAAAATCCTATTTCATTAAGATTCTGATTCTACACATATTCCCCTACCAGAATTCACGAATTAACCATCAAAACAATTTACTTACTGTCTATAGCTATATGCAGACTCTGTGTAAGGGTGGAAAGTGACGCGCTGATATGACCAGTCTGTTCTTTTATGGCGTTGTTATCTAAAGAAAAAGAAAAGAATAATAACTACATAAACATTGTGATGATTGAAAACAACATAGACTAGCTGTGACTTGATTTTTTATATAAAATGTATTTCTAAATTGTATATAATAAATCAATCAAATAAAGTTATTTTCTACGTGTATTAGAGGGAATTATCCATACTGTGGGATGGTTAGACAAACAGAGCACAGAAGCCAATACAAGAAGCAAGGAAGACTTTGACACAATGTTGAGTTAATGTTGGCACAACGTCTAAAAAGCTGGCCCAAGATTCAAATAACATTGTATCTTATTGGCTGGGACAGACTCGTGCGTCATTACAAAAAACATCATGTGATGTATTATTAGCAATAGCATATATACAAGCAATATATATTATAATTATTATGTAAAAAATGCACTACATGTTCATTGTAGTGACGCATCAGTAATAATCATTTTGGTGCGAATATGCGATCGGATAACTACTTGGTTTTCGCTTTATTTTTGTATAAACATATTTTATTAAGCAATTGAAACAGATACAAAATAGTAATACGAGGTTTCGTTCGCTGAGTGGTTTTCGCTTTATACATTTGTTACGGAAATTTATTATATATATATCATACATTCCATACATTCCATACATGACGAGTGTCAGATAGGATCCTTTAGCTCCGAGGCGACGATGTGTTGTTTACATGTATTATAAAATGGGGTTTCTGACTGAGTGACTGTACATTATCATATATTTTCTGGAGATCAATATCCCACATCAAATGTCAATGTCTAACCTTCAAATCTAACCGTTAAATCAGGTAACATATAATGCGTTATATCTACTCATGATATGACGTATAGTCGTGTAATGCATGTTGTCATAATCACCTGTATTATGATCTTGGCATACTCTAGTATCATCTATATTGTCATTAATATCTCATAGGGGTCAAAATACATCTCAGTCGGATGAAGATATGGACAATGCAAGTATTTATTATCACTCATCAATTTAACCCTTCAGTTAGACGATGACTATATTGCAAGCCAATATTAAAACGCAACAAATGACATTTCACAAACAAATATTTACAGTTCAAAAGTTTTCAACAAAATTAATGATGGTGGGAAACACATTTCATCTTCAAGAATGGTTGTTGTCAGTACAGTTTGTATTGTCGTTAGAAACTAGAATTTCCGGCACCAATGACTACAAATATTTCATCTATAAAAATACATACATCTGCCAATTCTATTTATTCGAATAATTTATCATCTACCAGAAACTAATAAATTTTTAGCAATTTCGGTGACACTTACTCGTCTTTTTCTACTAGAAACTGCAATATTCAAACGTAACAAATTAACAAATTTGCCGTAGAAAAGTTGTGAGTACAATACAGACCTGATTAGCTACCAAAGGGTGAACCCTTTTAGGGCAAGTTTCAAACAAAGGACAATGCCGCTAAAATTGATAAAATTGTTTATGGCACGTGATCAATTAACCAAATAATTCAATTTGGCAGATGTCTAAGTGCAATGTTTTCTTCATTTGAAGCTGGAAATTGCGTGAGCAATTCCAGCTTCGAATGACGAAAAATAATAACTAACAACATTTCAACAGCAGTATGGTTAAATGATAAGGTGACAATAACATACGTACATGTTTCTGTGTTTATGCCGCCGCTGGGGTAGATAGGGTCGCCCACCCCGTTGTCTAATATTCGATGCAGGTCGTCCAGAATGCCGTTGAGTTGTCGCGAGAATCTCTCCACCTCCATGGCTCGAACCTGGTCAAACGACTCCTGCCCCGTCGCCACCGTGCACGTATCTGAAAGGGTGAGTATAACATTTAGGCATCCTGCACTGTTCTGTATGTTAGAAGGCAGTCACTGTTTACACGGAGAATAAGCAGTTACTGCCTTTTGGTTTTGCACGGCAGTAGTCGAATAATTTTAAAGATGGTTTTATTTTACGAAAAAAGTTAAAGGTATAGTTTGTGTAGTCCATATCGTGCCAAAAGACATTCCCCAGGGCAGAGGAGCTATTAATTCATATGCTATTTCAACTCCCCGGGGAGCATAAAGGTCCTGGAACTGTTGCTGAATAGATTAATTTTATTGATGATCTTATTTCACGAATTTCGCAGGTAAAATGGAAGAGGTACAGTTTATAATCTAATATCGAGTCCGACGATTCTGAAAGCAACTTCACCAATTTTGGTCATTGGATCTGTATCATCCATCTGAATGTATGTGTCATTTCAACTCCCCAGGGAGCATAAAATCCTGTAGCTGTTGCCAAGTGTGGATCTCGTGAAACAAAAGCCTCGAGCGTCAATTAGTACTTATTGTAATCAAAAACCGCTCGCTTGACAGTCGAAATAGACAAACATAACACTTCTATAAATGTCACAAAATTTTAGTCTGCAAATTCACGTATTTACGACAATAAGAATTTACGGGTCTCACTGTACGCGAGTCTGAGGGTACGGGGCGAACATGCCGTCTCCATGCCGATGATCTGTCACTAGAAATCCTCTCAGAGCACATCCATAGAATAGAACCCTAAAGCTGTACTCTCAACTTCAATAGATAAAGAAACAACAGCAGATGTGTGTGTCACAACGCAACAAGGAGACTAAGTCTCGCACGATTCGTATGTTTCCTTTTCCGTTATCTGAACATGTCCCTGACTGATGCACAGTACAATTTAATCTTCATTTCCAAAGTGTCTCACACACTACTGTGTCGTGGTACAACCATACAGTGATGATCATTAATCACTCGACAAGAGTTTAATTTATCAAGACAATAGTATTTATCGAAATCTCAAATCAGTTCTGGATAAGTTGTGAACCGCAGCGAATTTGAAACATCGTGACATTTACCGACAAAAAAACGTATTTAAAACCGGAAAACGTTACAAAGTATCTTATTATTAAAAAAGAATGGGAGGGGGGGGGGCATCCCACTGTGAATTTTAAGATTTATCTTATCTAAATCTTCTCTCATATCCATTTGGAAACTTAATAGCAACCCGAATTTTTATTGAAAATCTGAACTTTTAAGATAAATCAGAAATTTTAAAATGAAAACAAGAAAAAGTTAAGATAACATCAACAGGATTCTTAACGCGATGGGCCCCAGGCCCACCTAACTGACAGTCTTACCCACAACGACGTATAAGCCCAGAAGCACGGCTGCGCCAGAGAGCCACAAGAACTGGAAGAGAACAACGAGCCAGGACACCAGGAGCTCCAGGACGTTGTACAGCATGTAGGAGCTGCGGCGGTCAATCCGGCTGACCAGCAGGATCCTGTGCTCCATTAGGGCCGTCCCGCCAGCTCTCGCCACGCTTGACTGGTGCGAGAGTTTCCACATCTTGTAAATTTCGCATAGTGTAACGGACGTAACGGACGTGACGGTGTCAGCAAATGACTAATCCGGGTGCGAGAGTTTCCACATTTTAAAGATGTTGAAGATTCCGCATAGCACATCGGCGTTACGAAAATGACTAATCCGGGAGCGATTGTTTTAAGAGTGATATTTGATAGTTAAAGGTCCACACGTACACCGTCGTCTGAAGCTAAAGGTAGTATCTGCTTACTTTTTGGGCAAGTTGTTACAGCCTTTTAGCTTTTCACGACAGCAATATTACGTACGATACGTTTACCCTGTGTTGGCTTAATGTTGGGCCACCGTCTGCGACATTAGGCCAACAGAAGGGCAACGATTTATATCAGACAATTCTCTGATTAGCAGAGTACCAGATATAACAGGTAGACGTACCCTGCTCTTTAAAGCTAAAAGGCAGTAACTGCGTACTTTAACTAAGCAGTTACTGCGTTTTGGCTTCAAACGGCAGTACGGTGATGTGATACTGCTCTGCAAAGTCAAAAGAAACTAACTGCTCACAAGTAAATTAAGCAGATACTGCCTTTTTGCTCAGCATGGTAGCATAGGTAACTACGGAGAGGATCGGCCACTTCTCAGCGAAAAAGTGCCCTCAACAAATAACGTGGGCAAACGTTAATGATCATTTCAATACGCGGTCCTAGCAGAAAATATGGCTAATATTAATAAATTAATTCATCAAATATAATATATAGCGATATAGAGTTATATATATATATATTTTAATTTCATGTTGAAATTTGCTTGAGCTTCAAATGAATAGTTTACAAAATTCCTAATTCTCCAACTAAAAAAAAAGTGTTATAAATGCTGCCTAGCTTTCAGAGTGTTAAGAGGGCTTCAGATGACATTATCGTCTGAATCTTATCCGGTCAAAGACAATATTGTGCCACTTATAACTTCACGGAGCGAAGTCAAAAGTCAGACTATTAATGTAGCGCGACGTATGTACACGACTTCAATAGATCAACTATAATCTGGTGGCTAAAAAATAATTAGTTAAAAATGGTAAAATTACTTATTTCCACAATAAACACACTTGCAATTCTATTCAATTGTAAGGATTTCTCAGAGGCGCGACAGACTATAGAAGTCAGAAGATACTGCTGTTAGCAAAGACAAACAGCAGTAACTGCTTACTTTTCAAGTAAGCAGTTACTGCTGTTTGTCTTTGCGTTGCACATGTACTTACATGGGCTCTGGTAGATACGTTGCATGCGTTGCTGCGCCACTATGTCGTCCTCTACCACGCTGATGGCGGCCGCCTCCTCCCCCTGCGCCCCGTGACCCAGCATATCTGAGGGAAAAATACAAAATAAACTAGATGTGACTAAAAATATCATCAAAGAGGTTATGTAATAATTTGTCAACATGTAACATGCTAAATGAGGTAGACCCGCTATTACACAAACTTATTTGCCCTCAACCCGAAAAAAAGCCTGAACACTTTTAAAGTCTGTGGAAAAATTTCAACAATTTTAGTAATTAAAAAAGCTTCGACCACCATCGTATTGATAGCTGTCGCATTCAAATTTTAATGCAATCCAACGAGCGGTTTAGGAGATTGGTCAATTTTAATGGTCCGTTGAAAATTTTTGTAAAGAATTACCAAGGCACAATTTTGACAGGTAATGTGAATTAAACATTATCCATTTGCTTAATTCGAGGCTATGCGACGGCCAAAAACAACATGAGCATCGGGACAATATCGGCGATACTTAGTTATCTCTCACTTAAATGTTAGAATGTGATTTCATACCATCCCATGTATATAGCGCGAGACATTGGGCCTACAAAGGGGCGGCCAGCATCAATGCAAGCACAACAACGCCTGTTTGCGTCGATTATACGATAAAATTATTTTTGTTCAATCACAACTTCGAACAACCAGTTATATTATACCGTGATTAATTCTGGCAATCACCAAAAATATACAAAAAACTTCTGTCACCGCTGAAAAATGATTTGCGTAGGGCCTATATGAGATTTTCATTGATTAGGGCCTAAGTAAAATTATCAAAAACAATATTGGCTTACTTTGTATATACATATTACTTTAAGCAACAACCAAACTTCGACCAATGTTTCGACTCTAGCAGTGTTGTGTACATATTTTGTGCTGGCCGTTTCTCGGCAAGAATTGTTGTGTAAGTGTGCGCGAGGGATTAGAAAGTGAATTACACTTGATAGGAGAACTGGATAAATTAATCTAAGTCCACACATGGTTGCCTGGCAACCAGCAACGCAACTTCTCCAACTTACAAAAAACATAACATATTTGAATAATCGAAGTCGCATATTGCCCCCCTGGAATGTACATTTAATCATGTCAAGTGAATTATTATCACAGGAGAATAAAATCAATAGCATGAATCACCGACGTACAACACCAAAATCAGTTACTGCCTTTTGTTTTTGCGAGTAAAATAAAGTCAAAGCCAAAAGGCAGTAACTGCTTACTTTACAAGAAAGCAGCTACCGCCTTTGCAAAGTAAGCAATTACTGCCTTTTAGCTTTGCCGATCAGCAGAGGTCACATACCACAATTAGTACACAATCTGGGTTATCAGCATAATGTATCATTTTGGTCAGAGCTGCCATGCAAAGCCGAAAGGCAGTAACTGCTCACTTGAAAAGTAAGCAGTTACTGCCTTTTGGCTTTACACGGCAGAACATATAATAACGTCGATATCCTCGTCTGGTCAAATGTATTGATCGCTGAAATTTTCAATAATTGACTAGTCATCAGAAATATAATATGTGGGTAGATTGGATGACAAATTATTCAGATCAAATATCCTTAATAACAATTAGCTGACAACCTTAAATGGACTATCGATCACCGCAACTAAACGTGAAGGCAAACCACAGTAACGGTTAAGTAGAAAAGTAAACAGTTATTGTTGTTTGCCTTTATAAGGTTTACTTTTGCACTTAAAGTGATGAAATATTTTTGTATGAAACATAGAAACCAAATTATTTTTTTTCAATTTGAAATCATCATAAATGTCTTAGTTAGCTCTGTCCGCTTCGTTTGAATACCTATGTTTTGGGTCTAAAGCCATTATAAATATTTTTACTTCTCCACGGAAAGGGTTAATAAAAAGGCAAACAGCGATACTAGCTTACTTGTAAGGTACGCCATTACTGCTTTACACGATTAGTGTTGATTAATAGTGCTGAATATAAATATGATTAATAAAATAGCGACCCGTGTCATCAAAAGATCCATCGAGTTTCAAGATTCAAACAGCGCTGGTGTCACACTTTGTGAAGCTGAACGATATTCGTAGATTCAGTCATGGTGATTGATTATTATAAAAACATAATCAGATACATAGTTTGGACATATTATATTTGAATAAAATAAAAACCCTGATAATAATCAATCATTATTACAGTTTAGATTAAAACGTTTAAACCATGCTCAACAGGTGTCAATCCATATACGCCAATTCGCTAGGTGGCATTACCTGCTACATATGTCACTGTTGAATTACTCGCATACACAGATAGGCCTACACAAAATAATATTTTTCATATTTGTTCAATTTTAGATCAATGTTTGACACACACACTTCGTTTCTAATAGCGGTAATTCAACCGGCTAATAAAACGGATTAAAAACGACAATAGTTGGGGGTTATTGCTTAAATGGTTAAATATATTCAAATATTTGGTAAATATTACATTACAAATGATCACGGGTCGCGGATAAAAAAATCAGAACACATATTATATCCCAGCAAACGCGAGACGTTGAAACAAAAATGGCGCAACATTAAACCAGCATCGTTTCTCCAGGTCACTATTAGCCACCAATAACATTCAATATTGCGAGGAGCCTCCGTGACCGAGCTGTAGCGTACTCGGCCTCAGATCACCAGTAGGCCTACTGGAATTTCTAATCCTGTGCCTGGAGGGCGGTAAACGTGTCGTCTGACTCTCATTCATCTCACCATCCTCAGGAGGTGATGCTGGCATGGCCCAGTTTAGCCTATTATATATGTACACAAAGATGGCTTAAAACTCCATTCATTCATTCATTCATTCATTGATTCATTCATTCATTCATTCATTCCCACCAATAGGCAAAACAATCTGCGTATAATAAAACCTACAAAAAGGACTAATGCCAGGAAATGACCGCAGCCGGAATGACAGCAACACTGATGTCAAGCCAAACAGTAACTGCTTACTTGAAAAGTAAGCAGTTACTGTTGTTTGTCTTTACATAAGGTGGAGGACCAAGCCCGGACTGGGAAACTGACATTTCAGCCGGTATTGTAATGGGAGAGAAGAGTGGAGTACATTGGTCAGTGTGGGTTTATGTTTGTTTTACGTCTCGGGCTCCACGTGGAACGTGTGCGACAGCTAACCCTTACAGGGCCGGGATCAACTTTACACGTCAGAATCTGACGTCTATGGACGTCAGATTCTGACGTCTAAAGTCGATCACCGCACTGAAAGAGAAAATATTTATAACATAGGTATTCAAATGAAGCGAAAAGAGTTAACTAGGCCATTTATGATGCTTTCAAAATGAAAAACAACAACCTTGGTCTCTTGGCTTATATAATACTGTTTCAGCGCTTAAAGAGATCAGGGCCCTGTCACAACGGTATACGTTCTGCTAGTACCCACGGCAACGAATAATTTATTTAAAAATACAAGAAAAATACATATATAAAAAAAATATATATTAATTTTTTCGATATTTTTTCGTATTTTTTATAATATTTTCATGTCACAGTGGGAGCTCCAGCATGTCAACACGAAGCCTGGGTGTGACAATGTTATTACAGACCGTGCTGTGCGATTCATCTATAATGCATTATCGCGCGCGTGCACGACAATGCATTATAGATGAAGTGTAGCTAACCTTTTAATCACCGATGACGCTTTTTATGTGTTAGAAGGTATATATTGATTAAAAATAATTTATTATAAAATGACACAACTCATAAAATGAGAACGTTTGAGTTTCGATTCTATATACTGTAGATCGGATAATTTTCGCGTGTTCACATTTTCGCTTGTCTTTATTTTCATTTGTCTTTAGTAGAGCTATTACAAAATTAATTTTCGAGAGATTCTTGAATTCGCGAATATGTCATCTATGCGAAATTCGCGGAAATTAAAACCTCACCAATATTACCAGATCTACAGTAGTTCCTATTACGTTCAGCTAATTTACAAAATTGGGCAATTTCCACCTCACAGTAAATGAAACAAGACTACATAAGTCCAGGAGCTCCCGCTCCGAATTAGAATTTGATTTAAGCAATTTTGTATAGGGTTATTAATGTAGTCCTAGTCTAGGTCAAAAATCAAGACGCAAGACAACTAGGTCTAAGTAGCCCAGTCTAAGAGTAAGATAAGAACTAGACAGTCTGTCAGAGATTTCAAACCTCCATTGAAATGAATGATCCTAATCAGTATCCCAGTAATGGTCTACCTATCTGGCACGGTTTACCCGATATCAGGCCAATCGAGTTAACTAATAGCTGATATACGGTCATTTTGAATTCGATATAAATTAGTTTAAAACTTAGGGTGCATTCTCCCCCGAAACCTCAAATTTTGTTTTATAGTAATGGACTAACATCTAACACAGTTTGCAAAATATTGGGCATGTGAAAGTAAATAATGGCCGATAGGGGGCCATTTTGAATTTGATCGAGTCAGAATTTTTCAAGATGCATCCTCAGCTGAAATCTCACATTTCATTCTATAGTAGTCGTCTAGCTATCTAGCACGGTTTACCAAATATCGGCCATGTGAAAGTGAATAATGGCCTAAAGGCGGCTATTTTTAATTTGATCAAGTCAAAATTTTCCAAGATGCATCCTCAGCTGAAATCTCACATTTCATTCTATAGTAATGGTCTAGCCATCTAGCACGGTTTACCAAATATCGCCCATGTGAAAGTGAATAATGGCCGATAGGAGGCCATTTTGAATTTGATCAAGTCAAATTTTTTCAAGATGCATCCTCTCCTGAAATCTCACATTTTGTTTTATAGTAATGGTCTAGCCATCTAGTACGGTTACCAAAAACCGGCTATGTGAAAGTGAATAATGGCCGATAGGCGGCCATTTTGAATTTGATCGAGTCAATTTTTTTCAAGATGCATCCTCTCTTGTAGTCTCACATTTTGTTTTATATCTAACACGGTTTACCAAATATCAGCAATGTGAAAGTAAATAGTGGCCGATAGGCGGCCATTTTGAATTCGATTGAGTCGAAAGTTTTTAAAAGGCATCCTCTCTCGAAACGTCACATTTTGTTTTATAGTAATGGTCTAGCTATCTAGCACGGTTTACCTGATATCAGGCCTATCGAGGTAAATAATGCTGATTGTCGGCCATTTTGAATTCGTAAGTTAAAAATTTTCAGGGTGCATCCTCCCCCGAAAACTCACACATTGTTTTATAGTAATCAGGTAATGGTCTAGCCATCTAGCACGGTTTACCAAATATCAGCCATGTGAAAATGAATAATGGCCGAAAAGGCGGCCATTTTAAATTTGATCAAGTCAAATTTTTTCAAGATGCATCCTCATCTAAAATCTCACATTTTGTTTTACAGTAATGGTCTAGCCATCTAGCACGGTTGACCAAATAACAGCCATGTGAAAGTGAATAATGGCTGATAAGCGGCCATTTTGAATTTTATCGAGTCGAATTTTTTCAAGATGCATCCTCTCCTGAAATCACACATTTTGTTTTATAGTAATGGTCTAGCCATCTAGCACGGTTTACCAAATAACGGCCATGTGAAAGTGAATAATGGCAGATTGGCGGCCATTTTGAACTTGGACGAGATGAATTTTTTCAAAATGCATCCTCTCCTGAAGCCTTACAATTTGTTTTATAGTAATGGTGTAGATATCTTGAGCGGTTTTCATGATATTCCACACTATCAGGCCTGCCGAGGTGAATAATGGCTGATAGGCGGCCATTTTGAATTTTATCAACTTCATATTTTTCAACATGCATCCTCTCCTGAAACCTTACAATTTATTTGATATTAATGGTGTAGCTATCTTGAGCGGTTTTCATGATATTCCGCGATATCAGGCCTGTCGAGGTGAATAATGGCCGATAGGCGGCCATTTTTTATTTTATCGACTTGAATTTTTCAAGATGCATCCTCTCCTGAAACCTCACAATTTGTTTTATAGTAATGGTGTAGCTATCTTGAGCGGTTTTCATGATATTCCGCAAAATCTTTCAGTCGGATTTACCGATGTTATAAATTAGGTCAAAATGCTGGGTCAACTTCAAGGTCAAGGTCCAAAAACCTGAAAAGGCACAACTAGGGACCTTAGAGAACATGTATGTGCAATATGACTGTCATCGGCCCAGTACTTTTCGAGATCTGCTCCGGAAACGAAGTGCGCGTCAAAACGTCTAAATAGGTCATAGTTTTGAACCAGAAGTAGGTCAAAGTTCAAATACCCCAAAAGGCACAACTAGACCCCCTAGGGGTGTTGTGTGTAAAATTTGAAGACAATCGGACAAGTACTTTCAGAGATATGCTCCGGAAACGAATTGTTTACGGACGGCCCAACGGCCCAACGGCCCAACGGCCCAACGGCCCAACGCCGTCACATCATCATTTTCTCCTCTGCAACCTTTCGTATTGAATTCAGATTAAAAATATTTCAACCTGTCCATTAGCCACCTGGAAGTAACCCACATACCAAAAATTGTCATCCTAGCTTATTTTCTTACAAAGTTATAGGCAAAAGAAGAGGCCAAAAAAACGGAGGTAGAATCCATAGCTCCCTTCGCTCACCTACGGTGACGGCGGGAGCTAAAAATATCCAGGTGAGCAAAGGGTCAGTCCCTTGCATGATAACGCATCACAAATCTCGGGAGTGCATTTTCCGGCATTAATAACAGTGCAAATGAAACACAATTGGATGCATGAACACCTTGCTGAATGGATGTAAATTTACGTTTTCACACTGTCCATTTGCAGTGAGCTAAAATCGCTCAAATTGAGCCTAAAAGCGTGCTGATTTTAATGGGCATTGACATTTTCGATTGGATTGAGTTTATTAAAACTATGTCACAATGACCAACGTCACGGGTTGAAGCTACTAGTGTGCACGCATCCCTGTACAATCCGTATCAGAACGTATCACAATCGCCCGACGTAGCGATTGTGAAGTGTTGATCACTTCGGGTACTAAACATACCGACATTAGGAAATGTCTGTGTTTCAACTGGTAAGGGCAACGAATAAAAACAGGACAAAGGAAGTGTTGTGTGCGCCCACAGAAGATGTAAAAAGGAAGTGCAAAAATATGACGACCCAGTGCAATAGAAAACAAAAAAAAATACAATTAAATGTGATATTCATTTTCCTTTGGTTGTGAGAGTGATATTGGAATAGCGGCAGTGTGGTTTGTTGTAAACGAGAACATAGTATAGAATTATACACGGTAAACGATCAATGGTAAGAAAAATACATGTATTCCGCTATATAATCATCATAATATATTTTCTTATGAATCCCACCCATTCCAAATATTTCTGGTAGGTCTAGCAGTGTTCCTATAAATAACAACAGAACAGTCGATGGAAATAAGCAGTGGTCAAAACAATTCAAAGTCATCGTGATCGACATGCACATTAAGAACAGTGCAACTTGCCAATCAGTCTAAGACTGACATCCGGTAAACACAATACGTTGGGCCAACACCGAGGACATTAACCCGCCATTCGCCCAACATGTTGTGCTTGTCGGATTGGCAGTGATTCATGGAAGATACTCTCCATGCAGCAAACATCCACCCAATAATGGTTTAATGTTAGGCCACCGTCTGCGACGCTGGCCCAGCATTAAACCATCATTGGTTAAATAGCTGCTGGTTTTTTTTCTAGGTCTGAGATTCAGGCTTGTCCTCAAATTTCTCCTCCCAAAACAAGGTTGGTTCAAAGCCGGCCCTCCTTCGCCCTTTTTTGCCCTACACTAAGCCTATCTTTTTACGTGAGCTTCTCGGCCAGCCGCGCTCTTATCCAGCTCCACCGCTCGCTATTGACTTAAGAGCCGACAAAACCACCTGGGATCAGGATACTTGGCATTCCGGGCTGACTAATCCGGCACGCTTGATGCGCAGTCCGGGACTTGGTTTTTATGCATACGTGAGCCATGTCGATCTGGATGGGATGGGCAGCAGTGCGAGATGCGATAAGGCCAGAGGTAGAAGTAAGCGGTTACTGCCGTTTAGGCCACACTGTCATACAAACTCAAAACGTGCTAACTGATTAATAAAACAATATGTCGTTCCTGCGGCTTGCCTTTGTAGAGAAACGATACTTCTGTTCTGGGATGAAATCAAAATAAGTCGTGGTGAATTGGGAGGAATGCCTCTCAAGGAATGTTTTCTTCAAATTTTCTTTTTCGTGCAAAGTCAAAAAGTAGTAACTTTCAAGTAAGCAGTTATTTCTGTTTGCTTTTGCAGGAAGCACTATACTTTTGACTTGCAGTTTTCATATTAGCCCCAAAGTCGATCCCCGCACTGAAAGAATAAAAAAAATAGACCCATAACGTAGGTATTCAAATGAAGCAGAAAGAGCTAACTAAGACATTTTGATTTATGATGACTTCAAAATGAAAAAAAAAACTTTGGTCTTCATGGTTTATCATGTTTATACGAAAGTATTTGAGCGTTGTAAGGGTTGTAAGGTTAAACCAAATGAATGTCATTGTGTTTAATCGGGCAAAACTATTTACCACGGAATGTTGTCTTTCAACGAGTCAACAGGGGGAACGTAAACATAACATAAAAGATGGACGGCCTGAGAGGTGCCATTAGGACACAGGGATAAGCCTCTATGGCTGAACCCGTGGGGCTGGGATGCTCAGTTGGCAGACGAGCCAGAAGGGGTACTGAGGGGATACTGTCTAAATGTGCGAAGGGGATCAGGGAAGCTAAGTATGGAAATCTGACAGGAATAATAAGAGTGTTCTGTTCTTCAAAGGAAAAGGGCAGTATCTGCTTACTTGTAAAGTAAGCAGATACTGCTCTTTCGACTTTGCAGAGCAGTACTGTGGGAGTCTGAACAAAATTGACCGCAAACGCGAAACATTGCACTGATGATACGCCAATATTTTCTGTTTGCTATGATTTTTTACAGTATCTGCAAGCGATGTGAATATTATGTAACTACCATTAGCATGATACCCTAATAAAAACGTGCATATGTTTAAAATGGCTCTACATCCCCCCTCACATATACGCACAATACCGAGATTGAAAAAAAAAATGGTGAAGAAAAGGGTATAATATTACAATGTATAAACAAGGAGTGTAAAAACATGTATCGAACCAAAAACTCGATTTAAAACCAAACGTTTTTTCTCAGAATGTTTCAATATGTGGTGTGCAAACACACCAATCACAATGGTTATAAGTGCTGTAGCCAATCAAGTTATTCAGAAGTCAGAACGCACATTTAAAGGTAGACAGACCTAAAAACCCATTAACACTGTGGTCGCTAAGTTTTCAAGATTACATTTTCACCCACTGTACTGTTTGCCGCTCACGCGAATTATTTAGATTTGCCAAATTGGAGGCCAAAGGTCTAATGTTACAGTTTCAAATTTTACAGTTATTTCATTCAAAAAATGTTTTTTGGGGGTGATAATTATAGTCGTGCGTAGCGCTTAAAATGATCTTAAAATGGGTCCTAGCGTTATAAGTGCGTTGGTTCCAATAGTCTACAATGATGTAGTGAATGGTCAGGGTTTCCCGGAGGCCCTATTTTTTAGGAGGAGGGGGAAACCTCCACCCCCCCCCAAAGCTCTTAAGCCTGCAGGAACCCTGATGGTTGACTTTGATCATATTAATAAGGTGGTGAAACAGCTAATAGAGAAAGGTTATTGGTTTACAATATGGTCCGAGAGTTCGATCTAAGCCCCCTGATTGATCTAGGTCGCTATCTCGACCAATGAGAGACCTCAAATGAATGGAGAGAGAAGAATAGCTTCGGCCTTTTGCAGGTAAATTAAATGGAGATAAAATAGCTTCGGCCTTTTGAAGAAAAGACACTACATCTCTCAAGTCCACATGTGCTTCATAGCCTCGTTGACTTTCCAGTAGACTGGGGCATAAAAGAATCCCTCCCCGCGGCTCTACAAAACTTTCCCGTCTTTGCAGCGACAGCCTATTTGCCGGAGTCCGTGGTTGGGCGTGGGGCAGGGTCGTCTTGATAAATTAAGCTCCTTCGGGGTCTGCGCCAGACACGAAAACAATCAACAGGCTGCTATGGCAACCAGACAAGCCTGATCAGAAGTGGAGACAGAAGAAATATGCCCCACGGGTCATATAAATATAACCAGGAGACGAGGCTGACCAAATGTTGGACAGAGACTGGACAAAACATGAGGGATGTTGGCCAAACTTTGACACAACGTGAGGGTTATTGTCTGGTTGCAAACTGACCAATCTCAATTGACTGAGCAATTTCTAAAGGCGGACCCGTTTTACAGACTTCGTGCCTCCCGAGAGCTTGTTATACAAAGATAAATGACTAAATCAAGACGGCGCACATGGCAATTTTTCGGAGCATGCCTTTTTTCTGATAGTACAACCAATAATGACTAAGCCTTTCTTTGACTTGAATCCTCTGCTGTGAACCTCTCTTGCTGGGACTAATGATTAACCTCTAGATCACTGATGTCCACTACAGTAGACATTCTGGGTTTCTATTAGCACCTGTTCAAAGTGAAATATTCCTTAATATTCCAGTGCTCTAGGGGTTAACCCTTTATGCTCCCTCGTCGCACTTATTCACAACAAACGGGTGCGAATTGTAGCAGCATCTCGAGGAGACTATAAATAAGAAGAACTAGCTGGGTATTATACATTTTAATCCCTTTAACCCTTTCAGCGCGGGGACAGTCTTTATACGTCAGAATCTGACATCTATAGAAATCAGGTTCTGTCATATAAAGACAGCCCCCGCACTGAAAGAAATACAATATGTATAATGGTCGTAGACCCATAACATAGGTAGTCAAATGAGCCGATAACCAAAGATAAGAAAGACATTTCTGATGATTTCAAATAGAAAATAGCATTTTAGTCTCCATGGTTTAAACAAAAAGAATTCAGCGTTGTAAGGGTTCAATTCAAATAACCACCAACGCGTCGTTATTAACCTGTTAACCCTTTCAAGCCTGGATTTACCATTGTCATCTACATCCACTACAAGCCGCGAATTGCTGTCGCAATTCTCGACTTGTAGTGGATGAAGATGATTTGATGTGGTTTAAAAATTAAAGAAAATAGCCATGTATTGGTAAACCAGTTTCATGGAAATTTTCCTTCTAAAACCCTTGGTTGTAGGGAAATTAAGTCTGTTTTCAGGGATGTAAAATGATGCTTTAATGCATCGTGAGGGCTTAAAGGGTTAAATCACCCTCATAAGGACTGAAATGAGGTTTAAACATCAATATTTGCAATTGTTTCGTCTCAAATTAAACATATACGAGTAATTTTCACCCACTTGAAGTTGTGGGTCGCGGTAGAGAGACACAACTTGAAGTGGGTGAAAATTTAAATTAAAGATCCTGACGCTTTAAAATTTAAATACATCTTCACAATTATTCTCAAGATGTCGTTTCTGGCATGTTTGAAATTAGATACATACATCGTAAATCTTCACCAAAGATTGTCACCACTCTCTCAAGATGTGTCTTCTGAAGTGTTTGCCTCAGAAATTATCCTCAGCCAAGTAGCAGTAATATCCAGTGTGTGAAGAGATAATCCCGATTAAAAAAGTGTAGTATTCGTAAAAGAGCGGTGTAGGTCAACAGCTAAATAATCCCACAGTAGTACCGGTCAACTTCACGGGAGCCTGATGTAACATGAAGGTTATCTCCATTGCCACCGAGAGATGAGTGGACCTAGAAGTGGCTGAAAGAATGTGCACTTCAACAGGTGGTCGAATAACGATGACCACACCTGATTGAACTATCCTCAAATTCGAACAAAAAATCAAAATGACTAACAAAGAAAATATAAGCATCGGTTCAGCTACTCCACATTGCGCTCCGCGAATAAACCTTCCAAGAAACAAACAGGCATGACCACAACATCAACATGATCAACAATTCCCTGTAGGTCATTAGGCCGCGGGTGAACCTCTTAACACGCTGGAGTGATAGCCGCTATCAGGGAGCCACCATAAGTTAGTCACTCAGTGACATTCACAGATAACGTGAGGAGAGCTCTCCAGATTTCACTGACCATCACTGACCGTGGTCAATCAAATCACAATATATTGGTCTTCCACTCTGGCGTATGTTTCAGCCGATTTCTAACGTAATTCTTACCAGGTTTCCATGTAGCTTGCGACAAATGCGACAACAACACTATTTTTTAAAATTAAAACTGCATGGGTAATGGGTTTATAAAGGGAGTCATACTTAGACATTTACTACGTGTAATAGAGGCTAAAGTTTTTAAATAATTGTCAAGACCCAGCAAACACGAAACATCTGTATAACATTTGTACAATAGAATACACTAGAAAATAGTTTTTGGAAAATCGTATGATAATTGCTTAATTATCAAAATAGAGGCCTACGGAATTACGAAGAATGGAGAGGCTGATAGTTAATTCCGTACGCAATGTAACTGTTCATGCAATCTTATCTTGTCAGGATTATAGAGATACCGTTATCAGAAAAGACAACGCTGATGGGGTGACGATATGATACAGGATACTGACCAGTTCAGCTAAATAATCCAGTAAAAATGGATTGATATTCGATATGATTCTGCATGATCTGGTACAAAATATCGATATTTTGCAGCTTCGTAAACAAAAAAACATGCTAGTGACCAGTGAAGCAAAACACCCAAAGTCATTAACCCTTCAAACCTTCGTGACGCCTCAAAACATCATTTTACAAACGCCATGTTTTAATTACGTCCATACAATTACTGTTTTAACAATATGGCAAATTTGTTAATTTTTCACCCACTTCAAAATCTTCATCCAACACAAGTCAAGAAATGCTAAAACAATTTGGGGTTTGTACTGGATGAAGATTTCAAAGATAAATTCATGCTTGAAAGGGTTAAAGGAGCAGTCCACTTTGTACCAACAGCAAGCCAGATCTGCACCCCGAAATCACCGTGCGGATGACAGAGATAGAGCAAACTCTGGGAATACCTATAACCAGGAACCGGCATAGAGTGGTCTACGGCTTCAATAATGTGATTTTTAAGAACACCTCCATCTCAGTGCACCTACCTGACTCCCTCGGTGAGTGTGGTGGAGTTCCGGCACCTGGTGGTGAAGCAGTGCCGTTAGTTGGTACCCCCTGGTCAAACAGCCCTTGGATTCCGCCATGACGGGACCTCTTGCCGATGGGGACGGACCGTACATAGTGAGGCGCCTCCGTGGACGACTCGTTCTCACTGTCAGCTGTAACACAGAACACAGGAATAAGTGAGCATTAGAATTACTGAATTAGAAAATGTCTGAGAACTAAACATTTACATACCGATATCCAAACCTTCTGCTTATCAACGCATTATGCATAACTAATGTACAAAGCATTTCCCTCCTTCTTTCGCATTTTTTTTAGATCTGCGCAAGCTGATGGTAATGTGATGGATTGAGCATTTTCCGATACATTTCTTGAAATAGAATATAAAATATTTTATTTAATATCAATTTCACCACAACATTATCACACAAGTAAATTGTTACTGGAGTTCATTGGGACGAAAATAGTTGACTTTTTTATTATTTCCAGGAGAAAGGGGACACAAAGTGACCTCCAGCCAGGACCCTCACATACATCGCAGTCGAACACGTTACCAAGTCGCTACCCTAACACATAGATAGGTACACCCACTTACAGGTGTGGATCATACGTGAAGTACTTCTATCCACATATATCATCATCATATAGATCAGAAAACACGATACTATCGGACAAGAGTTATACAATAGTTGTAGCAACGTCTGTGACGCTGGCCCAGCAATAAACCGGCATCAGTTCAACGTTGCTTTCGATGCATAATGCATCTAGTAAATGCTTCACGCAGAAACTCAACACAATCCGAGAGCACGCTAAATATTTGAACATGCTAAAATATAATTAAGTACATTGACAGAGCATGACTGAAAAAACACCGTTATAATGACGACATGCCAACTGGTTGACAGTCAGACGGGGGCAGTCCCGTAAACACGAGACGGTGAGCCAACGTTGTTTTAATGCTGGGCCAGCGTCGTAGACGCTGGCCCAGCATTCAAACAACGTTGGCTCAACGCCTCGTATTTTCTCAGTGGCCTCTTCAAAAGGTGACCGCCCGTGTGCTGAACTAATGTTTGCTGTATGTATAAACAGTAATCTGTCGAGAAAAGTCAAAATGCGGTAACTGGGTACTTTCAAGTAAGCAGTTACCGCCATTTGGCTTTGCAGAGCTGTAATGTTATCGCCCTTTAAGTCATCCACGTATACAGAGAGATCGTCGAGAGTATGTATAATGTTCAGAGTAAACAGGGGGGGGGGGGGTGCGGGAGGGTATTTCTGCGCCCGTCTTGTCCAAATCGACCTTCATATAATAATGATAATGTATAAATAGATATGTCTTCGCATATGATTTCAACCGTTCAACGTGTGCTGCTCATTTAAAAGGATACAAAAGCCACAGCTGACAGCCATAACAAAAATAACACAGAAATTACACTGGGGGGGGGGGAGGCCTCTCCTATACAAATCGACCTTCACATAATGTATAAATATGTCTTCGTATGATTTCAACCGTTCACTGCTCATTTAAAGGGGTACACAACACACAGCTGACAGCCATAACAAATCACTCTATGGATCTATACTTATGACCCCAAGTTATCAGACCGATAGACTGTACGATTGGATCATGCCTTTAAGAGACAATCTTAAATGTATTGACAAAAACTACTTTAAGCTATAATGTGACGCTTAAATAACTTACGAAAGCAGGGAATCCGAATTGTGTGAATTGTTGAGGAAGATGATGTATGCAACGCATGAACAGTATAGGCCTAGTTATAGGGCGATATCGATCAATTTATAAATGAAAACGGTCACTCAGTCGAAGCTGCGAAAATGACAAAATTAATACACTACACATGATTCATGAGCCTAATAATAGCTGTCACTATACTATAATGGCCACTGTGTGTACACGCTGGACGGTATCAACACTTGGCCCACAGATACCATTTTTAATTCATATGAAGCTGGAATTGCTACTGCAATTTCCATTTTCTAATGACGGAAAAAAATCCCATTTACGAAAAATAGACATCTCCAAAACTGAAATATTTGATTGACACACCACATAATAATTGATCAAATTGCAGTTGCATTCAATCTTGTTGAATTTTTTTCTTATAAACGTATATATATATATATACGGGCCTAGCAGGACAAGGGTTGGGCTAAATGAGTGGTGACCACTCATGGTGAACAGTTCAAGGTCGAAGATACTATCAGCAAATAAGACACGTTCACACAACGTTACTTAACCCTTGTCATGCTAGGTCCGTGAATATATATGAGATTGTGTATTCTAAAACGGGATGACATCGATCTGAGGCCTGCGATTTGTTGATATCGACCAATCGTAGACCTGAGATCTAGGTCAACACGATGCGGACTAGCATCGTCTACTTACAGTCTGTTTTTCGTTTGTAGAGGGATCGTACCACCTTGGCGCTACCGAACCGCTTAAACTTGTCCTGTATGTTGGTGTAGAACCAGGAACACGTCTGTGTTTGGAGCTCTCTGCAAAGAAAGGATCCAGAAATTAATGGGGTTGTGACGTACATTCTGACAAGTGACCAATAAATTATAACATATATTGCATGCACCTGACGCCATCAGAAATTGCTTATTTCAAAGTATGGTTCATCACAGCCATAGAAAACCTCATTGTATTTTCTAATTAACATGATAAATTGCACCGGAAGTTTCAAGTACATTGTCAGGACCATTGCCAACTATGTTACATAGAGTTTGTAGACCGTTCTTTGTTTGTATTCGCCTACAAACTTGCATACACATTTTGGAAAGTAATTGAGTCCCCCAGGGGACTCAAACATTTGTGAAGTGTATTAGTCTATATATTGTGGCTCACAGCTTCAATGGTTTAACAGCATAGATAAAACATTCTATTAAATCCGTTAAATTGCCCCGCTGGAGTAATGGTAGTAGAGATGTGAAATTTGGTACGCGAAGCAAAGGAATAATTTAAATGTGACAGCTTCCCCGAGTCATTTGTATATTTCTACATGGTGATCGTGAAATACACGTATAGTTTATAGTTCACATACGGATGTTAAAAATACATAATTACATAAAAATGTAGCTTTAGTCTGAATTTGATTACTTTCCATAATGAAGTCTAAACTGATTACCATATGTACATCCAATAATGACGATATTCCAGAAGATTCTTGAAGGCTATTCTCCATAGTAATATAGAGATAGGTTCCACATACATACCAGGTATCTCTATTTTACTCCATTTAAAACAACCTTCAAGAAAGTTTTTTTTCAAACTTGCGACACTGGCTAACTTCTAGAAGTCAGCAGCAATTAACAAAAAAAATGTGCAGAATTTGAATAATAAAATAAATTTTGACGCAAAAATGTTTCAATAGCACAATAAATATTATTGATGAACATGTCTCCTGAAAATAACATTTGTCAGCTTCAGGATACAGGAATCCGCATGTATGGATCACAAAGGAAAGGACAACAACAATATTGCTGTTGCCACAAAAATATTACATCCGTGCGACAAACCGCAATAAAGAGCCAGGTTACTTTCACAATTCGGAATGCAATTTCCTAATTCTCAAACAGCCGGTCATTCAGGTGAATGGAAAACCCCATCGGCGAAAAAAGTAATATGTCGTGCAAAGCCAAAAGGCAGTTACTGCTTGGCTTTGTAGAGCAGCAATAGCAGACCATGGTGGCATAAAAACTCATTCGGATGAATAATTCCTGGTAAACCTAGCAAGAGCTTTTTCTATATCACTTTTCAGATCCATCACAGACTCACAATGGCAGTACATATTATCCCAACTTTCGGTCACTGTAGGGGCCGGCATTGCTGACTGTGGGCCAAGATTGAGACACAAGTGGGTCATCAATGTGAGATAGTGGGATAAACGGTGTTATTTTCGGAATTAGTTGCCGTCACAATGATGTGACGCACTCACGCGATGTCATCAAACAATATCACCCACAATGTTGTCAAGCTGTCATACAATGGCAAACAGCAGTAGCTACTTACTTTGAAAGTAAGCGGTTACTGCTGTTTGTCTTTGCACGGCAGCATGCCAACATCGAATCAAGACATTTACAATGCATCAGAACTACATTCATATATATCTGAGAGCATGGACAAGCGTTTGGTGTGAACTAAATGGATACATATATATACTGATAAAACAGTTAAAAAATAAAACAGATGCTTCGAAAAAATACAGCAAAGGTAGATCATCATTGCCAAATTTCAAGGTTTATCTCTTAAAGTACTTGCTTCTTTAGACATTGCTAAAGTTTTTCCACTATAACTATGTCGCCTAAACGCGTTATCCACTCGACAATATTTTGAATATAAAATATAACAATCCGCATCCCTATTATTCTCTGACCGATGGAGATTAGGAACAAAAATGTGCAAAAATCAAATAATACAAATATTTTAAAGAAAACCTTTTAATAATAAATTTACAAACATGTCTCCAGGTCTCCTGAATGACTTTTGTCAGCTTCAGGATACATGTATATCCATATGCAAGGATCACAAAGGAAAGGACCAAAGCAACATTGCCGCTCCCACAAAAATCTACAGCGTTGTGATTATCGTTTGAGTATTTTACTACGCAGTACATAAAAACGTTTTGCGAAAGTTTCTTTTTCAAAAAAGAGGTTCATTTAAAAAGTGCAATGTTTGACATACAGGCCTATTAAGGCTAAATCAAATCAAGTTTATTCTCTTAATCTTGTTACAAGACATGTGAGCTATACAAAAGTTATACTTTGCTAGAAAGGCATACAGTAGAATTACAAATTTTTTTTATGCTTTCACATTCTTAATGATAATTTTATGAGTTTCAGTAATGTAGTCAGTAATGTAGTTACACTGACATTCATAGCATTAGTAAAAGTAATGATCGAGGGATGTGTGAATATGCGTTTGCCTAGTAATATCATTCTGTGCTCAGCAAAGAAGGTACAATTTAATACATAATCATGATTATGGAACTCGGCTACCACTTCGTTTATGTGGCATAAAGTGCAGTATCTTAAATTTATGCCGAGACGCGCATCTTTTCTTATTTAAACTGATGCCAGCAGATGAATTATCCTTATTTCTGGGTATTTCCCACTGGCAATAAGCTCCTCCAGACATTTCTTATTACAATCTATTTCCCATTTCCACGACCGCCACTCCAGACGTCGTAATTCATCAGACGGCCAAAAGGAAACCTCATAGAAAACGTGGAGAAAACGTGGGCCAAGCACACTGTTTCAGTGCTGGGCCATCGTCAAAGACGATGGCACAGCATTGAAACAGTGTGTTTGGCAGGAGGTGGTGAGACTGACTACTATGTGACTAGTGACAGTGTCAATAAAGCCTCGGCGAGGACTGGATATTGAGGTCATCAACAATGATCGCCACCGCGGCTGACAGAAATGCATAAGATGTTGACCACTGTCACGAAACACGTCTTCAGCAAGTTTATAAAACCTCCAATGTGAAATGAACCATAAACGCTACAAGACTACGATCAGGATTTACTTATGAAAAAAATATCAGCAACTGATCAGATCAGCGATATGAGAAAAGAACCTTGCAAATTACAAAATATAGAGCCAAATTTAGCTAATTAAAAATATCGATGTCATATGACATGTATAAACGATATGAATCAAAATCATACTTAACAGAACCAAAAAAGTTTAATTTCAATTTTTAAAGAGTGTGTGATAAAAAACATAAAAAACTAGTAATTGAAGCCTATACTCTTCGTTTGGCGACGCATAAAAGGGTCCAATATGCCACTCTAACATGTGGCAGTCCCTTTAGCTCCAAGGCCACGATATGCACTTGGATTAACATATAATATTTATTTTATATATTATATATATATATATATATATATCTTTCACAGGAGGGACAAAAACTAATAAAAATATTTGAAAAATAACGAACCGACCCCCAATAAATCATGGTTCGAATAACAAAAATGAAAGCATCTACTTGGCATAACTTCGACAAATTTAATGTTGCCGCCCTGTCATTATCATTGTTTGCTCATGTGGCGCCGCAAGCAAACGATGACGAATCATTTATTTGCATGACTGTGATGTCATTAATATCGAGCAAAAAACGATCCCTTTCTGACAGAAAGGGATCGTTTTTTGTGACGATGTGTGGCGTCGCATCGGAGATAAAGTGTCCGATCTGCCACTCATTTAAGTGCCAGGTCAGGCACTTTAACACTGTAGATTTTTCTCCATTTATTTATATCTAAAAATGTGAATTGTTTAGAAACACTACTATGTGATATCTTATAACAATTATTGCATTTATTATTTTATTTATTACTTCGGATGAACGATAAACGAATCTATTCATTCATTAATTCATACATTCCTTTGCCATGTTTATTCACGAAATGCATCATTCATTCATTTATTACACCATTCATCAGGGTCATTTTTATTTTATTTATTCATAACATTATTTCTTTCATTGTTTCATTCATCCATTTTTATTGAATGACACAGTGCCACTGTAGGAAAAAAGAATATATTACATAAAACATATAAATGGTTTGTCTTGTATTAAAGGACTATACTAGTACTGTCATTGTCGAAGGCGACATCATGCTAAACACCATCATGCTAATATTTCTGTCAAATATTTACCAGACGAATGTCAGAAAGTCAAACCAAAATGGACATTGGAAAGCGACGTGAAGCATGTGGATAAGACAAGGTCGAGGACATACCTTCCTTACAAACCCCAAAGGCAGTACTTTTCAAGTAAGCAGTTACTGCGCCTTGGTTTTGCAGAGAGACATGCTTCTTGTGAAATTATTCAACAATGCCAGCAAAGTGACCAAGGTCGCTGAACTAATCTGCTAAAGTTTCAGTGAATAGACAGGCATGTGGGATAGATAATTGCCACATCCTCAACATACGCTCTTGTAAATTGGCCAGCCAACGCACAATGACCACAGTGACCACACTAGGTGGTACATATACTCAAATCCAAAGCCAAAAGGCAGTAGCTGCTTGCTTGTAAAGTGAGCAGTTACTGCATTTTGACTCTGTACGACAGATAAGTGAAAGCACACCGCGAATAGTAAGATTTTAACAAAACCGTCCTGGTAATTTGAGGGCTTATGCATACTGAAATGCCACTAAAATGGACAAAATAGTTTGTGGTGTATATTCAGCTATCAACCCTTAAAGCGCTTAAATATTTCTGTATAAACCATGAAGATCAAATGGTTTTCTTCAATTTGAAATCACCATAAATGTCTTTATCAGCTCTTTCTACTTCCTTTGAATACCTATGTTATGGGTCTACGACCATTATAAATATTTTACTTTTACAGTGTGGGGATCGACTTTCGATGTCAGAATCTGACGTCTAAAGTCGATTCCCGCGCTGACAGGGTTAAAATAAATCAAGTAGGGCGATGTTTATTTGTCATAAGTGGAAATAGTTATCGTATTTTAAAGCTGGAATCTGCTTTAGCAATTCCAGCCTCAAATGACCAAAAATACCAGCAAGCATAGCGGATATTGAGGTCACCGTTCACATCAATATCCACTGCAGGAGGTCGCCAAATGGCCAGTAACCTGGCCAGTACCAGTACATTCACTGAAGGCAGTCATGTCATTTCATGTCATGTGTATCACATGACCGCATACCAATCACGTGACCGCATGAGAGCACAATAACGTCACCGTTTTTGTGCTCTCACGCGGTCATGTGACATACGGACAAGGCATCCCATCTATTTTCAATCTGTGTGAAAGCCTGGTGTAAACACAGAACGTTTACAGAATGTCCTACTTGGACATGATGTGGGTGCAAAGATATCCCCAGCAAACACAATTTGATGTTGGGCCACCGTCTGCGACGTTGGCCCAACATTAAATCAACATCGGGTCAATGTGTTGTGCTTGCTGGATACAGACAGCAGTGATGATGTGGTTCAATGATACCATGCAATTACAAAGTCAAAGGCAGTTACTGCCTTTTAGATTTGCAAAGCAGAATGGTTCGATCAGAAAATGCGACTTTTCCGCGTTGAAATGTTGTACACAGTTTTCATATCCGAAATGTGAAATAGAATATGATAATAGGTATTACGATAACCTTTGTTTATTTGTATAATTAACAAAAGTACCTACGTCACAAAACACATTAAATCATTATTATGATCGGACGAAAGACTTTTGACCGATTGGCCTGACTCCTTATTTGCTCTGGGTTCTCGAGCCACGATGCCTTTTCGAAACAAATTCAACCAGACCCTGTTAACTATTTGAAATGAAATGTGTGTCATAAAAATAAACTTTGAAAAAACTTGGCCTATAATCTGATAATTTGACAAATTTGAATAATTTATTTCACTTGAACAGACACTAAAATACTTATAAAACGGTACAAAAAATTCGACTACTTGGGTACTTTTATGCAAAAAAAAATAATAAAAAAACTACGCTGGAAAAAAATTCCACAAAGGAAAAAAAAAATGAGCATGTCTCCATCCCATATTGGCAGACTTACGTGACACCGTTAGTTTAATGTTGGGCCAGCGTTGTAGACGAGAGCAGAACATAAAAACAACATTGGTTGTATTTTCTGGGATACATCTGTAAATGTACTCACTTCTGTTTGGCGCAGACATTGCATGTGTACTTCTTGGTCTTGTTGTCTTGCTCCCCACAGGATTTGCAGATGAAATAATCACAAGTGGAGCACTGAACCTTTTGATTGAAAATGAAGAAAAACCGACCGAAGCATCGCATGCAGCAGTTCTCGTTAAATTCCTTTTGTTTGGCTAGCACCTTTGTCTTTGTAGTCTCGTCAGAAACCTCCTCTTCAATTTCACTGCAAGAAAACAAAAAAGTATGTTTAAAATACCCGTGTTAACTGGTGGAACACATAAAATCGTTAAAAACATATTAATTTGGCTGCATTCTCACCATGACCAGCAACGACTATCGTGAAGTTTGTTGGCTTAAACAGCAAACATAATGTGCTTTTCTCAACGCTGACACAACCACCAGTTTTTATGTTTAGATTGAACTAAAGTAACGTTACCATAATTGACTGTTTTGTGTGTTCTGTTCATGTTTTTAATATGGTCACATAGTTAACTATAAATGTGTTTTAAGCAAAGCACAAGTGAGGTTACTTGCCCCACTCTCTTGTGGGTATTTCGCCTTAATTTTCTGATTAATAAATTGAACCAAAAGGGAGTAGCTGCTCATTTGTAACTAAACAGTCGCTGCATTTTGGTTGCGCAAGCCACCATACATAGCATGCAATTTGTACTACAACGCCTTATACACTGAATCATTTTTGTCTGAGCTAATATGCTAATCCACACGTCAAGCAGGGGCAGTAGAGTAAATGTAAAATATGATTTGTCGCAATTATTTCAATGTCGAGCTAAAAAGTTGATGTAGCAAAGTAGGAATCAAGTAGCAAAACATGATCACATGATAAAATCACAAGCATCACTTTTCTGACTCTTCCGTGTCAACTACAAAGTTCTCTTGGCAAAACACCACAAATGTACCAAAGTACACATGATACACCGAACAGCATACGAGTGTTGGTGAGAGGTGTTCGTGAAGATTCACCTTCAAGTGAGTACAACACCCAGCCTTGGTTCAATGTTGGGTCAACGTCGGAGACGTTGGCCTAACATTGAACCAAGGCTTGGCAGTGCCCTCCTGCATGTGTTAGGCCATGGTGTGGTTCAGTTCGTCATTACCTAATCAACTGTGGGGCCTCTTGAGCTCTATCTCTAAGGTCATCACAGATATTGACTTTACCTCCGAGGGTGTAACTATCCTACGGTAGTTACATGTACTGTACCGCCATACAAAGACAAACAGCAGTAACTGCTCATTTTTCAAGTAGATATCTACTGCTGTCTAGCTTCGTACGACAGTATACGGATATTCAAATAGAAGGTTTTACGTATTGTTGATCATGCGTTTATGCATTGGTGACAGTTCTCGATACAATCGATATGTGAACGTTTATCGAAATAGATTCCCAGGAAATGACAGAAATGTATAGTTAAAGAGTTTGCTCCACCCCTGGTATATTCATGGTGATACCTGCAACCGGTTGTATCTTATTATATTCCTGTTTATAAAACGCCTTATTAGATCGTGTGACAATCCTGTCCCTGAGTTTGGAGGAGACGAATGGGTGGGTCAATAGAGGGGGTGTAACCAGTGGGTTGAATCTGCAGCAGGACTCGTTTAAAGTCTATTTTTTCTCGTAGATGTCGTTGAAACTAATAAGACTACACATTTAAAATTTTCCGGGGGAAGCACCAAATCCTATTTAGAATGGTAAGTTTCAATTTGTATTTATTTTAAAACATATTGGAACAGTACGCTTACATCGTCCTGGTATTACCATTCCACCACCGAGCTTTTGTTGTGGGCTATATCGTACCCTTGGAAATTAAAGGGTGTATATGCCACTTTGAAAAGTGGTAGATACACCCTTACGTATCAAAGGGGACGATATAGGATGGGAGCATATAAGAATAACAATCTTGAACACGATATTAATGATACCAGTATTTGAATTGAAATACATTTAGGCCTAAATATATACACAACAAGCATGAACAATTTGAATAGAATTGAATAGCGTGGTATTTGATTTGCAATTCCTCCCTCTCCCTCATCGGGGTGACAGGAAAGTCGATAATGAGATTCTAGTTTTTATCGTGCGAGTACAATGCGACATGAATATGTCACGGTCCATTAGGGATTATCAGCGTGTGCATCCACAGGGTGTCAAACGGTCGTATCTGCCACTTTATACAGTGGTAGATACGACCCTTTGAAACCAATAAAGTGAATTTAACTATAACCTGATGGATAAACGACCGCATATTTGCCCTTGGGCGATATAGGACCCATCACTGAGCTGAATATGGGCAGATTTCGGCAGGTCAGGTGGTATGTTATATAAACCTTTCCAACTATAATATCACATCATAATCTCTTTCTCAATTTAACTTCATTTTCTCCGTACAAAACACGCGTTTTTTGTGGGTTGCCAACTAAACGTAAGCGCAATTATCAGAGTTGAATTCTGTGTAGCATGATAGCTTTTTCAACGGTTATACAAGTTGTATTTCACGTCAAGTGTTGAATAAGATATTCTGCTGCTCAGAATTTAAATAACTGTTGGATAGAATATTAGCCATATACTATTTTGATAACTAACCTTGTTACGCTGAACCTTTTTTTGTGTGTGTGTGGGGGGGGGGGGGGGGGACGCATCAAATACCACGTGTGATGCCCAGAGAAAGGGATGTCAACCCTTTCAGTGCGGGGATCCAACTGTAGTCGATCCCCGCACCAAAAGAGTAAAATAAACCTATAACATAGGTATTCTAATAAAGCGGGAAGAGCTAACTAAGACATTTTTGGTGATTTCAAATTGAAAATAACCCTTTGGCCTCCATGGCTTATATAAAACTAATGCAGCGTTGTACAGTAAGGGTTAAATCAAGAAAGGGAGAAACGGTAGTAGCATGTATAATAGCCTCATGCAGTTGTGTTCAAATCCATAATGAACCGTCGTTGAACCAATATTGCTACGACGCTGGCCCAGCATTAAACCAAACACAGGGTATCGTATTTGCTGGGATAGTTGCGTCATCATTAGGTGTCCACTTCACTGCGGAAATATTACCGAGAGTGGGTGGTCGAAGTGATTTTTTGTGGATCAGAATGAGAGAGAGGGAAGTGGACCGAATTTTACAGCAGTGCGCATGTCGAAACCTAGCAAACGCGAGGCGTTCACCCAGCGTTGGTTCAATGTTGGGCCAGCGTCACAGACGCTGGACAAACATTGAACCAACAATGGGTAGGCTGCCGCGTGTGTGTAAACAGTTCGGTACGTTTCACCCAATTTAGATCATACTCAATGCGATTACTCACGCAAGCTAGGCGCTCTGAAAAGATAACTGTCTACTTTAGAGAACGTAGTGGTTTAATCAAATACCTAAATCCCGTACTACCGTTGATGATAATATAAGTAGATGTGCACGTAGGTTAGCACAAAAGACGTGCAAACAAAGTCTTCATTGCTCTCTCAAAGATATTTTGTAATGTTTACACAATATAATATAATATCTGACAATATATGTATTAAAATGGCCTGCTACCCATTTTGGCTCACACACTATGTTAATAAAAGGTGAAATTCCTTACTCCTTTGAGTTGCGTTTTAAAGTTTTAAATCAATTTTCTGCTTCATATGTGAAACTGAGAACGTGTAAAAAGTTTACTCTATCATTATGCTTTGTCCGACAAGAGCCGTATATAGCATTTTGGAATGTTTCAAAACAAACTAAATTGTCATCGGAATTGATATAACAACTGGTGGTAGAAGCTCAGTTGATTGAAAAATCAATTTAGTAGATTTGAAGCTGAAGCAATTCCATCATTTTATTAGCTGTTTAAATCGCAGTTATTGGGAACGAAACGTGTGTTTAAACATCAAGATTTTTTAAAGTGTTTGGTCTCAAATTAAACAAATATGAGTAATTTTCACCCACTTTTTCAAATGGGTGAAAATTAACATTTTCAATGAGGCGCATTGAGGGTCAAGGTTTCGTTCGTAAAATATTCAGTATTGTGTCGAGCCTCCGTGACTTCAGCAAGAGGTTTATGCTGCCACTTCAGACAGCCAGAATATCTCCACGAATTTTATCTTCCGAGAAAGATCAATGCTTCCTGTGCGGAAGTGCTCACAAATTGGCCTCGGATTAGTTGGCATTTATGTCGGGAGCGGTCAGAGAATGTTCGCGCCAAAAGTTGATGGCCACGTCAAAGACGTGAAGACAGCACCGCACGAGCGTTGAATCAAAAGACCCTCTTTTTCAATAAGCATTACGTCATTGTAGATTATGGGAATGTGACTCACATGCGATGTTCGTCTTCATATAGTACACTCTATTAGAGGGAATTACCCACTTTAGCGCTAAGCCCGTCTCTACTCGTTTTTTCAGATTTTTTTATAACATCAGTTGCGTGACATAAATTGAAGTTCAATCAGTAGGAATTGCAATATTTGGTCCCAAATTAGACAAATGTGAGTAATTTGAAACCACTTGAAGTTGCGGGTCGCGATAGCGAGGCGCAACTTCAAATGGGTTAAAATTTAAATTGCAGAATAAGGGTTAAATAAAACTTTAAATAATAACTTAAATAACGACTTTCATTATAATAAATCACAGGTACCTATAAATACGTTTTTTATCCATGTGTTTCTTCCAAAAAGTCTATCAATGCACTGTATTTTAATCCTTACAACGCTTAAATATTTTCATATAAACCATGGAAATCAACATAATGTCTTAGTCATCTCTTTCTCCTTCATTTGAATACCTAATGTTATGGGTTTACGTCCATTATATTTGTTTTATTCTTTCAGGTCGGGGGTTTTAGACGTCAGAATCTGGAAGGGTTCAACTGCAAGCTACTCAAGGAAACAACATGTTTCCCTCAACCTTTTTATATGCACGCAATCGTTTCACTTTTCTCATTAGGCACAGTGGCACCTCTTCCATTCCAAATGAGGTTATGAATAATAAAATAGAGGATAAAGTTTCATTATGGCAAACGCAGTCGGTTTGTGTTTTGTGCTAACAAAAGATGATATTATCCTTTCCAGAGCCTTTTACTCCATAAAAGGAGTGGATGCAATTATCATTTTGCATTGGTTGAAAACTGGTGCTATTTTTTTGTTATTCACTTGGACACTTAGGGTGACAATAACTACTAATAAGATCTATAATCTTTAACCCTTTAACCGCCAAATTATTCAATTTGAATTTTCACTCTCTTGAAGTTGTGTCTCGCTGACGCGATCCACAACTTCAAGTGAGTGAAAATTATTCCGATTTGAACAATCGAGGTCAACTGTTTTTAAATATTGCTGATTGATATCACGTTTTATCTTTGTCACATGTTTAAAAGGTGGTACTTGATGTGGTAACGAAAAAATGAAAACCCGAATATATGCGACACCGGCGGTTAAAGGGTTAAGCGATAAGCACGACTATATATCGTCGATTTTAATCCGTTCTATTAGCTGATCAAACTACTTTTATTGGGAATAAAATAAGTGTTTAAACATCAAGATTGTTGTTCTCAAATTAAATAAATATGAGTAATTTTACCCCGCTTGAAGTTGAGGAGGGCAAAATTTAGCGGGTTAAACAATGTGAAATGTTCAACTTTTTAGTTGTAATTACAATTACTGATTTAACATCTAAGCTTCTAATAACAAGTTTATCCGTCTAGTAATTAAGGTTACGGAGTTTTGTATGTGATCATATATATATAAATACAACGTTTGTAGATTTTCAAATGTAAAATATATCTTAATAAATCAAAATAAAATAGATGATAGGTCAGATATATGATTCTACTCTAACTTATTAGATACGCGGACAATATTCCATAACATGGAAAAAACTTCAATAGTGGAGTTCGACAGCCAGTTCTCGACTCTCTCAACTCAGCAGTCACAAATGTGTAATCACTGCACCGATTAGCGTCCAAGTAAGGTGATATCACCATAATATACAACCATACTAAAAGCAGAATGGATAAAGAAAAACATTTCTGTCGATCATCACAAATCATGACTACACCCACGTCCCACAGAGTAGACGGAATCACGCAAATGCCAGCCTGTATAATTAGAAGCCATTTCCAGTTCCGAGTCCGTACCCTCTATTACTCTGACCTGGTTCTCAGGTCTGTGATTCGTCAAGAATTAGGGCGAACCAATTCAAACTGATATGGGACGTCGACCCTGGCCATTAAGGCGTCCACGTTCATGCGTGCGTGCTGTTAACCTTTAAAGCGCTGGAATATTTTGTGTATAAATCATGGAAACCGAAGGGGTTTTTTCAATTGAAATTCATCATAAATGTCTTAGTTAATTAGCTCTATCCGCTTCATTTGAATACCTATGTTATGGGTCTACGGCCATTATTTTTTTTACTATTTCAGTGCGGGGATCGACTTTAGACGTCAGAATCTGACGTCTATACGTCTAAAGTCGGTCCCCACGGGGAACGTGTTAAGTGGGGCCATTCATTAAGAGAACCCACGTCATTGGAGATGGAGTAAATCGCCCAGAATCTACGCAATTATAAATATTTGAGTGTGTCAAAACATTACTGCGAGCTGCCTCACGCAGGCATCGTGCGTCACCAGTGATAGTTGTTTGTCTCTAGGTAATTCTTCTAGATATATATTATATAGTAAAGGGACCCCTTGGGATGAGACATTTTCAATTTTGTCAATTTTGACAATTTTATTTATATGAAGCTATATAGCCCACTGATCTTAAAGAATGATTCAACTGCAAAATGCGCATGCCTGGGACGGTCAAGTGTAGGCCAAAAGTAGCTTATTGAGTACAGATTGACGGCATTAATATATCCACTGAACTGATTACAAGATACCACTCAAACAAGACATTGATACAATGCTGTATTAATGTTAGGCCAACGTCTGTGACGCTGGACCAACATTGAACCAACATTGGATAAATGTACAATGTTTGAGAGAAAGTCCTCCTGCCCAGCAAACACAAGACATTTGTATGGCATTTATACAACGTCGGTCCAACGTCTTCGACGCTGGACCAACATTGCATAAAGTCATACAAATTTGTGCTCACTGTCAGGCAGTTTCCACATACAGCAGTAATACAGTCAGTTTGTTTGCAAGCCAGCGACCAAATAGGGGTAAGGGCAAAGGGCTTTGGTTTTTTAACTGTCGCTCAAGTCTATATGAACTTACTGTGATTTGAGAACTTGCTCTTAATGAGGCTTTGGGTATGAAGCGCATATTTAGTACTATAATTATGGAATAGGGCCTAGGCCTACCCACGGGCACTATTGCATTCTGAGGGACCCTTGTCCTGCGAATTTTGACAGTTGACCATACCTTTAACTAAAAATACAAAAAAGTCAAAAAACAATTTTAAAGCACCGAAAAAGAAGGAAATAGTTATATTTCCAGGTCGTATATTGCCATGTAAACAAAATAAGTTAGCAAGTGTTTAGATATACAAAAAGTTTGTTTGGGTTTTAGGCGGATTCATAGAAATGTTGATAAAAAATATTTTAAAAAATCTAAAAACTGAAAAAAATAAAGTCATGATCTGGGCGATACACTACTTCATAACAAAAAAAACGAAAACTGATGTCATCCCAAGGAGCTGCTTTAATACCACATTAGGCTATATCCCAGTGAACACGAGATGTTGATCCAGTGCTTGTCTGATGCTAGGCCAGCGTCGCAGACGCTGGCCTAGCATCAGACCAGCACTGGATCAACGTGTCATGTTTGCTGGGGATTAGTCAAATGTAGGGCTAATTTCACAGAAGGTGGCAAAATTCAACCAGTTTTAGGAAAGCACATACATTAGCAAATGTTCGTTATATATCCCTATTTCTCCCTTCTCAATGTGACTAGGCGATTACGTTAATGGCGGCTAAAATCAGTGTATCGAATTTCGTGCGGGGCGTCGACCAGCTGCGTGCTCCAGTTAATCATATGATTAATCAATTGTTGTCGAGTGAACTTTAATTGGTCAGAGAGTGAATTTTTATACCTTTCCCAAAATAGCATCAATTGGCCGATATCACATACTATACATGAAAAGTACAGATTAAACATGTACGGCACGACACTGTCTCATAAGAGAGATCGGGAGAGAGAGATCGGTTTTGTCCAAACCTTGGTAACTTGGCCGCGTATCAATAGCATGCTAGAAACGAGTACACTGCTCCGTAAAAACAAAAGGCAGTATCTGCCTACTTGTCTTTTAGCATTGCACGGCAGTACAGGGGCTCATCCCACATCATTTCTCTGATCTTAACTTTCTCTTATTTCCATCAGAAAAGTTAAGATCATTGTTGGCTTTTCTAATGGGAATAACAAAAGGTTAAGGTAAGATCCATATTCACATAGCTAACATTTTTAGTGGGATGGGGCGGCTTCTAGTCAGCGTACGCTACACGTTTTATAACATAATACCATCTGATAACAGCTCTATTGTGCGAATCCAAAATATAGTATCTGCTTTCTTTACAAATAAGCAGTTGCTGCCATTTGGCTCTGCACTGCAGATATATTCATCGAGTATAATTTTAAATTAACAAACTAGTAATTCAGCTTCATGAAGATCAGCACACCAGAGGACGTGTACACGATTCAAATGACAGATAATTACCCCGGCATCTGAGGTTCACAGGGAGGAGTGATAATGAATGCTCTATCCTCGGGATACGGGGAGAGCTAATCTGTAAACTAGAGCCAAGGACGCTGATCCCTAAGCCAAGGCTTCCAACTGACAGACAGCAAACGTTGACTCTATACTGGCTTAATGTTGGGCAGCCCCATGCTATAAATAATAATTGATATCCTAAAAACATATAAATAATAAAAATCTCACCTACTGACTGTCTCTTAGAATTTCTAACTACATTGTAAAACCGATCTTAAAACTTTTCTAATGATACCAGATAAAGTTCATTTTTTAGTTGGACCTGAGATAACTGGTTTGACGTACAGATCATTGGATCAGACCATTTGATCAGATTTCTGCTTAGATTCCCCAATGCAGTCTTATTTCACATGGACCAGTAAGATATCTGATATAATATCCATTTCCTAGCATTGAATGGTCGTTGATGAAGCTTTGTCAAGTGACATATACGTTTATTTCGTCCTAAGTTTATTATTATAATTTATGTTCCTCATCATCAATACGGCTACCGTCTCGTGTCATTATGTCGCTGCTCTTGTTTTAGCAGTTGTTAACAATATTCTTTAAATATCCCAGACATATTATTAGAAGAGCTAAAGATCGTAAGGGCGTTGGACGTTGATATGTAATATGTCATCCAGTTAAAGACCATGACACTTGTCCTTCAGAAAAGCCAAAATAAATGGGATTCGTGACAACTGGTGACCTAGACCTGTAGACAGAGAGGATTAACTCACTTTATACAAACTAGTAAACCTTGTTTGTCAGCCTCAGTGTCCTCCAATATTATCGAAACAACTTGAAATCCGTTGTTTGCTGCAGGTCTATTTCTCCTGCGTCTTACCAATAAGACATAGACATCGAGAGCATGGACTGCTAACTTCAAATCTCACAACACTGATGGATGTGTGAGAGCTTCCGTCCGCGAGAATTTGCCAGAGAAGGGATGGTTTACTTCCGCTGTAAACTTTCAACCATGTGCTTCTTAATCGTTTTTCATGGGTATATTAACATTGTGTTGATCACAATTTCAATCACAGTCAAATTAATGAATCACATTAATATCGTTCAAATCGTAACAAATGTATTCGATAAATGAATAAATCATAATAGTTCCTTCTGCTTCATTATCAAAAGTATTTAAATATTACAACAAGAATAAACATCCAAGCACATAAAGTATGCTTCCCCAGTGAAAATGTGCGACCGGTCAGTGCACATGTATGGACATAGATCATAGACGTATACACACCATTTCCAATACACCCAGCGACTCGGCAGCAAATACCCAGCAAACACAAAATATTTGTAAAACATACAATGTTGGACCAACGTCGATGACGTTAGGCCGCCGTTGTATAAATGTTATACAAATGTTTTGTGCTTGTTGGGTATAATTTGACGTCTATACATGTATTCAATTCAATATATAGGTATAGACCGGGAATCAGTTATCCCTTTTCCTAGCCGCACATGCGAGCCTTAAGTTCACGACGATCTCGCGCCAGTCGACAGTCCATTCCTGTCTATGTCCATGCCTTAAGACGAACAGACGGTAAATATAGTTTCAGAAAAACAGAGAGTAAATTAAAATTAGTAAATGCAAAGTCTAGTCAGATGAGCAGACGATAAATATAACTTCAGAAAAAACAGAGAGTAAATACACCTTAAGGGGTTAGCGAATAAAAATTAGACAACCCCACACACTCGGTATTTTAACCAGAGCACTGATGTCACTCAAGTAGCCATTCTATGCTTTAATTATATAACACATCTAGAATAACCAGTTATTGAAAGTGAAATAGTATATATTATTTATATTATATAAAGTAAAATATGTCGTAAATCTTGAAACACTGACATTATATTGGGATTTAAATTTCACAAATCACATAAATTTCAGTGACTTGAAGCTGTGAATCGCGGAAGCGAGACACAACTTCAAGTGACTACAATTGAATTGAATACTAGTAGCTCAAAAGCTGTGGGAGTCAAACCAATGTTACATTAATATACATGATATAGGATCAGCATCACAGATGATTGCCCAATATTGAGCAGACTTAAAAGTTGAAGTCCTGTATTTGTCGAGACGGAGGTTTTGGCTCTGGCTGTTGCTATGGCAATAGACACGATGCATTGACCCGATACTGATCTAATGTTGGTCCAGCGTATCAGATCAGTATTGGCGCAATGCATCCTGTTTGCCAGGATAGGAGGACAATTCCCTGCGGCCTCCGTGGTAATCACCAGAGCTCCATTCGCTGAGACCTCCAGCTCCAAACTTCATGAATTTTACATGGTTGTGACGAGGAATCAAGGTGAATCTCACTGACACGTGCGTAAAAGGCAAACAGCAGTAATTGCTTACTTTTCAAATACTTTTCCGATGTGTCATCATATACATCAGTAAAAAAGAGTTTATACCGAACCATTTTCAGATGCGATAACCTATGTCTTCAGTCGGTCATGAAAAACAATCACGTGGACAACCGAGTGAAAAATATTTAGGTATCACATCACAAATTGTATAGCTATCACGATGGAAAGCGTTCTGTAGAAACTGATACCTTGGGAAATTCTTCAGATTACCGATTGTAGTTTATGATATAAATGAAACGAATGGTTTTTCGGCAACCTTTGTGCACATATAGACTAAACTGGGCCAGGAGAACCTCCTAAGGATGGAGAGATGAATGAGATGACACTGCCTTCCAGACACATGATTCGAAATTCGAGCCCTGGAGGTCTGAGGCCAAGCACGCTACTTCTCGGTTACAGAGGTTCCCCACGATATTGACTCTTTACGAGTGAGCGGGGAAGAAATATTTTGTTTCAGGCCAGACTGGGGTTCGAACCCGCGATCTCCGACTTTCCAAGCAGTCAGCTTTAACCACTGCACCAGGGCCCCGCCCTTTGTAGTTTATGATGTACATGACGCGGTGCTTTCTGGGGGCCCTTGTCCCGTCTGTTATGAACAGTGGTCTATTCCTTTAACCCTTTAACCGCCGGTGCCGCATATATTCGGATTTTCATTTTTTATTAGCAAATTAAGTACCACATTTTAAATATGTTAAAGATAAAATGTGACAGAAACCAGCAAGATTTGAAAAGTGTTGACCTCCATTTTGTCAAATCTGAATAATTTTCACTCACTTGAAGTTGTGGATCGCGTCAGCGAGACACAACTTCAAGTGGGGGGGGGGGATGCAAATTGAATAATTTGGCGGTTAAAGGGTTAAGAAGATACGGGCTTTCCATCAACAAGTGATCAACACAAGATGTTTTCCCAATAACTGACTTAGCATTCAGATAACATTGGGGCAACATCCAATGCTGTGTCACTGCTGTACAAGCTTCAAAGACGGTGGGCCGGCCAACATTGTACCAACGTCTCTCATCTGCTGGGAGTGTGCCTAGAAAAGGAGACTGATAACTGGGTGATCTAATATAATCATCATTATCTACGCAACTGATCACCCTATTTCCGCGCAGAATCAATCTCAAGGCGAGGAGACAATCCCGCTTTATCCAATCTCTTATTTCAATCAGGCCGGTAAATTGGACGTGATATTGATATTTCATAGATTGCATAATATCCACGAACGAGTTTTTCACCGGGGTTAGCTCGATTGGATCTTATTTATCACAACCATAAATCAGATCATATTTGATCTATGTGGTAGATCATATTTGATATATGTGGTAGTATATATTATTTTTTTTATCAGACAAACTTTAAAAAAAAATGAAGTTTTTGGGGAGCACTAGTGCCCCCTACATAGACACCGACATGCATTGGTATGCGGTACCAGGTGCACCGGAGGGAGGCCTTAATTATGCAGTGTCTAAAATGGCGGACGAAGAGTTTTGTTGTCGAGCGTATTTTATTGTTGTTGATATTTCTGTGACATGTGAACATATCTCCTTCGCCACTCCAACATATGAGTGATTGGAAGCGAAAGGTTTTCTGTCGCCGGTGGCCGCACTGCAAGTAATAATTATTGAAAGTTGTTTATTGAAATAACGTAGTGCATAGAAGGTAAATATAATCGGAGTAAAGTATATGTACGCCATAGAAATATAGCGTCGGGGCTGCCAGTAACGTAATCATCCACTATGTCTCAGTCGTCATTCGGTCGCAGGCTCAGACACGCCTGCAGCGCACAGTGATGGATCAAAAATGGAATTGTCATTCCAGCAAATGGATTTGAACCGTGTGTCTCATTCATTGCAGTCAATCTCCTCATTTACAAAGCTGAAATGTTTTTGGTGACCAAAGTTTTTCAATTTGAAATCATCATAATGTCTTAGTTAGCTCTTTTCACTTCATTGGACTACCTATGTCATGGGTCTACGACCTTTTCGGCTTTGGCCTATTTTACTCTTTCAGAGTGGGGATCTACATATACTACACTGAAAGAGTTAAGCCTTACAGTGCGGATATCGACTTTAGTCGTCAGAATCTGACGTCTGTAGACGTCAGATTCTGACGTCTAAAGTCGATCCCCGCACTGTAAGAGTATAAATATTTATAATCGCTGTAGACCCGTAGATATTCAAATGAGGGGGAAGATCTAACTAAGACATTTATAATGATTTCATATCGAAAAACCCCTTGCTCTCCATGGTTTAAACAAAAATAGTTCAGCGTTGTAAGAGTTATAGACGAGAATACTTGTCTAGAAAATATACCTCATGAAGCATCTAACAGGCACAGATTTAATGTAGGGCCAACGTCAAAGACGTTACACCAACATTTACACAAAATTTAAACAATCCTGGGCCAATATGAGATGATACCCCCCCCCCCCCCCACCAGCCACGTGAGCTATAACTTACATCCTCATCGTGATGGCGCATATTGTATTGTGCTGCCTTCTTTGCCCCCGGTACATCATGTGCCCCCCCCCCCCCCCAGTCAACACGAGATGATTACCCAATGTTTGTTTAATGTTGGTCCATCGTCTGCGACGCTGGCCAAACGTTGAACAAACATCAGTAAAATTCGTACAGTAAGTGATCATCATTAATTTGTCAGAGTGTCATCATGGCGCGACTGATATTTCAAAATCAAAAGATATTAACTGCTTAACAAGAAAGCAGTCACTTTCTTTTGGCTTTGCAGACACAAGTTGCGAAGACATGTGTCGGGTTTGATAGAGCAGATCCATTTAAAGAATACGAGCTCTTTCTTAGACGTGGGTGGAATTATTGAATTGCAAAGGTTCAATAAAATATAGATAAGCTTGTATCCACCCATCAGCATGATCAGTTTCCTATCAACGTTTTTCATATATGGATTGAAATGTTACAACACTTATTTTTTGCATCTTAACTGGGCTTCGGAATTTTTTCTTATTTCTTCGAGACCCAGCTCCTTGTGAGTCATTCATGTAATGGCTTGTAAAACATTTGTTTCGAGTCCTGTTTTCTCCAGCACTGGACTGCCGGAGTTTCCCCAGACCAGTAGACTCGACTAGTTACAGCGCCAGAGAAAAACATGGCTAATGATTTTCAACCTGAGCCGCATCCCCGGAATTACCAAACATTAGACTGTATACTGCCGTGCAAAGGCAAACAGCAGTAACTGCTTACTTGAAAAGTAAGCAATTACTGCTGTTTGTCTTTGCCAGTGCAGTGTACTCTCTGAGTCTGTGGATAGTACATTATTCAGCCCATGTCTTGTGTTCCATTTGATAAAGCTGATTCCTAGTTAGGTACACGTCCCATGGGATCTGGAACACCTCTTGAATGATCCAGCCCCAATTAGCCCTTGAAGCGCTGAAATATGTGTATATAAACCGAGCGACTAAGTTTTTTTAATTCTAAATCATCAAAATGTCTTGGTTAGCTCTTTTGCTTCATTTGAATACCCATGTTAGGGGTCTACGGCCATTATAAATATTTTACTCTTTCAGTGCGGGGATCGGCTTTAGACGTCAGATTCTGACGTCTAAAGTCGTTCCTCGTGCTGAAAGGGTTATCTTCTGCAAACGGGATACGGTGGTGGTAGTCACAACGCAGTGTGTCGATAGATCTGCCGTTCTAAGACAAATAGCGATAACAGCTTACTTTTTAAGTAAGCAGTTACTGCTGTTTGCCTTGCAGGGCGGAGTATACCTCGATCAACCAGTTGCAATCAATGGGTGCTATTTCTTGCTTATAAGGAGATAATTAGGGGCCGCTAATTGCAAAGTGGGGAGGGGTTTACGGTGTCAATATTGGAAAAGTACAATCTTTGAATTGATTCAACGAATACAAATCGTAATTCTGGTAAACACAGAAGACCTTCAACTCTGCATATATACGTGAAAAAACAGGGCAATTTCTGACAATGATAACATGACTCGATACATTGACAACAAAGTCCTATATCCCCATGATCTCTTGATGCTTTAGTCAACATAACAGATGTATTCTGCTCTGCAAAGCCAAAGGGCAGTAACTGCTTGTTTTTCAAGCTAGCAATTACTGCCTTCTGACTTTACACAGCAGTATGTACCTCTGAAAACAAACAACCCGTCGATTCTACAAGCCCAACACATGCACTGGTGCAATGCTTGCTGAGTGATGGGCCAACCTCTGATCCGTTCGACAAACATTCATACAAAAAATGGTCCAACAATAAAGTTTTGTTGATAATACTTTTAAAGGTAAGACCCATCATTTTGACAGTTTATACAAACTGGCACACGTTAATAAAATACCAATAGGCCTACAAATACGCAAAAATAGTTTTAAAAACTACAAACACTGGTCTAATATCAAAAATAGACCTTCAGAGATACACTGCTTTTCCATAAGAAATCTGAAGACTTATAAACAATTACTCATTTCCTGTTATCACCTTGATCTGTACAAATGCTGTAACCTCAGATATGGTAAAAAAAGTTCAAACTTGAAATTGAGTGACCTTGGAAATATTACCATAGAGCGAACCACGATCAAAGAAAACAACTTACGTCGCGAGTAATCAGGCAATGCTATTCAAATGTCAGCCTTTGACAAAAGTATCAGTTAGAAACGGCACAATGTCTTTATCAGGCCTCCTGTGGCAGGCATGGCATTACGAACAACACGCGGAAGTCGCGTGGGCAGCAATCATACATTGGTAATTATGGTGTTTTTACAAATAGGTATCGCATGATCATGATGATACAATAAAACACAGGGTCGTCCCCGTGCACAATAATTACCCTGCCATTCTAGCCGAGCCCAGCCCTACATACTGCATGTTTATAATTTAGTGTTCGGGCCGACATGATATGTTGGTTTAATGTTGGGCCAACGTCGGGACGACGTTGACCCAACATTAAACCAGCATCTCGTGCTAAATATATTGTTCTGTTTAGCTAAAATATAGTAACAGCTTAATTAAAATATAATGAGTTACTTTTTTCTTTAGCTACTTTTTTCTTTGCATGACAGTATAAACCAGTCATTCAGAAATCGATCAATTTGGAAGATAACACAATGTTACAGTTCAGTGAATGTCAACGCTTGTGTTTGACGTTTGGGGTGATGTGATCAGTTGATATTTGATACCGTTAGTACAGTATTGCTGGCTATATATTTCAACAGACGCGGTTGAGTGAGTGAACGCTTAGACATCACCAAATTGAACACAGGCCTAAGAAAGCTGAGCCATTTTCATGTAAATAAAATATCTGCAGACTCAAGTGTTAAACCAACCGGTCATTAGCTCAACTACTTGTCAAAGCAATACGTTTAAATCAGATCGTTATTAAACATGTTAAAAGAACAAGCCCACAACCCAGTTTTTAGTCATGGCTCTCACAAAATCGAACCTTTTTTTGGTGCATCAGCATTGCTGAATTGTTACTTTTAGTGTTAAATGCATTGGTCCAATAAATGTATACCAACTGTCGATAGACCAAAAAAAAGACTTTTGGACAACAATGACTCAAACTAGGTGGTGGGATCTTTAAATCATCTGTTGTAAATGCCAAAAGCTGGTAAATACTGACAGACTGACTATACTGGAATAGCGACTTGAGGCTTCTACATCATTCTGTCTGACAGACCAAACCAGATAAACTTGAATTTCAACCGTGGTCGGATGAAAGTATCGATAAATAACTCATATAACACATATATCATTATGAAAAGCCTTGATCAACTGATAATAACGGACCAGGAGAAACCAGCATGTCAAGAATATTGAAAGCGACGCAGGAAACCATAACGTCATACGATCTTTCACTAAGATCGAGTGAAAAGATACTCTTTAAGTTAATATAGATGAACAATCAATATATAGTTATCAGTTTGGTGAATCATTTGATGCAAGTCGTGATGCTATTATATATATTATCACCAACTATACGCTTCAATTGCTTTTCTGTTCAACTCAACCCTATCATGTCAACATGTTATTTTACACATAACAGGGGATGATCCAGTATCTGAAGAAGGCGAGCGCCGGGGGTTAAGAGCATGTCACCCAGAATTATTTTGTTATATTTGGTTGCTTTTAGAGAGTACATGACACAAATGGGGTAGCACCCCCCTTGGTTCCCCACCCTCTGGATCCACTAAGTAAAATATATTAAAAACAATTTATGTCACAGTTGATAAATATACATAAGAAAATAAGGAGAACGCACCCATCATCCATTGGTTGCAGCGATAAAGGTCGGAAGTCTGTTGTAGGAGGTAGATGAGAGCTGAGAGGCACCTTATAAGAGTCCGTATCCATCACTGCAGACAAAGCCAGTCTATCTGGAGCAGATCCTTCTTGAGGTAGCAGACTCAGACTACGGCTGTGGTTGTTAGCGAGGGCCATTTTACCAGGCTGAGGTACCAGCTCGTGTTGGGTACTGTTCAGTTTATCCGGTACTGAGCCGTAAAGACCGTCATGGCGACTGTAGATGTGATTCTTCTTGACGGGTGAAAACATGCCGTGCTGAGGTAGAGAGAGCCTACCATGAGCTGGTGGCCAGATCTTCAACTCGGGTGACTGACGCCCACCGTACTCCATGTCACTGGATGAAGAGGGTGACCTCACACGAAAATATTCTGGGTTGGATTTCCTTCTATCATCCCCTTTAGGTACTCTAAGAGGTCGTTTAGATGAGCGGCCATGACCTGCACCCATTGCTTTCTCAACTTCCCTAAACTCTGGCAAAGATTTCCTCCGTGGATTAGATTTGAGTATTTTATTCTTGTTGTTCTCTAGTTTGGTGGGTGGCTTGGCTTTTCTTGGTTTACTACGAGCTAAGGAGAGACTGTCATCTTCTGATGACAACATACTCTCCTCAGATCTCTCCGTGGGATCTGATGAGGAGTACACCTCGTTCATCTCCGTGGTACGCATCCCAGCCAGAGCGGGGAAATCAGGAGGAGGAGGACATACAAACCCAGACTGTGGAGAGTAAATACGTAACATCTCAGGTGACAACACTCTGTCATCTTCTGCTTCAGAACTTTCCGGATGATCTTGAAAGAAGCCTTCCATCTCTGGTGACACGAGGGAGTTCCTATGTGAGCGACTGGTGCGATCATTCCCTGTATCAGAAGCTAACAGGTTTGAGTGTAGATCCACAAGGGATAGACTGGCCGGCAGAGGAGAGCTTACACGAGACAGTCTGTATGGTGAAGACACAGACCGAGTACCTTCCTCTGTATCAGGGGAAGATCCATACCCATTTGTCTGTGGTAGATGTGGAGATTTAGTCCTCGGCGGGGTGGTAAAAGAATTAGCCCTCTGCACCCGCTTATCTTTTTGCTCCATATCCATTTGGTAAAGTTGCCAGGCAACTAACTCTCTAACTCGATCCGCCATTTTGTCCGAAATTATTTCGTGAATGAACACTATTTCATTATCATTATTGCTTCCCGGCACATGCCATGTCAAAGGTAAACAGTTAGGTGGGTGATATGCATACAAAATGTAGTATATCAAACACGATGTCTGTAAATAAGCATGTCTACGTTGGCAATATCAACATGGTGATTATTCAAGCCAGAAGCGCTGCTTCTTGACCTGAGGTGGGTATAACATACCTCTATGGTCACTCAACCATCCACGAGCAGGTATGCTTATCAACTGAAAAAAACGCGTTTCTTTCACTCACATAACGAAAACATTCTTTAAATCTGTGTCCCGTCAAAAACCAGCCACACTTAATCACTTATTTTTTCCCGCGATTGAAATTCACATTCCACAGGTGTTGTCATGCTTCTTTCTGCATCAGTCGTTGCCTGTGCAAGTCATCTATCAGTGTCGTAACTATCGTTTTATCACTCTGTTTTCCCGCAGATTGCCCACATACGTCCCTACCCGTCCTCACACCACGGTGCTTCCACGGTACGGCGACTCGCCCGTCAAATACCGAAACGACCCCTCTGAAGTCAACCCACATTGATAATGTACCGGCACACCAAGCTCCGCTGGGTTTCAAAAGGCCGGCGTTCAAGTCTCCTCCTATGAGAATACTATCTAACTCACGCTGCGGCGCAAAGCCAAAAAATATTAACTATTCACTCTAAAAGTAAGCATTTACCACATTTTGGCTGTGTAGAGCTGAACAGTAGAAACACAGAACCCGGCGTAGGCTCCGCGTTGGGCAAACGTGGCAGACGTACAGCCAACGCAGGGCCAATGTAACATTTAGTAGGTGGCGGGTTCCACATACACTACTGACCAAAGCCAAAAGACAGTAACTGCTCACTTTTCAAGTAAGCTGTAATGTTTTTTGACCTTGCAAAGCGGTGAGGTGGGGTGGTAGTGGGGGGGGGGGGGTGAAACCCGAACCCTCGCGACACATACATACTCAGTGGGGTATGGCTAAATCAATTCAGCACATTTGCAGGTACATGGAGCTGAATTGGATGGAGGAGAGATTTCACTAGCGGCTAATCCCGGTGGGGCGGGCTGATGCCATGGGGAATCGACGAGCAAACTTTCTGGTGGGTGCACACAGGTATTCTGACGTGCACAGCCAAAAGGCAACAACTACTTACCTTACAGGTGAGCACTTACTGCCTTTTGGCTATGCGCGCAGATATTTTCACCACTTGTGCTCCATTCTGTGGGCTCAATGATCGAGAATAAACACTTTTCTTTCACTGTCTTGTGTTGAATGCTCACTGGTGGGTGTGCGTGGGGGGGGGGGGGGAGGGGGTAGATCGGTGACAGATATCATGGTCAGCGAGCAGTGAGTTGGCTGATGAGCAAATAAGGCTACATTTTTGGCAACTTGAAATGTAATAGCCACATACAAAAATAACACTGATATATACAGTGATATATACAGTGACATTATTATAGATATAGACATAATCCTGTCCCGGATTAAAAAAACGTATTAAATTATTACGTAATATCACATTTATTGTTTATTTAGCAAATTACTTTCTATAATCAAAGACTACCAGCCTGTGAAGAACATTTAGCATTTTGCAACTCAATAAATGCAGAGATTATGATGCTGCTCTGTAAACATGGTAAAGCCAAAAATTAGTAACTGATTACTTGAAAAGTAAGCATTATGCATATAATCAAGAATCTAGTAACCGTTAATAGATTCTTGATATAATGTCACTGTTGACAGACCTGTTTAAGAACAAACGTTAACATACTGCACGTTTTGACTTAGTAAAAAGTTAAATACCTATTGGCCTATATCACAAACCATAAAAAACAAAGTGAATACAATCCTCAAAGCACCCCGAACTATTTAATGTGACATATCACCCCTTATACAGTATGAATAAATTTGTGACAAATAAATCAAAGTTGCCACAAGATGGGGCACAATTGTTTCCTTATATGGGGTGATTGGCTATCATGTGACCCATGTGAAGGCTATCATGTGACTCATGTGAGGGTCACATGATAGCCAATCACCCCATATAAGGAAACAATTATGCCCTATCTAGTGGCAACTTTGATTTATTTGTCACACAATTATTCATACTATATATGGGGTGATAGGTCACCTTTAACATCTCTTGTTATTAACCTGAGATGTAAATTGAATTCCCTGTCAAGGTGAATAAAAATGTCCTGATTCTATTGAAATACTCAAGTAAAATATTCAAATGAAAGCTCAGAACGTCCTCATTGTGATGTATGAAACTACCACTCATTCAATGATATTTATTTAAAATATCCCATGTTGTGTAACAATGAGATGAGAGAGAGGTTAAAGTTAATTACATCACAATATTATGTAAACACATGTCTACATGTTACTAGTACAGACAGACAGACAGATATTTTATTGACAGAAATAAAAGTCATTACAGACTTATTTGTCATAGTAATAAGAGAAATATATGTACATGTATATACAAGAATGTTAGTTTGGTAAAAGCATATGACAATATACATGGTATGACAAACAGCTAAAATCATGTTAAGTGGCATTGCCATAATAAAAACTGAGTATTTCGGTAATATAAATGGTTAATTCCTCAAATATTGCCAAGAAAACATTGCCAAGAAAACATGGGGGTCTATCATTTCGTTTCCCGCACCAAAGTACAGTTCTTCAGTTGAGTACACAAGCTATATTCTAGATGTATAACGTTTCGCATTATAAAGAGCTCAACCCTTAACATGCTTAAAGCGCTAAAATATTGTTCTATAAACCATGGAGACCAAAGGGTACTTTTCAATTTAAAATCTCTTAGTTAGCTCTTTCCGCTTCATTTGAATACCTATGTTATAACTTTCCGCTTCATTTGCATACCTATGTTATTGGTCTACGACCATTATACATCTGTTTACTCTTACAGTGCGGGGATCGACTTTAGACGTCTAAAGTCGATCCCCGCACTGTAAAGGTTAAGTCATCAGACTTCAATACTGCTTTTAAAGTATAAAAACAGTCACTGCTCACTTGACAAGTAAGCAGTTACAGTCTTTTGGTCTTACACGGCAGAAAACGTATCTGTGGTTATGCTAATTTAGTTGCGGCCGGTTAAAGTGCACGTTTTTATTGGCGAACACTGCGCGATAATAAATGCAAAAGCATAGAACTCGGATGATGCTCCTTGTGTCCTATTATGAATGGAGTGACAAGTACTCGGATTACGACCACCTTGGTCGGATTCAACTCTTTGTGTCCTGAGATACTTCAACTTAAAATACAATCCACATATAAAAGTGAATTGCAGTTTGATACACATTAAAATAACTACATATCGTTGTATGATATGGGGGGAGGGAAGTGGTCAATGACTACCATATCACTCAAACACATAGCGGTCAACCGTGGCCAGTAACAAGTCACGTTCAACGACTAGCAAAACACCCCCCGCCTCCCGAAATACCACCACATCCATTGATATGATATCGATAAAATTGTATTCATAAAGTAAAGTGATTGAGGAGTATGAAACGTCTCACTGCTCAATTATATGCGAAAAGGGTGTCTAGAAAAATCAGGTCGATAATTAGAAGTGCGTTTCGATCAGAGGTCATATGTGAGTACAAGGAATCTATTCCTTGGCGAGTAATATATGGTTGCAGCACAACTCTTTTGAGATACAGTCCAGAAAAAAAATCGCGGGGGGGGGGGAGAAATTATAATTGGAATTATTTGTGCGGAAGCGTAATACAGCAATTTAAAATAAAGACAATAAAAATAAAACTCTCTGGTCAGTTTCGGGTTCGAACATAGTGTAGGTTACCAACAAATTACAAAGCTGAAAAGATAAAGAATTACTGTCTGATCTTATCATTCTCAATGCTTTTACAATCATTCTATAGATTTGAATTAGAAAAAAACACCCACAAGGAGACAATATTTAGGTTGCACAAAACAATGAAAACGTATTTTTTATCTCAGCAATCCGCAAATTGCTAACGTTAGAGACCTGAATTGTGTTGCTTAGAAACAAGCATTGCAGGAGTAACGTCCAGATAAAAAGCAGACAAAACTTCTGCTCGACCTTGCAAGTTGAGGAGGATGCATAAAATATCCCAAATGTCGAATAAAGATGCAATGCGCCCATACCGCACATTGTCGGAAATGCAGCAAGAGCCAACTGGCAGATTGCCATAGATATGTAGGCCTACATCCCAACAATCACAGAATGTTCAACCAAAGGTTTTTTTTAATGTTGGTCCACCGTCTGAACAATAAAAAAAACATTGGTTCAAATTCCTCTGTTTGCTGGAAGAGACAAGCATATAGCAGGTGAACAGCACATTTGTAAGAAATAGAAATACACACTGAAAAGATTTGATGCAGATCTGGTAGAGGAAGAAATGTAAAAAAATACAACATGCATGCAAGTTTCCAAGAAGAAGATTATTGTTTCTGCTGCGTTTAGTAAATGTCTTTCCTAAACGATTCAGTAGCGCACTGGACTATCACTCATGATACGCTGGAATGAAAGAATGCATTTATCCTATTGGGCCATTTTTCTGTGTTTTTCTATGTTAAAATAGGCGCGGAACATCATGAAAAGAATGAAGCCAAACAACATGACACCACATTTGTGGCCACCGTCTACGACGCTGGCCCAACCTTTAAACAAAATTGGATCGACGTCTTGTGTTTGCAGGGTTGGCACAGTCTGTGTCAAAGCAGGAGGGCCTGGTGTTTAACATACTTTACTAGTTGGTAATACATGAAGTAATAATGTGCTTAAATATCATCGTAAATCGTCGTCAATCTCAGCGTGCCCGGGTATATTTTTTTCACCTGGTAAATTAATCGTGGGGTAATTTGAGCATCACTCAAGTTCATAGGTAAGCTTGTCACCACAATACCTACAGTTTCATGCATGGCGACCAAGACGGTATTTATGAACCTTCTGTGTGCTGGGGCGCGATTAATATCACAAAATATATACATACCCGAAAAAGAAGAACTATCAGAAAATAACCTTGTGTTTCTATAAATTATTATTGAACTGTACCATGTTTACCTAAAAACAGTAATTTTCATCAACACCAAGTCATAAATCGCTTCTGCGATTCATGACTCGGTGTGGATGTAAATTTGCAGACATGCACCCCTGTTCATAAAGGGTTAAATACCATCGTAAAGTGGGTAAAAACTACACAGAAATTGCGGAAAATCACTGAACCTTCCTGTACTTCCATTGGCGTCTGTTGTACGGCGAGTTTCCAAAAGTAATTACGTAGACTGAAATTGCCTTCAATTTAGCGAACACTTGACATGTCGATTTTTGCTTGCTTTCTATAATTATACTTAGATTAACATCGTTCCCTTCAACCAAAGTTTATGCTATGTTAGAAAATATTAGCCAAATATTAATAATAATATTGTACCTTTTTTGCATGTTTTCAATTGAAAACCAAATAAAAAACGGACTATTAGTTGAATATAATTTAAAACATCAAGAATAATTTACAGTTCTAAAATTTGACCTCGTCACTTTTTTTGAATGAATGAATTGAGAGTATTATTAACTCATTTTGAGTTATTTTATTTACATAACATTGTAAATTTGAAGCTGAATAATAGCTTTGAAACCGGTGTGATTTCTATATGTCTGTCACTCTCTGAGGTCGTTGGCATTCCCAATTCTTCTTATAATTTATTTACCACCACAACATGTTGACACAAATTTGGCAATTCCAATGATTAATTAGCCTCAAAAGTCAAAAGTCATAGTCTGACAAAACGCCACTTGTCACGCAATTTACTTGGAAGAAAATGAAATGAATCGGGCTTTAGGCCACTTTTGTGCACATATAGGCTAAACTGGGCCAGGAGAACCTCCTGAGGATGGTGAGATGATTGAGATGACACTGTCCTCCAGACACAGGGTTCGAAAGGAGGCCGAGCACGTTACCTCTCGGTCACGGAGGCTCCCCACAATACTGACTTTCACACGTGGATGAGGAAAAAACATTTTTTGTTTCTTTCCACCCGCCGAGACCGGGAACCGAGCCCCGGACTCTGGCGTGGAAGGCAGCGGTGCTCACCACTATCTTAGGGCCCCCGCCCATTTACTTGGAAGAACAGTTTCGTTGATGAACATTGTGTTGAAATTGTATCGTGGTAAGCTTTTATCACCCTGAATATATAACATTAAAAATATATCATTCAAACAATACTGCTCTGCAAAGGCAAAAGCAGTATCTGCTTACTCGTAAAGTGAGCAGATACTGCCTTTTGGATTTGCACGGCAGAATAGATCACTCATAAGAAGATCGCTCTTTCATGACAGGATGATTGTTCTGTTAAAAGGCATTTACGAATTATTTATACGTCGCATTTTTGTCGCGTGTTCATCGCGTGGTCAATCGTAGTTAGCACCCAGCAAATATATCACTAACTTGTTGTCACTGGGTATAGGTTTACGGTATATTTGAAATCATTATTGTAAAAATGTACACCAAAAAATATTGATAACTTCCATATTTCGTATCAAAAGCATTTTCTGGAGACTCATTTGAATAACACAGACACAGAGAAGTAATTATTAATTCCAAATTAAGAGTTTTCGAAGGACGTAAGGAAGGGAAATTGGAAACATAATGCCCAGAATTAATCGATATATTATTCTAAGCAATGAGGAAAATGTCACTTGTTGCTGATTCTGATTAGCAGATGTGGCCTTCAAATTACAATGACATTTCCAAAGCACAGAGTAACATTCACCAGTACCACCGTGCGAAGCCAAAAAGCAGTATATGTTTACTTTGCAAGTAAACAGATACTGCCTTTTGGTTTTGCGATGTAGAGTTCGTCATTTTTGTCACAAAGCATATACTTATTGTTATTGCGTATATATGCTGTTGTGGGGAAAAAACAAAGGGGAGATTTTTAAAATATATTTTTTCACATTCTATACGAAAATATTTTCCATCATAAAACTGTCTTTATACTATTATTTCATCCACAACATCATTCCGCGCACAGACAGTTGCATTAAATAAAATGCATTTTGATTTTTATTTAGATTCGCTGGTGTCATAAATGATGACTCTATGAACATGATGAAGTCATTTAATACCAGCATAATCTCACATATCATTTCCATAGCTCATATGATTTATATACAGAAGACAATGTGTATGGTTGCTACAAAAAAAAATATAATAGCACATATAATTCGACACTGCTATGCTGTTCTACCGAGAAAATATACCTGATCACGCTAGTGGTAGCTGGGCTAACGGGAGACGTTGACCCAATGTTGGGTTGGAATAGCGCCGTCGTCTACGACGTGAGACCAACAATAACACAACATTGGTTGAATGCCTTGTGTTTGCTGGGAGATCACCAAAAAAGATCAAACATTTTGTCACAACACAGAAAACTTTTAATAGCCTTAAACCCTTTAACCGCCAAATTATTCAATTTGAATTTTCACCCACTTGAAGTTGTGTCTCGCTGACGCGATCCACAACTTCAAGTGAGTGAAAATTATTCAGATTTGGCAAAATGGAGGTCAACTGTTTTCAAATATTGCTGATTGATGTAACATTTTATCTTTGTCACATGTTTAAAAGGTGGTACTTAATGTGCTAATAAAAAAATGAAAACCCAAATATATGCGACACCGGCGGTTAAAGGGTTAATAGGTGCGACCCATCAGTGCGGCCACCGATTCTAATACACACAAAAAATGATTGCCGCTCTAATCGAAGCTAACATAAAATAGCCAACTAGCATTATACCTCAATGACCTCAGTGATATACCACTTGCCAAAGATAAATAGTAATGATGTACAAAGGTGAAGAGTGGTAACTTCTTACTTCAAAAACAAGCACTTTAATGCTGTTTGCATTTGCATTGCAGGCGTAATGCTTTGGGAGATCACCAAAAAAGATCTAACATTTTGTCACAACACAGAAAGCTTTTAATAGCTTTAAACCCTTTAACCGCCAAATTATTCAATTTGAATTTTCACCCACTTGAAGTTGTGTCTCGCTGACGCGATCCACAACTTCAAGTGAGTGAAAATTATTCAGATTTGGCAAAATGGAGGTCAACTGTTTTCAAATATTGCTGATTGACAAGCACTTTAATGCTGTTTGCATTTGCATTGCAGGCGTAATGCTTTGCAAGCCAAAAGGCAGTAGGCCTTACGGCTTACTTTTTAAGTAAGCCGTTCCTGCTGTTTGTCTTTGCATGGCAAAACACATAATCCACATTATTGAGAGTTGATAACAGCGACCCATCAAAATACTAAGATAATAGGCCTATACGAAGGCTGGCGGCCTTGTCACAGGGGACACCTCTCAAGAACGGTCAGGAGCGGAGGGAAAACACATGAAATTCGATAGACAAAGGGTGAAATGTCCTTATTACTAAAGCCAAAGGTACCAGAAAACATTGGAGCCAACACTAGACGCTGGCCCAATGCTGCTGTGACGTTGGGCCAGCGTCGCAGACGCTGGTGCAACATTACAACAACATTGGATCAATGTCTCTTTGGATAATGCAGTGGCAGACTGCATTGTAGTGACAGACTCACTGGACCAGCCAGGTCTGGTTGTCTCCGGCCATTACGGCCACAATCCTCACCAAAATGGAATAATTCGCTTAGTGTTTTGGAGCGGTGCCCACGATACACATTTTTCCCAATGTGGCAATGAAAATTCAATTTGTGGTCAAACACATTTCCATCCAGCATAGGCCTATACATGGAATTTCAGTGTTGAAGAGGACTCCGTCCCAGCGTTGTGTAGATTCAGCTGGCAATAAATGTATTCTTAGTTAAAGCAATTACATTCCTAATGTTTATTAATAGGTCATCATTTATTAGCTTATTCAAATTATGCTGATATAGATGCTGAAACGAAATTATTGAAATTATGCCTGATATGAAATGTGCATAAATAACACAACAAGGTTTTCCAGTTATACACAGCAAAAGCTAGTTTTGCTAAAGTAAACAGACGACTGAAGATGACTGCTAAAGTGAATCACAACTGTGCGTCAAAGTAGTTGAGTAACAGGGGTGGAAATTACTCATATTTTTTTAACCCTTACACCGCGAAGCACGACTATAATCGTTTTCGTTTCCGTTTTATCAGGCGAATTATATCACAGCTATTGTTAATGAGAAGAATGTTTGAACGTCAAGATTTGCAAATGTTTGGCCTCAAACAAAACAAATATGGGTAATTTTCACCTACTTGAAGTTGTGGCGCGCGGTAGCAAGACACAACTTCAAGTGGGTGAAAATTTAAATTAAATAATTGAGCGCTTTAAGAGTTAATTTGGGACCAAACAATCACATAAAATGAATTACATGTCAAAATCAGAGGATGAAAACAAGACCAAACAAGAAATACACTTAAATTGTACTATTAAAGTGCTCGAGAAACACGAGTCCCGCTGTTTGACACTGACATGAATGTGAATGCGGTGCCAGGCGCATTCGTGGGAAACCTCTATTGGGCGCTGGAAGAACAAATAGTTGTTGCTGGAAAAATTCATTGTTGTTGATAAATCTGTGACATGTCAACATACCGCCTTGACAATGTCCATGTGGCGTGGTCATTTGTGTACAGCATACACCAGACACAGCAACCGGTATTCATGAGACTAGAATTCAGAGTCTCCTGCACTCAGAGATGAAAGAGCTAAGAGCTCCACCACCCCAGCTTCATCCTGACTGTTACTGTACGGTCCAGAATCAATATGATGATGTGTCGGGGACAGAATAACCAAACACCACACATAGACACAGGGCTAATTACAGTAATCTATACACACAGCCGCCCGTGTATCTATTGTCACTGTTACATGAATAACTACTCAGAAACTGGGAAACCCTGCCCAGTCGCTGACACAATATTGGGCAAACGTCTGCGACGTTGGCCCAATATTGGATCAACACTGGGATGACATCTCAGTTTGTCTGACATTCCCCTCTGTGGCTGTCACATGCACACAGAGGGTGACAGACACATCCATTGTTTGTCTTCTGGCCCGGTGCATGGACATCGCTTGTCCGTACAGATAATTCCATCGACTTTTGCGACTTATGCATTTTATTAATGCACACATATTCACGAAAATGAATAGCTCGTTTGCTTATGGCACTCCTGTCAAATAAAGGTTATGATTTCCAGGGTCTAAAATTGAAGGTGAAAAAAATGAGCAAAATAAAGAATGGTGCAATTTTCTATGCTGATAGACTGACAAAAGACTGACAAAATTAATGGCCACTTGTTGATGAAGACTGTCAAGTTGAATGGATTTATGAGACATAGTTTGGTTAAATTTCATTTATTTTGTAATATTTTTTCTCTCATACAGAGACCAAAAAAATAATAGTGCAGGTCAAGCAGTATCCATGTATTATTGGCATCGACAAAGATCCATCTATTTTGTGATGGGTTCCACACTGAACATGCGCAGCGTAGACGACGCACCTCCTTTACAGACGGCCATTACTTTTGTTTGCAGACCTCTCTCTTTTGCTTTTTGTCTCAAACATAAAAGATTGTCCTTGTCTGCTACTAACATGAGACGTTGGCCCAACGTTGGTTTACTGTTGGCCCACCATCTACGACGGTGGCCCAACAGTAAACCAACAATGGGCCGACGTCCAATGTCGGCTGCGTGATCCATGTGGCCCTGATGAAAGTGCAAGGAAATTGCCCTGTCGACAGAGCCAGGTCTCACACGTGCCGAGCACATGTCTACAGCACCACCCAGCAACCGTGTAACATTGACCCGAAGTTGTTTTAATGTTGTTCCAGCGTCGTACATGGTGCACCAGCGTCAAAACCATATTGGTTTAATGCCTCCTGTTTGCCGGGAAAGCAGCAACAAAACTCTGGCTGAGCAGACACAACATGGGTCAGAATTATTCTGCTCTTCAAAGCTAAGAGGAAGTAATTACTTACTTGAAAACTAAGCAGTTACTGCCTTTTGGTTTGCACGACACCATTGCACTATTACGTTTGCTGCATTGTATGTTCCGCACTTCTGGCCATTTCCATATTTAAATTGCCTTCGCTGTCTGAGGTTCCTTGACGGAAGACATCGTTATTTCCCGTGCGTCGTTGGGGGAAATAAAAAAAATAGCTTTTGTTTGGACTTCTAACTTCATTTCCTGTCTTTCAAGGAGGTATTACTATTCTGGAAACAAATCCTCACTGAGCCTACTCTTGCAGGTGTTGTGTTGCGTTGCATTTTACCCAAATTCAAAATCAAATTAATTTATTAATGCTCTAGGTACATCTATTACATCTGTTAAAATATATTTTTTTTTGAATAATTGATGCGAGGGAGACCCCCCCCCCAGAAAAGGCTTTGCAAAAAAACCACGCGGGCACCTATGCTGCGTCATACGTTCCGGATACAGATAGGAGGTTGTGTATTATCACAAACTGTCTGCTAAAATACATGTTGACGAGATCAGTGTTGGTTCTGTTGTACTGGCGTCATAACAGCAATACATTAAACGCCCAATAGATCGTATAATACCATAAAGCAATGGTGGCTGCAATTCTTGTATTTCTTCCCATCACATTATAGTTGTTGAAAAGTGAATGGTTAAAATGCTCTTGCATTGATGGAGTTGGCCTTCATATGAAAGCAACTAGTTTTCAGAATTCTGACAAGAGCGATACCTAAAATAGCAGAAACCATCGTGCAGGCAGAATACATAAAGAACGAGTATAATACTCATTTACCAATGACGCGTTTCCATAAAGGCTTATTATCTGACTAGGCTAAAAATCCCAGACTACTCTTTACGCGTGTGTCTGGAAAGTTTTAATATCTCAGAAACACAAGACCACACCAAAGCCGGCTGAATGGCGGGCCAACTGTCATTCAGCAAGCTCTGAGTCAATCTTCCCAGTGTTCTAATAACAGAAGCTGGTTCAGCTCTCCCACTTTATTCGTTCATGCACGTGGCCCTAACGCCATTCATTATGATTGATATAGATATGGGTTCATTGCCTTGTCGGGAGAGGCGCACGCCTGAAATCCCCGCAACTCACACACATTCAGGACAATCAGGGCATGCTCTGACAATGATTTCTCTCATCAGCACATCCTTATATCCATGGAGCACTATACTGGACAATTAATTCCAGTAAAAAGTAGACGCTGGAGGAAAGATGGTTCATCAACTCAGGTTTGCGCGAATTCTTTCCTTGTCTCCAAACTGTTTGACTGATTTCCATATCAATCAATCAATCAATCAATCAATCAATCAATCAATCAATCAATCAATCAATCAATCAATCAATCAATCAATCAATCAATCAATCAATCAATCAATCAATCAATCAATCAATCAATCAATCAATCAATCAATCAATCAATCAATCAATCAATCAATCAATCAATCAATCAATCAAAAAGAAAGGAAGGAAGGAAGGAAGGAAGGAAGGAAGGAAGGAAGGAAGGAAGGAAGGAAGGAAGGAAGGAAGGAAGGAAGGAAGGAAGGAAGGAAGGAAGGAAGCAAGGAAGGAAGGAAGGAAGGAAGGAAGGAAGGAAGGAAGGAAGGAAGGAAGGAAGGAAGGAAGGAAGGAAGGAAGGAAGGAAGGAAGGAAGGAAGGAAGGAAGGAAGGAAGGAAGGAAGGAAGGAAGGAAGGAAGGAAGGAAGGAAGGAAGGAAGGAAGGAAGGAAGGAAGGAAGGAAGGAAGGAAGGAAGGAAGGAAGGAAGGAAGGAAGGAAGGAAGGAAGGAAGGAAGGGCTGGAATCAAGTAAAAGTGAAAATGCAGTCAACGCAACGTTGAAGAAACCTTTACGCCCCGTTGTGATCACGACACCCTAGCCATTTACAGCCTGTTTTAGGAGGTACTTATTGCCGGCAGTGGCGGTCAAGTATCCTCTCACCATCAAGTTATTCAGTTGAACAATACATACTCATCTCACGGCCAGGCGATAGAAAATGACACGCACAGCTTGGTAACTGCGCTCTGCAAAGCCAAAAGGCAGTAACTGATTACTTGAAAAGTAAGCAGTTACTGCCTTTTGGCCTTGCACGGCAGAACTGTGGTCTACTGTGATATGTGAGAGTGTATACTATTTCCAAGCTTTAAATGTCAATATATCGCATGCATGGAAGATAAACAGGAACATAACCTGGTCGTGTGTGATCATGATAAACATAGCATTTGTTTAAAAAACATAGTTTAGTTTGTTTTGGTACAAAAAATGATGTGAAGAGATTCAGATTTGTTAGAAGGAACAACTGATTTTTCCACTATTTTAGAAATTTTCAAAGAATGGTAATACTGCTGACATTTTTACTACATTTTTTTCATGTATTAAAAGTTGGATTTACTGAAGAAATTTGTAACTTCAAGAGTGTCCAAAAATCTATTTTTTTTAAAGTGGACATAATTATTCCACATTGAGTTATTTGATCAACTGAGCATGTACCACACACTGTTTTATACATTTCACAGCGTATAGGTACGGGCTTAATAGGACAAGGGTTATGTTCGATGTTTACAATGAACATAGCAGTCAGTGACATATAGACAGAGAGATTTATCTAATTGAGAAGGTGACGCGGGAGGTGTGTTACTCTATTAGTCCTTCTGTAAATGGGCGCTCGGGGACTCATAGCGCACCGTAAACATGGTAACCACAGCAATGGACGACATTTAGCCCGCGACAATAACATTTACTATGGTTGTTCCTCAAATAATATTACCGTAAAAACTTCTGTAGTAGAGCATATCTTTGGATATGAAAGAGTGCACCTACCATTTTTCAAAGTGGCAGATACACCCTTTCATATACAAGGGGGGATATGTTGTAAGTAAAAGATTAAATATAACTGGTAATAAAATATAACTGGTATTGCAATGTTGCAATCCAAATATATATTCGTGCTAGAATTTAAAACTGTTGTTTAGGAGTGCAGATCTGTTGAGAACAAAACAAAGAATGCATTCTAATTTGCATATATCTGTATATTGCAAACATCGGATGACATAAACATATTGCATTTTTATCAACATTAGTCACATGAAAAAAATATATCGAGCATAATTTGTTTTCAGGTAATTAAGAATTGCGCCGTCATCACTGTGGTTTACGGTTGTGCGCAGGAACATTTTTACCTAATAAAATACTCAGAAAAATGTTGTGCGGAGACCATCTTTAATGCGAGAACACATAAGATACTGTCGCTTGTGGTTTTATACACGTATATTTATTAGTAATTGCGAACGCCGGCCTGCGTTATTAATATAACCCTTTCACCGCCGTAATCGCTTTTTATCAGAAGAGTAAATCGCCGTTATTGGGAATGAGCCGAGTGTTTAAACGGCAAAATTTACAAAATGTTTGGTCTTAGATTAAACAAATCTGAGTAATTTTCACCCACTTGAAGTTGTGAGTCGCGGTAGCGACCCACAACTTCAAGTGGGTGAAAATTTAAATAAGATACCTTGGCGTGTAAAGGGTAAATATGCCTTGTAAATTCATCCTCCTCAGTCAGACTCGGCCTGAGTGCAAATACAAAAGACTGTAACTGCTTACTTGAAAAGTAAGCAGTTATAGTCTTTTGTATATGCAGAGCAGTACAGCGTTTTTCGAGTCTAGCTGAGAGAAAATAAATAAATTCCAATTCACTGCACACTGCAGACGTGTGGCACACATTCATCCCATGGTTTGACGTGTCTCTTGGTGTGTTTTTTTATATTTACACTGCTATGAATTTTAATAGTATTACCGTCTTCTTCGCTCATTAACATCGTTATATAGGCGTGTGTTTGTGAGAGATATGTACAATATATAAATCTGTCACGGGAGCAAGTAATTTGTATTCCAATAAAGTTGTGGATCGTGGTATTGAGACAGATCACTTTGAAATTTATGAATTGATAGAAACAATGATCAATTAGAAACAACGACTAATGTCTATGAGAGGTTGGGCCAATGTCTGAAACGTTGACCCAACACTACCTGACATTTGTTTGTGTTTGACCAGACGAAAACAGGATATGCCCCCCATATCGTCCCCTCGGAGCTAAAGGATCCTATCTGCCACTCTGACGAGTGTCAGATAGGATCCTTTAGCTCCGAGGCGACGATATACAGTATACAGCGTGATGGTCGACACGCTAATCACATGAAAATAATGCTAGACATTAAACCATGCAAGCAATGTAATTCAGTAGATAGATATGATTTATCGAGTAAATGCTGAATTAATGTTGGGTCGGCGTCGCCTACGGTGGCCCGATATTAATCAAACATTGATTCAATATTTGGTTACTGGGAACATTACAAGTGAATTGTGACATTATTTTGTCAGAATTGTATTTCACTGTTCACAAAAACGACGTCACCAACGCAACCTAACTTGTGCCAAACGAATCATTGATAGATTGTGAAAAAATTCAGTTTAGAATGTTCATCTCTTCGTTTTCGTACTGAAAATTACTGCATTTACAGCATTCCTCACATTGCACAGCAGTCAACTGAACATAATATCAATCACATGATTGTGGTATAATTTACATAAACAGTTGCCAAGCAATGGACCACAATATGTCAACTTGGCATTCGAAAGCTCGTATCTGCCACTTTGTAAAGTGGCAGATACCACCCTTTAACATCTTTAACACTTTAACACTCACCCCAATCGCTCCTTCTCTTTCTGGCGCAGCTCAAAATCCCTTTGGATCACTTTGAGTATGTTCTCGCACTCCTCCTCTGACAGGTGAGACAGATTCAGCTTTCTCCCCATGATTACGCGTTATAGTTACAGCCGCTCGCTATGCAGAGTTCATCAAATATGGGACTTTAGGGTTTGGCACTAGTACGCTTCAGCGCTTGTGTGTGTCTGTGTGTGTGGTGACTAGGGCTGATCCCGGGGCGTGTGTGGGTATCCAGATGGCTGACGGCGAGTGATACTTGATGCTGGTGGCGGGATGGATGGCGGGAGGGAGGGATGGATGGAGGACTAGGCCATGCGCGGAGACAACAGTTCAGCGTCCTGATATTCTCCTGAAACACACGAAACAACACATTTAACCATTTAATCTTTAAACACGCTAAGTTTAAAATAATACTTTTTACCAACTTGAAGTTGTGTGTCGCTACCGCGACCCACAACTTCGAGTGGGTGCAAATTACAAATATGTCTTTACTTTGAGAATAAATGTTAGCAAATCTTGATGTTTAGATAACCATTTTATTCTCAATAACTGTGATTTAACCTACGAATAAACATAATAAAACAGATTAAAATCGACTATAGCCATGCTTAGCGGTGAAAGGGTTAAGCAGTACATTAAACCCTTTAGCCTCCATCGTCGAATAAACCCACCATATAACATATTTTCAGAAAAATATAATCGTGAGAAAATAATACATTTCATCACGATAAGGAGGTTCTCAGTTTTCATTTGAGATGTTATACTCAGGTATTTTATAAAATCTGGACATTTTTATTCACCTTGAGATGAGAATTGCGGCAGGAATTCACATCTCAAGGTGAATAAAAATGAGATGAAATAGCTGAATGGTGGGAGAAACAGCACCTGTACGCCTATATACATAACATTTGAATGAATGTACTTCTATAAACTTAACCAATGGGTTTGAACATCAACTTTAAATACTATCATGATTACACTAGGGTATTTTATAAAAATAGGTGATGATTCATTTTCATTTTTAGGTGAAATTTCCCACATGGTTGGGTAACCCTTGTACTTCTAGGACCGAGTATACATTTGTATAAGGGATTCAAGCAAGTTTCATACCAAATAAAATACCACTAAAATTCATAAAATAGTTTGTGATAGATGATCAGTTAATCACATTTTTCATAAATATACATATTTTTCGTCATTTGAAGCTGGAAATTACGTTAGTAATTCCAGCTTTAAATGAATGAAAAAAAGAAACAAACAATTTAGCAGCATACGTTTTAACAAGTAAACAATAGGAACACAAAAATATTCAATTAGCGAACCTATTTACCCGTTAAAAGGAGTCTAAATCCTAACGAAAATATTACAGTTTCCTCAGAGGGGAAAGTGTTACGTCAACAAAAAAATCGCGGGAAAAATCAGCTGCCATAATTACATGATTCATGGCAATAAGCTGTATGCGTGGAATGAATACAACAACTCTAGGAGCAGCATAATATTCCTGAAGCCGCCACCAGATCTTTAAAAATCGCAATATCGTGACATAGAAACATGAATGCGTTATCTCTTTATTTTATGACCCAAATATGGTATTGCTTACATTTATTATTCTTAATATATCAGTTGTCTATAGGGCATCACTGTATGTTTTATTGCTAGGTAATAGCCTGGAAATGTACGCGCTTTGACCATTAACCCTTGCACCACCAAATTATTTAATTGGAAAGTTGTGTTTCGCTGACGCGATCCACAACTTCAAGTTAGTGAAAATTATTCAGATTGGACAAAACGAAAGCCAACGGTTTTGAAATCTTGCTGATTGATGTCATGCTTTAGCCTAAATATGTTCAAAAGTTGGTATTTAATGTGCTGATAAAAAATGACAATACGAATATAATCGGGACCGACAGTTAAAGGGTTAATGAGCCTGGTAGGGCTCAAATCTACAAAGCCGGGTCTCATATTATAACACTGCATTACATAAACATGCACGCTATTGTTATAGTATACCTTTGACAACGGGACTTAAGGTGGAAAGACTAATAAAAAGATGATAAAACTATAAACAGGCTTAGATTTAGCAAAATTAGGAATAACAACCCTAAAATTCTAAAAAAAAATTATAAGATCCATACTATGGATTTCATAGACAAGGTATCAATGTCTTTCAGTCGCACGACTGAAAGACTTAAAGGGACTGGCTCAGGCTAAAATCATAAAAAATCGGTGATTTTATTTTGGGTTCTTAATATGACCATATGTTGTAAACATGTAGATAGACTAGAACTGCAAATTTTTATAATTTTTGTGCTGCACATTCACCAGTTAGGCTAGATATAGAGACGAAATTCCTGATTTCTAATTATTGACAACCATGTCAAAAATAGGAAATGCGGGAATTTCGTCTCTATATCTAGCCTAACTGGTGAATGCGCAGCACAAAAATTATAAAAAATTGCAGTTCTAGTCTATGTACATGTTTACATCATATGGTCATATTAAAAACCCGAAATAAAATCACCGATTTTTTTATGATTTTAGCCTGGGCCAGTCCCTTTATATGTTTTGCCTTGTATTGGGAAGATAATGTATTAATATGTTTACAAATAAATGTATTAATGTACTGAGCGAAGACGGGCATGCCACCTGGTGACTAGTTGTGAAATACTGTCGTGTCGGGTACTCGATGCTCAATGAAAAAAAAAGTTCTATGTGTAAATTATATATCACGATATAAAGTGAAATCGTTATTTTGCGTCATACGATCTATTTTCGACACCAACTATCACATCGTGACTCCTTTAATACAACATCCGTGAGTTCGCGTCCACATATGGTTTATGTTCATGTATCCATTTCTAGCAAATACGAGATGTCGGTCCTATAGATGTTGGTTTAATGTTGGGCCAGCGTCGCAGACGCTGGACCAACATCAAACCAACACAGAATCGCCATCTCAGGTTTGCTCGCTTTGACCATGATGACATTGCACCTTTAATTTTGAATATCATTCATCGTGTTTAACTTAGTTTTTGCTTTTAATAATAACTTAATTATTTAATGAATATATCAATAGACGAGAAATGAGGGTTTAGATCAACTATACATCAACATTATAACAGTATCACAGGCGCTTGCCCATCGTTGACATACAATTGGGTCGGTGAATAACAGAAGCAGAGAGATCATTCGAACTGATCACAGAGGAATTTGACTGGCTTCAGTACCAGATTACCTCTCTAATCATAGGGAATGAAGCCAGCTTAAATTCTGATAGCGATGAATACGCACTTTATGCACATCACAAAACGAGTCAATATCACACCATCCACACGCAAACAAGTGAATATCACAAAATCCACATGAAAACGAGGGAATATCGCCAAAGAGCGCACTTTATTACGGATGCATAGCCATTTTTTATATATAAACATATTTATTTACTAAGGATTACAAACAGCTTTTCGGCAACAAAGTTGTTCTCATGCCTGTGTATAAATAATGAGATATGAAATAAGGTATGGATCAGTATCAATAATCATTCCAGTGCGGTAACCCGCTCGTAACAGTCACAGTGAAATGTTCAATAAATAAATCAATCAATCATTCAATCAAATGTTTATGACTTTTGTAACGAAGTCTTCAGAAATATTATTCTAACGAAAATTTGATGATAATTGTCGTTAACTGTACGAAACTGTTGATATTTTTAGAATCATGAAGACTTCCTTCTCTCTGATCATAAATACTGCACTCTCCCGGTTACATAGGCCACTGTGTGTGAAATCGACCCCTGGGATTTGAAAGGGTTTATCTGCAGATACACCCTTTCATATCCAAGGGGTTCAACTACATAATTATAATCTGATGTAAATGTTACGTTTTAGCCTACCTCGAGCCATGACTATCATTAAGGTTGCATGAGGAATTCGTCCAGGAAATGGGTCATCAGTGAAACTATATTACTGGTAAGCTGGCATGATATCTCATTTCGAAATAATGATAACCCGTATAAATGTAAATTACTAGATACTAAACTGATCCGATATCTGAAGGCGTTTTAACCATAGATACAGAGTGAAAAACCAAAAGGCGGTAACTGATTACATTTCATGTGAGCAGTTAATGCTTCTTGGCTTTGCACTGCAGTATGGTCTACCTACCATCATGGCAATGTGAATATAATTATATTACGTGTAAGGTCACATGAGAAACATGAATAAGTAATGTTAAAAGGGCTAGATCGTCTTGATATCGCGATCACACACAAAAACAATAATATTTACATCGCGAAAGACCCACTGACATTTGACGTGCGAGTGAAGCTACAACCAGACCGATTCAGTGTCTATTTCTACAAGAACTGAACGAACAAGCTCAGGTACATACATGTAGACCTATTTAACGTGATTAACATGGTCGCTCTGCTTAATAGTCTGCTACTAGTTTCTAATCATTTGAAACTGGAATGGCTGACACAATTTCCAGCTTCATGTTAGGAAAAATAGTCTTGCTATTTTAGGAAAATAGAGATCTCCCAAATTGTATTTTTCATTAATTGAACATTTTTGTTTTAATTGGCATCTAGCACCATGAGGGTTAACCCTTTAACCGCCGGTGCCGCATATCTTCGGGTTTTTCATTTTTTATCAGCACAATAAGTACCACCTCTTAAACATGTTCAAGATAAAATGTGACATCAATCAGCAATATTTGAAAACAATTTGTCAAATCTGAATAATTTTCACTCACTTGAAGTTGTGGATCGCGTCAGCGAGACACAACTTCAAGTGGGTGAAAATTCAGGTTGAATAATTTGGCGGTTAAAGGGTTAAAATAGCGGCTACAACTGGATAATCAGATAATGCCCTATACATGTTATATACGGGTAATTACCTTGATAGACACGAATAATATACATGTATACAGAATAATACTTGACGTTCAAAGGGGAGCTACATTATATGGAAATAATACATATATGGCTATATATTACCACGGGTGCGGGGATTAGTCAATACTTCATGATTTACACAATCAATGGTCACTGGTATTAAAGGGTCGTATCCGCCACTTCACAAAGTGGCATATGACCCTTTAATACCAAAGTGCATAGATGATATAGCATTGTCACTATATTATTACATGTACTCTGTAAGTCCTACACTGATTAAATTACAAAGTTTATCCCAGTTTTTCGGTAGACGGCTCTACGATCGCTGTGAACATCGTTGTCTGCTCTGTTCATTCATGAACAGTGCAACCCACGTTCACAACTGTTCAAAAAATAAGTTTCGTCTGGACAAGCAGACTTTTTATTTAACAGGACCATTCAATCCAAAGCATAACATAGGTTTTTACCAGACGGAAGTAATCTACAGTGCATTTGAACATCGTTATATATCCTGCTCATGCCTACACTACAACATGAACAGCTCCACCCATGTACCAATAATGCTCTACAAAGCCAAAAGAAAATAATTGAAAAGTAAGCAGTTACTGCCTTTTGACTTTGTAGAGCTCTGCTGCTCTTCAAAGCCAAAAGGTAGTAACTGTTTACTTGAATAATGACTGCCTTTATAAGAGATCGCACTGCTGCTATACATCATGAATTCAAGTCACCGCTGTTATCCAGTTTATATTCAGTCATACTTCAATTAGAATGGTATACGGGGAAAAACTGACTTCGTCAATAAAATATTTGTTGCGCAGCAGTCAATGTGACAGAAATGTCAACCCGGAATGTTGTTTACTGTGACACCGTTCCATGGTTCAGTGTTCAACTCTCAACTTTGGTTGACGTTTTAGGGTAAACTGATGTTACCCGATAACAGCTGGTGTTTTATTTTGGAACATAATTTTCAACTTAACTTGCACGACGTTTGTGAAATCAAAATAAAGTAAATATATTTGGAACGACACATCAAATCATGTAGGGTATTTCAATGAAAATGCGCTGTAAAGCAAGTCTCGATTAAAATGAAACGTATAAAATGGTTTGTAGCAATTCAATAAGAAGAATAAAAAGATAAATAATTTGTGAGATGTCTATTTTTTTCATTGAAATACTTTTTGAAAATTGCGTTAGTAATTCCATCTTCAAATGACAGCAAATAATATCTCACAATCTAGCAGGATAAGTGCTAAAATGACTAATTAAATGATGTCATGTCAATTCTAGTCACGCTATAAACAAGACAAAATAAAAACAAGCCTACTCACATCATTCCATTCTGAAATACTATATATAATTATATATATAAAATAGACAACAAATTAACATCCGTCCGTTCACATAGCATGAAACAGGATCGTTTCTAAATTGTCAAGTGTCCATACTCAAATCCAGATGGCTTGGCGCCCACGCCTGAAAACTGATGTGCACATAATCACCACAGAGGAGTGTACAGTTAACCCTTTACCCCTAAAGGTATATTTTTTAAAATTTTCACCCACTCGTAGTTGTGTCTTGCTACCGCGACCCACAACTACAAGTGGGTGAAAATTACTCACATTTGTGTAATTTGTGAACAGAAATTTACAAATCTTGATGTTTAAACACACGTTTAGTTCCCAAAAGCAGTGATTTAATCAGCTAATAAAACGGATTGAAAACGACTATAGTCATGATTGGCGTTGAAAGGGTTACAGCGTATTTCCAGTGGACGAGGTGTGTACCTGGTGAAGACACGACGTTCACCCAATGCTGGTTTACTGTTGGACGACCGTCTGCGACGGTCGCCCAACAATAAATCACCATTGCTTCTACGTCCCTAGCCTACTGGATAGTACTAGTACACGATGATAAAGATGATTTCATTAGAGCACTTGAACAATGTGTACTGCCAGGCATAACTTAGATACTTCACTTGTTAATGATACATGACGACACTTATTCTGCAAAACCAGTTGAAGTAACTGCTTACTTGTAAAGTAAGTAGTTACTGCCTTTTAGTTTTGAGCATTCCAGTAGTTATGGACACCATCGACATTACGTTAAATCCCTTCATTCGATAGATTGTCTGCTACCATTGGAATAAATTGCAAGCTTGCTTACCAATAATTTCTTAATCACTACAATATTACTATCACATTTTAATTAAAGATAACGACTGTGAATGAAATAAATGTTCTTATAGATAGTGAAATGGAATGAGCAAGTTTTATCTCGTCAAGACTATGTGAATATTTGAGTGAAACGTTATGTCGTAGCCAGACAATAAATTCAGCTGTTCTATAATTCATTCGTTGATTAGTTGATATCTGGTATTGCTAAAGCATCTAACAATGGATATTTTATTTTCCTACATGTATTTATTTTTGTCTATTTTATCGTCAGAGATTAATCATTTTATATACTGGTTACACAAGAAAGTATATAATCTGACAAGCATAATATTTTATTCGACATGTAGTTATATCTTGGTTTTCCCTGAGAAATTTTATTTTACTTGATGTAGACGAAGCTTAAAGTGGTATGCCCTAAAACGGAGCCAGGAATGCAGTAGACACTGTATAGGTTCATACATCACGCTAATAAAGAATCCTATTTCAAGTAGACCTACCTGCATTCCAATTCAACAGACAATCCCTTGATCAGCCTGATCTATATCTGAATAGCATATCTCGATCAATTATCCCCTCCCCCTCAATACTCAACAATTTAGTTTCATTTTCATACAACTTGAGATGTGAATTACTGAAGAGATTTCCACCTCAAGTCAAATAAAAAATAGTATGATTGGATGAATTACACACTTATCTCAAAGGTAAGCTCAATGTGAACCAAGAGATCCGGGTTTCATCATTGGTTATTTTTTGGGACGTAAGGAACAGAAAAATACATAGAAACAAAACGATCTAATCCCGAATTTAGACTTTGATCTTATTAGTAGAGTACACGTTAAAATTATACTGATTTAATTCTTTACTACTAATAAGTAGGCAGATGCCTTGGACATAATGTCCCCAAGAGCAGCCCTAAAAATATGGCCCATTTTCTATGTTCCTTTATGTAGCACGAGTACTTGTATAATTCATCACAATATGGAGGGTCTGAAATATCCTGACGTTAATATCGGTAAAGGACAAGAGAATTCGACTGTGTAAGTGATTGTCAGTAAAGATTACAATGCATCCTCTCTAACCGACGGAAGAAAAAACGGCTAATTAACCCACTACCAAATGGAAGGATAGGAGACAATAACACTAAGCGGTCGCGTATTACATGGCATTCTATACAAGTACTTGTTAAAGATGGAGATGATATATAAGAATAGCAACGAGATTTTTGCTTTAGTAAGAGTAATTTGAGAAGCAAACGAGGAAAAACAATGACAAAACGGGGCCTAGGTGGCTAGGTGTGAATGCCAGACGGGGACAGTTCAATTTCCGCCGCTGTCCAAATGACAAGTATAATTATCTTATAATAGTAACATAGCCTAAAGCATTGAGTGAGCATTGTTCCCTAGTAGTGCCCACTCCTAGTGTTCATTGGTCGACACTGGTGACTATTAACTCTCACAAGGCTGAAATATTTTTATATAAACCATGGAGACCAAAGTTTTTTTTTCAATTTGAAATCATCATAAATGTCTTAGTTAACTCTTTCTGCTACATTTGAATACCCATGTTATGTCTCTACAGTCAGTATAAATGATTTACTCTTTCAGTGCGTCAGAATCTGAATCTTAAGATCTGATGTATACAGATATCAGTTTGACGTCTGAAGGGGTTAACCATGTTAATATTAGTCCGGCTGAACTGTTTTTTATAACTAAATCTGAAATTTCTGACGTAATTTCCAGCTTCAACTGACGGGAAACAATTCTAATCTTGAAAAATAGTCATTTCTCAAATCAGTTATTTCAACGATTTCATCGACTGCAATGACACCGTATTTTGTATCAAAAGTGTTTAAAAGGAATATATTACTAGCGAGCCTGGCAAAGATTAAATTTCAATATAAGTTACGAAAGCTATCAAGATTGCATTGTGAACTACGTACAGCGAATGCAAATATCACTGCAGCGCAATGCCAAAAAACAGTTACTGCCAACTTTTCAAGTAATCAGTTACTGCCTTTTGACTTTGTGGTGCAGAATAATAATCGTGTATGAGACAGTTGCTCAGACAATAAGAAATAATTCTAAAATAAATTCCCTTAATGATACTTTAACTCTTACAGTGCGGGGATCGACTTTAGTCATCAGAATCTGACGTCTGTAGACGTCAGATTCTGACGTCTAAAGTCGATCCCCGCACTGTAAGAGCAAAAATAAATATAATACTCGAAGATCCATAATATATGTATTCAAATGAATCAAAAAGGGCTAACCAAGACATTTATAAGGATTTTGAATTGAATAAACCCTTTGATCTTCATGGTTTATACAAAAATATTTCAGAGCTTTAAGGGTTAAGATATGACCTTTTGGTTGCAGTAGGACGACCGAAGGTTAGAAAGGTATGAACGTTCTCATTAACATGTATCTGCCACTGGCAGATACAACCTTTCAACGCTAAGGTTACACATTATATATGGTGTCGAGACCAAATCAAGCTATTAAATCAATGTTGGGTATATTTTGTGATTTTGTGTTGTTCAAATGTTGGACCGTCTGCGACGCTGGCCCTACATTGGGTATATGTCTCGTTGGGGTACAATACTAATGGTATTGTATCGCGCACAGGCGGAAAAAGTGACAGGCGTGTGTCACTTACCAAGAAAAAACACAATGACAATAGACATCTCACACAAAACAAGATGGATGTTTGAAACGGTACACCCAATGTATACACAAGAACCCAAAGCGCTTAGTGTTCATGCCTTTCATGGTTATAGTATTTGAATTTTCACCCACTTGAAGTTGTGTCTCGCTACCGCGATCCACAACTTCAAGTGGGTGAAAATTACTCACATTTGTTAAATTTGGACCAACCATTTGCAAATCTTGATGCTTAAAGACACATTTCGTTCCCAACCCTATTTTGCCCAAGTTTGCAATAATGCGAATCTACGGTAGCCACCCAAATTCGCAATCAAGCGATTCTCAATGAGAGTTTTATTGGAAGTAATAGTATAGATAGCCGAGTAATAGTATATTAGTAATTGACTGGCAATACATGTAATAGTAATAGACCGATGACCGAGTAATAGTAATAGTAATATAACGTATGTAATAGGTCACATGTCTGATTCTCATACATTAAAACATGATGTGATTTGTTGGAGGAGAGTACTATACTTGAGCCATACAGCTAAAATTGGAGTAGAACTAGTCGCTCTGTTATGGAATGTACAAATACATGTGATTAAAACATCTTGAAACGGTCCGCTAAAAATGGAGATATACAAGTAATATCAACGAGCTATTTGCGTAAGTAAGTAAGTAAGTAAGTAAGTAAGTAAGTAATTGTTTATTAAAGTGACCAGTACATACATATATTTCACATAGTATAATAATACACGAAAATAAATACCCAGCCCTCTAGGGCTTATTAGTCACTGTGTTATAACTGTGTTATTGTAAAGGTTGCGATTGTTTCGACAAGAAACGAGGAAAAAAGGGCCCAGTTGTCTAGGTGTGAATGCCAAACGGGACAGTTCAATTTCCGCAAACAAACAAAGCCTGCGCCTGTTTTTTTGGTAGGAATGATTAGGCCCATCCCTGACTAGTATGACCAGAATGTTTTACATTTTCGTTAGCGGTCGCTAAGTTAGAAATGTCATGAAATCGAAATGAAAATTAATATGATAAAATAATGTTTTAAAAAAATAGCATAGTGTTTTTTGCGTTTTACCAAAAACGTCTAAGAATGAGAAATAAGTATAAAAATGGTAGGTTGGCATATGTTTTCATTTATTTTTAAATTGAACAAATGCAAATAGTTTTCTCCCACAGTTGTGGTTCGCGGAAGCGAGACACAACTTCAAGTGGGTGAGAAATAAATTTAATACTGATCAAAGGGTGGTGTCAGCGACCACCTTTTTATTCTAGACAGGCACAGTTATTTTTTTAACAGAGTAAACTGTTTAGCAAAATGTCGCATAGAGAGTATGCGTCTTCAAATCATCATAATAAATATTATTATAAAATCATTACCTTTTCTTGTTGGGAATAAAAATATTTAATTGTATAATTATAAGTTACAGTCACATATATTTGAATGGCAAAAGCACACTTCATCTGTATGCAAAGTAAACATGCCGTTTTACTAACATAACTTTTGGCTGAAAATTAATTCCATAAATGGGCTACTAAATTACTCTTTTTCCATATATATACTAACTGGCCAACACGATAATTTCATTATCAAACTAAATAACTACTGATAGCTGGCTTTAAAAATACTAATCACCAAACAACTCGTTAATGACAGATGGTGCAGCTATCATCGTCATTTTGTATTAAGTCCACAGTGCCTGCAAAAATACATATATCTTACAACTTATACAAAACTGGCATTGCCATGCAGCAACACGAGACGTTGAACCAATGTTTATTTAATGTTGGCCCATCGTCTTCGACGCTGGGCCAACATTAAATCAACATTGGTTCAGCGTCTCGCGTTTGCTGGGTGGTAATGACATTATGTACAGCTTATCGAGTTTGAAGTATTATGATAAGTAAAGTCAGGTTATGCGCGAATTATTCTGTACAGGAATGTAAAAATGATAAGATCGCGCACATGTGGTGCCGCTCAATCGATATAAATGTAGATAATTATGAGTGTTTATTATTGCAATTAATATAATATGATCATTTCTCGCACGTGAGATAGCCCAACAAAAAAACATCGTCATTTGCTGGCCCAATGCTGTCCCAGCATTGAGCCAGCATAAGTTTAACGATTTGTATTTGCATTCAGTAGGTACCCCTATTATACACAAGCCGGGTCCGACATCTTATTCATTTTGGCTCTGGCTGGACTGATATGTCTTGGGTTCGAATCCGTGGTGGCTGTGTGCTAACTGTGTCCCAAGCAGTGCTCCAAGCTGTTCCAAGGTATGGATTGGTCAGTGATGCCTATGGTACAGCACTATTAACCCTTTCAACGCGGGGACCGTCTCTAGACGACCCCCGTACTGAAAGAATTCCACACACAGGTATTCAAATGTAGCGAAAATAACTAACTAAGACATTAGTGATGATTTCAAATTAAAAAACACTTTGGTCTCAATGGTTTATACAAAAATATTTCAGCCTTGTAAGGGTTTTAAGAGCGATTAAAGTCATTCCCGACTTTTTTGTATATTTTCGTGACAGAAAAAAACTAGATCAATGTGCAGAAAGAGATGTAAAGCAATATTCACTCACTATATAAGTATACACCTTTAAGCATGCAGAAATAATGTGACATAACAGTATTGAAATAATACAATATTATTGATTGAGTAGAAGGGGGGGGGGGTTACGTAATATATCCAATTAAATCCTCTAAGCAGAGTCCATGACCGGTAATTACACTTGATAGGTATTATCCACCGTGCAAGGCCAAAAGGCAGTAACTGCTTACTTTTCGAGTGAGCAGTCACTGCCTTCTACCTTTGCAGAGCAGTAGTATCCATGGACTGCATGAAGCCTCTCAGACTCAGGTTACAGCGGTCAACGTACGGTCAAATTAACTATTTGTTTTAGGCGAACAAATCATATGCTTAATACGTTGATTTATACTATAATCTAAGATATTAAATAAATAAATATAAAACACTCTGAAAAACATATTTAAACGAATGATAAAACTATGTTTCCGCCTAGTTTTATGTCTAGCAAACACGAGAAGGAATGTGACCCAGTGCTGGATTAACGACAGCATAGCAAACACGATATATTGACCCAATGCTAAGTTAATGTTGGGCCGACGTAGGAGACGGCGGACCAACATTAACCCAGCATTGGTGCAATGTATCGTGTTTGCTGGGAGGCCGGCTGAGCTGGAACAACATTAAAACAACATTGGGTCAACGTTTCGTACTGTCTGTGTAATCCTCTTCCACAATACTGCTATCCAAGCAAACATACGAGGTTGACCCAATGTCGTTTTAATGCTGGTCCAGAGTCCACGACGCTGCCCCGACATTAGATCAACATCTTGTGTCTGCTGGGATAGTTTGTGAATCTGGATCTCTGTTTGTAAACAGGATCCCGCCAGTGACGTGCGCTGTTCTCTGCTCTGTAAAGCAGAAAGGCAGTAACGTCTTACTTTTCAAGTAAGCGGTTACTTTTTTTCGGATTTCCAGATGAGTGTTGTGCCGTACAAAGCCAAAAGGCAGTAACTGATTACTTTTCAAGTAAACATTTACTGCCATTTTGCTTTGCAAAGGAGTGCTGTGTTGAGGTGTGATTCCTGAGTCTTCACTACTAAATATTTCAGTACATTCGCACTGAGAAGTACAAATGTACCGTGCAAAACCAAAAAGCACATAGTGTTTTAATTTAAAGTAAGCTGTTACTGTCTTTTCCCTTTGCAGACTACAAATTACCTGAACGTTGGGCGACGTCAGACCGACGTTTGGCATCTGTTTAATTTTAAATTAAACACGTCGCTGTCTGACAGGCTTCATCGTGTCATCCTTCATCCAGCTCTACTTCTTATCCATTATGTGCGAGACAGAAAATATAAATGTTGAACATGTTGAACGTATTCATATTATCATGATTATGTGTCTGTAAGTGAGCAATTTGCTGTCTGGCCATACTGTTAATATCCCTATTCACTGTTTACATCTGATCATATTTCTAATCAGTAGCCTGTATATGATGAATGAATGAATGAATGAATGAATGAATGAATGAATGGATGGATGAATGAATGAATGAATTAATGAATGAATGAATGAATGAATGAATGAATGAATGAATGAATGAATGAATGAATGAATGAATGAATAAATGAATGAATGAATGAATGAATGAATGAATGAATGAGGCTTTAGGCATATACAAGCTAAACTAGGCCAGGAGAACCGTTCTCGGGGGGGGGGGGGGTGGTGAAAAGAATCAGATGACATTGCCCTCCAGACACAGGATTCGTAATGCGAACCCTAGCGGTCTCAGGGGCAGCACGCTACCTCTCGGTCACAGAGGCTCCCCACACAAATGAATCTATATGAGTGGGCTGGTAAGAAACATTTTAAAGTATAATCCGAGAAGCCAAGGCGATAAGTTGTTGAGAAAAGCACTATCATCCATATATCTATAAAAAATAAATAGGCGAGATAAGTATAAATCCTGTGTAAAAACTTTGCAGAAAAATTGTTGATGGAAAGTGAAACAAAAGTCTTGATAAAACGGACTGTGAAGCCCATTTGAAAAATAACCTAACTTATATTTCCCTCTATGTCCCTTCTAGGCGTATCAAAACTCGTGGAATTTGTTAAATATTTGCAATATCTCGTGTATATTCCTGTACTGTGGGCTGGATATGCAAACCGCGATTAATCACCATTTTCAACAGTCAATAATCACATGATAACCCTGTCATCAATCATAATATACCGTCACTTCCTGAGACACATGACGGATCGAGCGGAATACTAACCCTGTTAACGTCAATCGCAAAGAAGCAGCAAAAGTCATACTCAATCAAAAATAAAGTGAGGTGGCCACAGCGACAATACAATTGGGGTGTGGCAACCCATAAACTTTGTGCAAAGCCAAAAGGCACAGCGTTTTGGTTCACACAACAGTACAGTGGTATTGTATTATACATTGTATTACATTATATATTGTATTATATTATATATTGTATTATATTATAGATATATAATTTTTGCTGATCCAGTTTTAATACTATTTCCCAGTGATTCATTTAGTGATTCCTAGTCAACTCATTTAAAAATATTGCACCGTTTAAAAAGTAAAAAGTAAATGACGCCCTTATATAAACCCATGGAGTCAATCTCAGATGGCAAAATAATGGTCTAGTTTCCGAAATACTTTCTAATATTTTGAGAAATTTTCAGGGTTATAAACGCCACATGACTAGAAAATAGTAGTCGCAAATTTCATGAAAATTGGTTGATGATTATTGCCTGAGAACCCAGCAAAGAAATTAATGTGAATCTAATGCTATACTTTTGCCGTGCAAAGACAAAAGGCAGTAGCTGCTTCAGTAAGCAGTTGCTGCCTTTAGGCTTTGCACGGCAGACTGGGGTGGTAGCGGCTTTTTTGTTCTGACCCTGCATGCATTGTGCTCGTTGCATCACGCGTCCCTATCGTCTAATTCAGTCAGACTGGCGAACATGGTCACACTGTCAGGTCCCTCAGCGTGGACAAATTTAATTATTACCCGACGTCGGCTGAATGCTGTGCCAACGTCTCTGACGTTGGGACAGCATTAAGCCGGCGTTGGGTTTTGCGACCCTTATCCAGACACGCAGCATCATGTGTCAGCACACCTGCACCGCGCCGTGCTGCATCACGCATAATATGTGACGAACACGATGCAGGTACAGTAAAACCCCCTGTGAAATAATGCGACCTATATTATCACTAATTATTATTATTTAGTAAATTGTCAGAGAAACACAGGAGTCCCACTTGGTGAGTTTTCGCGTCTAACACTAACGTCAATTGGTATGCGGCGGCAACAACTAGCACTTGCCAACGCGTGCACCTCATTCTACAGGTGCATACTGAAAGTTGCACGCTTGTCTGGGTTGTACAGCATGAGGTCGAACCATCGCAACAATGACGACTAAATATATTTTTGTTGTGGATGAAAATGTGTCGATGCTGATATTTCCGTGGTATGTGAACGGATCGCCTTCATTGTGTTCGTGTGTCGGCTCCAGTACACAAGTAATCGTAAGCAAAAGTGTTCCTGCAGTCGCGCGGAGAAATTTGTCAAATGAATTTATGGAATCCACCACGGGGTGGAAAGACTCAATTCTGATTAGACCCCAAAGGTAAAAAGCGCAAAAAGGTATCTTTAAAACCTGCCTCTTGAACAACTGGCCATCAAAAGCAGATTATGCAACCAGTGATCTTCGTAAAGACAGAAGGCAGTAACTCTTTTCTTAAAATGAAATTGGTTACTGCGTTTTGCCAAACAGCCTCATTACCCTACTTGAGTCAATATGATAAGTAATGATATGAGAGAATGACAGATTATACTGTGAAACGTGTTATGTAGTTCCCCTCCGTGACTGTACGAACAAATTAGTCACTGAGTAAATCGAATTACAGCGACACAGGGCCAGTATTCTCGTACAAGTTACGATATATCGCAGGCTTCGGATTGGTCGAGATGGCCATCTCGACCAATCCGAAGCCTACGATATATCGTAACTTGTACGAGAATACCGGCACAGATGAGAGATGACTTGACCTGTGTGGTCCAAGGTAGCCCATTCTTTCTATAAAAAATCGTTTCACCCTGTGCAAAATAAATCCATAGCATACTGCGGAGATTAACCCTTTCAGCGCAGGGATCGATTTTAGACGTCAAAATCTGACACCTAAATTCGGTCCCCGCACTAAAATTGAACAAAACCGCTGGTCTCTTCGTACATTGTATATATACAATATTTCAGTGAATTAAAGGTTACATATTGTTGTAACACACATAATAAACTTCCCAGCAAACACAAACATTTGTAAGACATTTCCACAATGTTGGACCAACGTCGAAGACGTTGGGCCGACGTTGTATAAATGTTATGCAATTGTTTTGTGTTTGCTGGGCTAAGCATGTCATGTTTTATTGTCAGTTATACTTTTACTAATATCTTTACGTGCGTTTGGTTACTATGTGTTTTTTGGTCAAATAAATTATTCGTTGTCTATTTGTCATTCGTTTGAAGCAATTTCCATAATTATACGGGCCTTGCAATGTACTAAGTCAGTGGAAATGACACACGTGTGTAGGCCGGCCTACTTTAATAAATTTTGTGAAACGTAAATAATTTTGCACCCAGTTGAAAATCCGTTAATTATTATTAAAATACTATTATGTGTGAAGTCAATAACAATGGCAATTTTGTTCAGTACCACCAATGTTTAATGTTGGGCCAGCGTTGGCCCAACATGAAACCAACACTGACTGAAACTTCAAATGAGCAAAGCATCGTAGCAACACTGCAAGGCGCGGCCATTTTGTCTTTGCTGATTAGGTAAATACATATTTTGCGATGAAATTACGCCAATCAAATGGTCCACAGAACGTTGTGAGCCCACAAAATACAGACCCGATGTTTACGAAATGTCCGGCCGACGTTCAAGTATTCAACTAACCTACTATTATGATACTGTTGACGGACACTGGTGTTGAACCATTACCAGGAATGATTGAAACCTTCACCAGACACCGTGAGAACTGGGCAAATATTAACTAGATATGACAGGGTTTAATCGATTACCAACACGCCAGTCACGGCGATTATTATCAGGCCCTACTACAGGTTACATCCCGGCAAACACGAGGCGTTGATTCAGTGTTGGTTTGATGTTGGCCCACCGTCGCAGACGGTGGGCCAACATGAAAGCAACACTGTGTGAGTGCCTCTTCCTCCCGGGAATTATCAGTCGTCCAAACCCTTTTTGTATGCATTATGCAACACCACTGTGATGCCTTGTAAATTCAAAAGACATTAACTCTTCACTTTTAAACTGAGCAGTTACTGTCTTTCGGCTTTGCATGCACAGCAGCGCGCTTTGTCATTATCACACGTCGTGCGGTGAGTGAATAGCGAACACTTGGGTTTCCCAGCGTAATAATTATATCTTTCTAGGCCCAAGAAAATTTTAAATTTGCGGAGATTATAAATTTTAAAAATTGGAAAAACTCAGTATAAATTAGCAAGATTGCTAATCTCGGCTGATTAATAAGTGCTTTTATCCTCGTAAACCATTTTCTTTTGACAATTTCCAACTGTATTTTTTCTAGATTTGATTAAATGTCGATTTGCAGAAATTATGAATTTACTCAGCAGCAAAACGCGGGATATAACAATTTCTAATTACGGTTGCTTAATAGGATTATTGATTATGGAATAATTGACTTATGGAATAACCCATCCCCATTTACTTAACCCTTTCAAGTTTGAATTTACCATTGTCATCTTCATCCACTACAAGTCGCGAATTGCTCTCGCAATTCTCGACTTGTAGTGGATGAAGATGATTTGATGTGGTTTAAAAATTAAAGAAAATTGCCATGTATTGTTAAACCAGTTTCATTGAAATTTTCGTTCTGAAACTATTTGTTGTAGGGTAATCAAGTCTGTTTTCAGGGATGTAAAATGATGCTTTAATGCATCGTGAGGGCTTAAAGGGTTAATATCTTTAATGACATTTGTTGTGCATGGCATTTTGTACGTAATCGTTTCGCGTAAATGCCACCGTTTGCTACACATAAAAAAAGAAAAAAAAAGGAAACGGTTTGAAAGGCAAACAGCAGTAAAGGCGTATTTAATAATAAACCGTTACTGCTGTTAGCAAAACATCAAAACGTAAACAGTTACTTATTAATGCTCGAATTAAGGCGAAACAGCAGTAACTGCTCACTTTTCAAGTCAGCAGTTATTGTTCTTCACTTTGCAAAGGCAGACCGCAGTAATAGCCTAGCCCACGTTGACCCTTACAACGCTAAAATATTTCTGTCTGACCCATGGAGACCAATGTTTTTTTCAATTTGAAATCATCATAAATGTCTCAGTCAGCTCTTCTTGCTTCATTTGAATACCTTTGTTATGGGTTTACGGCCAATACAAATTTTTAATTCTTTCAGTGAGACGTGAGATTCTTACGTCTACAGTCGATCGCCGCACTGAAAGGGTAAAAAGTAAACTGTTTATTGGGCTGGGGATCTGGTAGGTCAGGCGGGTGGTCACCACTGGTCAAGGCACAGCTGACCACTGGGGAGCCCGTCATGCGTCTCGGTCAGCAGGTCATCCTGGATAACATGGATCGTCACTAGACTTCTCCCGCGCGGGTATTATCCCTTAACATGTCAATCCTTTTCAATAATATGTAGGTATTTTATCTCTAGTTTTGGCGCGAGAAACATATATTTTATATAATATGTATATAAAAATAATTATCTTTTGTACTTTAATTTTAATTCAAGTGTATATAAAATTACGTCATAACGTAATATCAGGTTGGCAGATTTTGGACAGTTTCCGTTCTAAAAAACTTATTACACAAGTGCGATTCAAATCACACGGGCGCTACTATAATCAGTATATTTGAAATCAGTGCTTTAGGGGTTAACCCTATCAGTGCAGGGACCGGCTTTAGACGTCAGAATCTGACGGTCTATCGATCCCCGCACTGAAAGAATTACATTTTTATAATTGCTGTAGACCCATAACATAGGTATTCAAATGAAGCGGAAAGAGCTAACTAAGATACTTATGATGATTTCTAATTGAAAAACCGTTTTGGTCTCCATGGTTTATACACAAATATATATTGTTTGACGGACAAATGAGAAGGCAGACAGAAATTTTACCAAGTCACATAGTTGGAAGACCCTCGCCAAGATTAAGAATATTCGCTTTCGCGAGGGCCACCCGAAAACAGCTATTTATCATTCGATCATAAATAGATTGATTCTGGATTTCTGATGGTACCACCCTCTTCTTTTATATCCAGTTTAAACGTCTTGTGTTTGTAAAATGAAGACCAGTTTTGTCAGTAGTGATTTTTGTTTATGGTTTTTCAAATATTTGTGTTGTAATTGCCGCTTATCATAATCATATTATAAAGGGCTGGTGGGAATTGATACATATGTGGGTAGGAACTACTGGCAAAGGCTCCAATGGATCCTGTTTAGCTTCTCTCCCAGGTTACTTTGTTATATTCCAGTGATATTATTACTTTTTAATATGTACCTCATGTATATATGTTTATGTTATTTGCATTTGTTATCAAACTGTTATTAATATTGTATTTTGTACACTGAATAAACTGAATTGAATTGAATATTGGGTCGACATGTATAATATCGCCGAGATGTATCACTGCTGTCAGTTTGCTGTATGCATAGATACCACCACCACACACATGTGTACAGTTTCATCCATCTACTGACATACACAGACAACAAAAATAAATGCGAATGAAACCTAGAAAAATTAATTGTTCGCAGTGGATTGATTACCACAGAGTTTAATAACTCTTGGTGAGGTCTCCAAATGTCAGGGTCGGTAGTTCGATACCCGGGCTGGACAGATTCAACACAAAAACAAAATGACTATAAATAAACAGATAAGATATTTGAAACTATAGATACATTAATAATTAAAATATCCACAAGAACAGTTCAACGTAGCCCCCACACATACATTTTTTGTATTTCACAGAAGCATTTTCCTAGCCTAGTTGGTATAAAAAACAGTACTTAGAAAGTGCAACAGACTAAGATCTATGGAAAAAAACACCTCAACATATTTAATGGAAATTGAAAAGATCAGGTGCTCAGAGGTTACCTTCACTCACAATAAAATGCAGATCGCCCAAGTCAATATAGGGCCATCGTCCTATGTGATGGGGCAAGACATGAAGTCAGAGTGTGACAGATGGCCATCTCGACCAATCCGAAGCCTACGATATGTCGTAACTTGTACGAGAATACGGACACACTGTCACACTCTGACTTCATGTCTTGCCCCATCACATGGCTGTGAAGTGTGAAGGTCGACGACAGGACAGCAAAGCCAACAGGCAGTAACTGCTCACTTTACAAGAGAGCAGCTACTGCCTTTTGGCTTTGCTGATCAGAAGACTGGATGAGGCAAACAGTACGTGAAATACACAATGAAGAGGAAATATTGGTGTCCGTGTTATGATTGTAATAATATTATTTACTAAGCGTAAAAACAATGCTTGAGGTCACATTTTAAATGAAATTGTCCTTTAAGCAAATAAAAATTGAAGCAGAAATCAATATGTTTCTAAAAAGATACCTCATAAAAATTATTATCTTCAATACAGATGTGAATTTGAATATTCATCACATATAATATGGAATACAAATCAATATCTACATGAGTTATTGAATTACCTTATATTATCTCCCATCACAGATGGAATAAAAATGAGCATACATGGGTATGGTACGAAAATAATAATTATCTTCATTGCGAAACACAAATAAACTAACCTCCCAGCAATGGATTAAAAATCAATATCTCAATCAGAGATCCAATTTCCGCAATCGTAATGACCCGTGCCACATCCATCTATTTTACCTGTCCAAAAGCCGATTAGCGTCAGTATCACCATTAATAAAATATAAATAACTCAGAAATACCATCCGTGTATACAGTGTAGATTATCACATCATGTGGGTAGACGTGTCATTATTACTAGTATTTTTCGTTTATATTTTAACTCTTAACCCTCTAACCGCCGGTGCCGCATATATTCGGGTTTTCATTTTTTGTTAGCACATTAAATACCACCTTTTAAACATGTTGAAGATAAAATGTGACATCAATCAGCAATATTTGAAAACAGTTGACCTCCATATTGTCAAATCTGAATAATTTTCACTCACTTGAAGTTGTGGATCGCGTCAGCGAGACACAACTTTAAGTGGGTGAAAATTCAGATTGATTTAAAGAGTTAAAGCGCTGAATATGTTTATATAAACCAAAAAGGTTCTTTTCAATTTGATATTATCATAAAAGTCTTAGTTAGTTAGCTCATTTGAATACCTATGTGAGGGATATCAGAATGAAGGAAAACGTTGACATCATCACATACCATGGGCCTATGGGTGGGATGCCAGGGTACATTTTTATGTAAGCCATTCATGATGAGAGTAAGTAAGGACTCTTTGCAGTAAGTGTACAACGTCTTACGAGGCAATAGATCTCTGGATATCCCAACCCAATGTTGATTCGATGCTGGCCCAGCGTCTGCGACGCTAGCCCAACATAAAATCAACATTGTAAGAATGACAAAACATAATTTGTAGACAGACAGACAGACTTATATTTTATTGACAAAAGTCATTACAGACTTATTTGTCATGTAGATATAATGTACATAGCTAGAGCAGATAATTACTGACTTACTGTATCAAAAAATATTAATCAATGGAATATAAAACGTTTTCCAATAACAAAGCTTTCAGAAAGATATGGTATATTATAGTAGTACGGACAACAATTTTGGGATAGGACTGTTCTCCTCTTGCACTGCTAATGGGACATTGTCGTGTGCACATATACAAAGATCGATACCTATAATGTCCTCGTAAGGTGACAACGACCACTGGCACGCGAACAGTCGGTCAGCAAGGACCCCAAATAGTACGTCCAACCCAGCAGTCATTGGCCCAGTGTTTGCTTAATGTTAGGCCACCGTCCACGACGGTGGCCCAACATCAAACAAACACTGGATAAACACGTGTTTATTGAGAAACTACAACAACAACTTCCGTTTATGACTCTGGGCACATAATGTTTAAAAACCAGCTTTTGAACACGTTAAAGATAAAACGTGACATAAATGAGCCAGATTTCAAAATCATTGACCTCCATTTTCTCAAAACTGAATAATTTTCACCCACTTGAAGTTGTGGATCGCGTCAGCGAAACACAACTTCCAGTGGGTGAAAATTCCAATTAAATAACTTGGTAGTTCAGTGATTAAAGAGTGTCGACGATTATGTGCACTGGTTGGTCCCAATGTAGTCTGTAATTTATAGTTAGAAGGACCCCCCCCCCCCCTTGTATGTCTCTTTGTGAAGGGTGGCTTTAGCTAACTAGTAATTTACAAGTACAACAATAGAAGCCTGCAGTGCATACGAGACGTCGAGCCAAGGTTAGGCCAACGTCACAGACGGTGTACCAGCATCAAACCAACGTCGGGTTTCGATGATTGTGTTCAGGATATTGATATTGACAAACAAACCATCAGTTTACATTTATCATGTTTATCATGTATATATCAGTTATAATAAATGACAAAATATAAAAGTCGATGTCTAGACGCGAAGCAAATGCAGGTCGGATCCATTGATACTGAGACCATGTATAACAAAGATAAATTGGCTAAGAATACAACCAAATAAGACGCGACTTTGTAGTGGTGGCGTGTATTTTTACTATTTGCATTTTGCAGTGAAGTAGGCGCTAATTAGCGATGCTTAGTTATTTTCACCCACCTGGGGTTGCAGGTGTGTTGACCAGACCACTCCGATCCACCACCGGTGTTTATCAAGGCACATGCGCACGAGTTGCCAGCCGTTTGAGAGTCAAGACGCAAGTGCTAAAGTAACCTGAACATCGATGGAAAATATACTGATATCGATAAAGTATTATTCACATTAAAGTGGGAAAATTAACCTGCGGGAAACGAAATGTCATCTGTTATTTAGGAAAGTTGCAGATTATGACATTTTGCTTCCAACAGAGCGGTTTATACTCATTATTGCTGGCCAATAGCATCAGCAATACACTCCGGACAAATACATGCAAGTAGAACGAGACCTACATAAAATGTCAACTGCCAAATACCCAACAAACACGACAGCCTGATCCATTGTTGATTTAATGCTAGCCTATCATCTGCGACGCTGGCCCAACATTAAATCAACAATGGATAAAGGTGTGGTGTTTGTTGTATGGGCATTCATAACATCATTACATTCGTAATGACAGTCTTTATCTGGTATTATATGATGTGGCCTTCCACGATTTTACAATACCGTTTTGAGCACGAGGCCGCAATCGGATGTCTCATGTGCAAAACCGATGACAAGAAGGGGCCAGGAATTCCCGAACCGGCTCCGCTTTCAGAATTAAAGTGGCTAAGCATTGATCGAAATGGTCAAAAAATCGCTATTCGCGCTGCTATATAGATGAGAAGACTTGAAAATATTTTTTGATACATGAATTTATCATTTTTAACCAAATTCACAACAAAATTCCAATCAAATACCCCTTTTGCAAAATCCTGGAACGCCCTCTGAAAATCGTACCCAGTGAACACAGACGTTGAGCCAATGCTGATTTATTGTTGGACCACCGTCTGCCACGCTGGACCAACAATAAATCAGCCTTGGCTAAACGTCTGTGTTTACTGGGATGTATTTGGTCACATGAATGAGCCCAGCACGCGCTCAGTATCTGATGTCACAACTTCTTTTATTATGCCCTTTGTAGTGTGCACCGCATGATCTGCTCCGCCCGCAACAGTAGCTTGACACTATCACACACCGCCATCTAGAAATTATTGTTTTTACAAACTGAACCCTTTCATGTTCTGCCACCGCCAAAGCTGCAGACATGCAAAGTGATATATTTCTTGCATTATATTATACTTTTTATTTATCTTTTGAGCGCAAACCACGCCTTGAAAATAAGTAGGTTCCCGCAATTAGAATCTAATTTGCAAAGTATTACTTTAAAATTAAACAAAGTATTTTTATTCACTTAAAGTTGTGACTTGCTACCGCGAATCACAATTTCAAGTGGGTCAACATTTCCAAAACTTAGCAATTCAAGGGTTGTATGACATGTGACAGCAGTACTAGCCATATAAATCCCAGAGTGATGTAATGTAAATACTAAAATTATCAGCGCTTCGGAGAACACACGACGTTGAACCAATGTTGGTTTATAATGCTGGCCATGCAGCGTCGCAACTCAACGGGCCCTTCAAGCACAATACGAGGGGACATGATGATAGTCACGCAGGCCACACACCTCTTAAGCATGTTAAGAGGAACGAACATATTGTGAGCGACAGACTATTTAGTGAGCCAAAGGAAATGTGGATATACCTGGACAGAACAAATGCAGGAACATGTAAGAACGTATTAGTTTACTTAATACATAAATGTCAGAAAGGGATATTTGTATGTAGGATACTCGTCCGTTATTCCTGCTATTGAATCGGAAATGTTTGTTCATCTGTCGACAATTCGATGAAGTCAACGTTTACATAACCGTGGGACTGTTCATCAGTCGACAATTCGATGAAGTCAACGTTTAAATAACCGTGGGACTGTTCATCAGTCGACAATTCGATGAAGTCAACGTTTACATAACCGTGACTGCGTCAGAAAAACCATGACGGCGATATTCATGGTTGTAAAACTTATATGACGTTAAAAGAAGATGCTGATGCACATATAATGCATCTTCCACAACAAGTTATCTTACCCACGAGCACGCAGTGCGATACCTTGCTTTATCGAGCATACAGTCCAACCAAGGACGTATAGAACGTCCTTGGTCCAACTATTTTAAATAGCCAGATACCTTGAATGTCGCGCGTCGCAAGACCGGCCAATCAGAGAGCCCTTGACCAGGCGTTGACAGCTGACTGAGAGCATAGCCTGCATGTTTTTGTTGGTATGATAGATCAGATAGGTAGATAAACACGGTATCTCACGCTGATGTCATTGTGTTCCCAGCTCCCTGAATGGCGGTACACGTCACTGTCCAAATCAGAAATTCCCAACTTGTCTATATAGTACATCTAGCAACGGAAACGGAAATGGTGACTGTGTATGAGATGAACAAGAGGTCAATTCTTCGCGACCTTTTATGACACATTTATAAATCTGAAACATCCAATAAGGTTTGAATCTCAGACACACCCCTAAGATGACCACGTAGACAAAATAACTGATTGTAGTACTCGATACGGCCAGGCTCCTGCGGTATGCACTCGTGTGAGCCTGGCCAAGGAAAGATGATATAATGATACACAAATCCCAGCAAACCAAACCAAATGTTAGGTTAATGTTGGGATAGCGTCAATGACGATGGGTGAACATTAGCCCAATATTTGAGGGGACAAGGCTGTTGTATAATAACAAACCATTTGAAAAGTCATCGAATTGTATTTTTGTGTCGCCAAAGAAGATTTATCAGGACAGATATTCACACGTTTTAATAAAATAGAAAATTTCCTGTGTAGACATCATACTGTATCACAGCAAGCATACGAATCTGGACGAATCCCAACAGACACAAATGACATTGAACCGTTGTTGGCTTAATGTTGGGCCAGCGTCGCAGACGGTGGGCCAACATTAAACCAACAACGGCTCAATGTCTCGTGACTGCTGGGATATGGTCTCAGGAGTTGGATACCATAAAATAAAAATGTGAGAATTACTCTTGGTTGCTGTGAGCATAGATATAAATTAGATATATGGCTGTGAGTACGTATAAATCTCTCAAAACATCAGCTCTATAATACTATACGACAGAACTATAAATATACCTACTTGAAGGACTTTTGTCCATTCACAAAACAGCAAAATACGGCTTCGGGATTAAATAGTGCCTGTTGGAGGAATGTATGTTTATAGGTTGGACAAAAAAAAACTAGAACAAATATTAGCTTAACGAGATATTTGTGGATAACCAGCGTACCTCTGCTCTGAAAAGCCAAAATGCAGTAACCGTTTACTTTTCAATTACGCAGTTACAGCCTTTTGGCTTAGCACATCCCAGCAAACACAAAACATTTCTATAACATTTATACAACGTCGGCCCAACGTCTTCGACGTTGGCCCAACATTGTATAAATGTTATAGAAATGTTTTGTGTTTACTGGGATCACACCTGTCGGTTTCAGCTGTTTATATTTAACCACGTTATGTTGATACATTCACAAATTCGAACACGTGATTATTGTGATCATGCGGGTAGGTTATACTGCGAACATTAAGCTAGTTATGCTTAATTTTTGCAATAATTTTATCTCGCCAGTTAATTAGCAAATTAAAAACCCGAGAAGGTATTACATGTATGTGCAAATAGGACGTAGGGGCATAGCTTACAAATGTGCGAAATTCGGCAGAACTACGGTGTTAATAATATTTATTTATATATTCATTACCATTCACCAGGTGATTACAGGGCTATCTATGAGCGAAACATAAACAGCCATAGAATGCATGACAGCATGCATACAGTCATCTTCCCTTGGCCAGTCTCACGCGAGTGCGAGTGCTACCGCAGGAGCGTGCTCGTGGGTAAGATAACTTGTTGTGGAAGATGGCATACAGTAATCAGGTAATGAACATAACAACTGTTTGTTTGTTTTTTATAGAAAAAACATCCTACTGGGAAAATAATAAGCGTATCTAAAAAAATGTAATTCAAATAATATAAATAAAAGGCTGCAGCATACACCAGTCCAGTAAACAAAAACAGTTTCATTACATTTGTAAAATGTTGGACAAACGTCGAAGACGTTGGGCCGATCTTGTGTAAATGGTATAAAAAAGTTTTGTGTTTCCTGAGAATCCATGTGTTATTAACTGATTATTATAATCTGTTTACTTACCTCAACTCTCTCACTGTAAAAAGTTTGCATACATAGGTGATATACTAAAAGCAGATTTCGTGCCAATTGGCCCGGAATTATTATAATTATACAGTAATACTTTGAAGTATATATTGCTGGTTCCCCTATCGTGTATTGACCAAGTATACTGCTGATAACAGTACACATATTTGACCTGCTCAGAGGTAGAGCCGTTCCTGCAAGCACGAGATATTAACGCGATGTTGGGCAAGTGTCATAGACGGTGGCCCTATATTACCACAGCTTTGGTGAATCTTGTATCATGTGTATCTAGTATCTGTTTGATTTGTTATACTGCTGGAATTTCCAGTGGAAACATCACGTGAACATGACAGTGGCATCAGCACACATTAAATACACCTCCTATGTCACGTATAGGGTATCACATTAAAAAAAAACCCAACAAAATATATATTCCGAGTGTAAATCAAGATAAAAAGAAGGGCTTGGGGATGAAAATGTCGGTGCAGGGCGACCTTCGCAATCATCAATTTGCTCGAGTGACTACCCACAAAACAACAGACGTTGCCCCTATGCTGACCTAATGTTGGGCCACCGCCTACGACGCTGGCCCAACTTTAAGCCAACATAAGCATGGTAAGGTCGACGACTCTTGATGGCAGGGTACCGCGCCAGTCAGAAATGAACCCCCTCAGTACAACACTATATACGTAAGTCCAGGAGCTCCCGCTCCGAATTAGAATTTGATTTAAGCAATTTTGTGTAGGGCTATTATTGTAGTCCTAGGCTAGATCAAAAATCAAGACGCAAGACAGCTAGGTCTAAGAGGCTCAGTCTATGAGTAAGATAAGAACTAGACAGTCTGTCAGAGATTGCAAACCTCCATTGAAATTAATGATCCTAATCAGTATCCCAGTAATGGTCTACCTATCTGGCATGGTTTACCCGATGTCAGGCCAATCGAGGTAAATAATGGCTGATTTATGGTCATTTAAATTCGATATAGACTAGTTAAAAAATGTAAGGGTGCATCCTCCCCCGAAACCTCACATTTTGTTTTATAGTAATGGACTAGCATTTAACACAGTTAGCAAAATATTGGACATGTGAAAGTAAATAATGGCCGATAGGGGGGCATTTTGAATTTCATCGAGTCGGAATTTTTCAAGATGCATCCTCAGCTGAAGTCTCACATTTCATTCTATAGTAATAGTCTAGCCATCTAGCACGGTTTACCAAATATCGGCCATGCTAAAGTGAATAATGGCCAATAGGCGGCCATTTTGAATTTAATCGAGTCTAAATTTCTCAAGATGCATCCTGTCCTGAAATCTTACATTTTGTTTTATAGTAATGGTCTAGCCATCTTGCACGGTTTATCAAATAACGGCCATGTGAAAGTTAATAATGACCTAAAGGCGGTCATTTTGAATTTGATCAAGTCGATTTTTTTTCAAGATGCATCCTTTCGTGAAATCTTACATTTTGTTTTATAGTAATGGTCTAGCCATCTAGTACGGTTTACCAAATAACGGCTATGTGAAATTGAAAAATGACCGATAGGCGGCCATTTTGAATTTGATCAAGTCAATTTTTTTCAAGATGCATCCTCTTCTGAAATCTCACATTTTGTTTTATAGTAATGGTCCAGCTATCTAACACGGTTTACCAAATATCAGCAATGTGAAAATAAATAGTGGCGGATAGGCGGCCATTTTGAATTCGATTGAGTAGAAAGTTTTTAAAAGGCATCCTCCCCTGAAAACTCACATTTTGTTTTATAGTAATGGTCTAGCCATCTAGCACGGTTTACCAGATATCCGCCATGTGAAAATGAATAATGGCCGAAAAGGCGGCCATTTTGAATTGAATAAAGTCAAAAATTGTCAAGATGCATCCTCATCTGAAATCTCACATTTCGTTTTATAGTAATTGTCTAGCCATCTAGCACGGTTTACCAACTATCGGCCATGTGAAAGTGAATAATGGCCGATAGGCGGCCACTTTGAACTTGATCGAGTTGATTTTTTTCAAAATGCATCCTCTCCTGAAACCTTACAATTCGTTTTATAGTAATCATGGTAAAGGTGTAGCTATCTTGAGCGGTTTTCATGATATTCCGCAATATCAGGACTGTCGAGGTGAATAATGGCTGATAGGCGGCCATTTTGAATTTTATCGACCTGAAATTTTTCAAGATGCATCCTCTCCTGAAACCTTACCATTTGTTTAATAGTAATGGTGTAGCTATCTTGAGCGGTTTTCATGATATTTCGCAATATCATGCCTGTCGAGGTGAATAATGGCCGATAGGCGGCCATTTTGAATTTTATCGACTTGAAATTTTTCAGATGCATCCTCTCCTGAAACCTTACCATTTGTTTAATAGTAATGGTGTAGCTATCTTGAGCGGTTTTCATGATATTTCGCAATATCAGGCCTGTCGAGGTGAATAATGGCCGATAGGCGGCCATTTCGAATTTTATCGACTCAAAATTTTTCAAGATGCATCCGCTCCTGAAACTTTACAATTTGTATAATAGTAATGGTGTAGCTATCTTGAGCGGTTTTCATGATATTCCGCAATATCAGGCCTGTTGAGGTGAATAATGGCCGATAGACAGCCATTTTTTTAATTTTATCATCTTGAAATTTTTCAAGATGCATCCTCTCCTGAAACCTCACAATTTGTTTTATAGTAATGGTGTAGCTATCTTGAGCGGTTTTCATGATATTCCGCAAAATCTCTCAGTCGGATTTACCGATGTTATAATTAGGCCAAAGTGCTGGATCAACTTCAAGGTCAAGGTCCAATAACCTGAAAAAGGCACAACTAGGGACCTTAGACAACATGTGTGTGCAATATGACTGTAATCGGCCCAGTACTTTTCGAGATCTGCTCCGGAAACAAAGTTAGCGTCAAAACGTCTGAATAGGTCATAGTTCTGAACCAAAAGTAGGTCAAAGTTCATATACCCCAGAAGCACAACTAGACCCCCTGGAGGTATTGTGTGTAAAATTTGAAGACAATCGGACAAGTACTTTCAGAGATATGCTCCGGAAACGAATTGTTCACGGACGGCCCAACGCCGTAACATCATCATTTTTTCCTCTGCGACCTTGCATATTGAATTCAGATTAAAAGCAAAAGATGCTGAGGATGCATCTTGAAAAATTCCGACTCGATGAAATTTAAAATGGCCCCCTATCGGCCATTATTTACTTTCACATGTCCAATATTTTGCAAACTGTGTTAAATGCTAGTCAATTACTATAAAATAAAATGTCCATTATCCACCTGGAAGTAACCCACATACCAAAAATTGTTATCCTAGCTTATTTTCTTACAAAGTTATAGGCAAAAGAAGAGGTAAAAACAGAACGGAGACGGAATCCATAGCTCCCTCCGTCTCAACTACGGTGACGGCGGGAGCTAACAAATGGTGTGCGTGTAAATACACATTTAGATATATATATCTTAAAATTATCGATAATACCATCTATAATTGAGTCTACCATAATTATTGTTATTTATGTGACAAAAAATTGTTTCAACCATTTGACATGTTTGATGATCAATACTGATGCAGATAGAATAGTTTACTGCGATGGCAACGCCGGTACAACAATTTAACAGTTTAACCAGCTTTGCTATGTTTACAGTATTACATGTTTATTGAACCATATTCGTTTTATTATTTCACATTGTGTTCTGATATTCAAGTAAAGTAAAGTTTGAATGATTTCATTCTTTTTCAAAATTTAGGTAAAAAAAGAGCTTGTGATAGACTTGCAAAACATCATCATCAATAAATATAAAGAGCTTCAAAAAGAATAAACCAAGTGTACTTTTTGTAGGCCTACTTATCAGTTTATAACTGCAGTTCTATCTCGCTGCCGTGACCCACAACTTCACGTGGGTGAAAATTATTCGTAGTTATTTAATTTTAGACCGAACATTTGCAAGTTTTCATGCTCAAACACACATTTCAGTCCCAGTATCAGTGATTTAATATGCCGATAAAACAGACTAAAAACGATTATAGTGGTGTAAAGCCCTTAAATGGTTGGGACAAGATCACCCGAGCCTAAGCCGGCTGTAATCGTTTTCAATCATTTTTGATTATGTAAAATACCATTACCAGTTTTCTGTGATATAAATCGATCAGTAGCAATAATTATTGTAAATGTTTGGTCTCAAATAAGACAAATAGAATGTGTAATTTCTACCTACTTGGAAGTTGTGGATCGCGAGGCACAACTTCACGTGGGTGTAAAAAAGGAAGAATTTAGCGGGCAAAGGCCATCAAAGCATCATCTTGTATCCGTGAAAACTGATCTTGTAGTGGATGAAGATTCAAATAGTAAATTCAGGCCTGAAAGGGTTTTTAAGCATTAACCCACTCACCCAGTTATTGTAAACTAGCTGCAGCGCACATACTGTTAATGGCTTCAGAAGACATGAAGAGATTGCGTTGTAGACTTTGCTCTCTCGGGGAGACGTATTAGACAAGTGATTTCCAAAGCATTCCTCTCCAGTGGCACTATATCATGTCAACGGGAAGCACCACTGCCATTCATCAGCTACCCAGGCTGATATAAATAGTTTGAATGTGCAAGATCTGAAGGATGTTAACTCTTGTACGCTGAATTGTGTGTTAGTATTTTTTCATCATTTGAAGTTGGAATTGCTTAGGAAATTCCCAGCTTGATATGATTTAAAAACATCAATAACCGCCTTTTGGCTTTGCACACTGCAAAATTGAAAGGGGTAAAGCACCGGATTTGCGTTTTTGCGTTTCAGACTATATTTATTTTATTATTAAGTTGTTAGAAAATGCTCGACAACGATCAAGTTCAGCGCTAGGTCCGAGCTAAAGTACAACGTTGGTTTGAGTCAATTCCAGCCCAGCAGAAACAAGACGTTGAATCAATGTTGTTTTAACGTTGGCCCAGCTTCGTAGATGGTGGACCAACGTTAAAACAACGTTGAATCAACGTCTTGTATCTGCTGGGAAGCAAACACTAGCTATTGACTCGATGCGGTGTTAAAGTTTAACGGTTGTCCAACATTGGCCGGCGTTTGGTGTCGGCGAGGAATACACATAACAAACGTGTCATCAAGATTTGTAATTTATATCAACAAAAACATAACTTCCGTGATCCGTATGATACTAGCGACGGCGGCAGCTGACAGCTGAAGAACAAAGGGAAACAAATGTTTTATAGCAGCAATCCGTGTACATAGTATAGTATCCCGGTGATACCATCTGACAGCCATCCTGACAGCCAGGCTCGCTGCTCTCGAGGTCGCAGACCGAGCCTTGCTGAATCAGTGTTATCATCCATCTATTGGGAGAGGGAGGATGATTTAGATATTGAATATTCAATAATTTTTCAACCAAATGCCAACCTCGGTCTACGACCTCGGGAGAAGCGAGCCTTGTGTGGGAAGATGGGTGATACAAGCCTTTGATGATCCCAAGAACCGCAGCCCCTTTCTTGCTAGGCTCGTATATGGTTTGAACTAAATTAAATACGACTAAAATTGAGAAAATAATTTGTGATAGCTGCTCAGTTGATGGGAAAATTCATTCTGAGAGACGTCTAAAAAATTTTTTTCGACATTTGAAGCCAGAATTTGCGTTAGCAATTCCAGCTTCAAATGAATGAAAAAATGGCAAGTCAGTTGGAGGAGGGTTAATCAGCGTGGCGGTCTATCTAAGTGCACACTTCTTTCCTGTTTTCTACGAGGCTATATCTCAGCAAACGCAAAATGCTCATCTAATGTTGGTTTGACACGGGGTCGACGTAGCAGGTGGTTGCCCAATATTAAATCGACATCAGGTTAAAGTATCGTGTTTGCTGAGATAATACGATTCACGATTGTCAACTTGAACTTCTGTACCTGTGTAGGATATACATCGAAAAGTATCGTGCTGCATTACTTGAAAACGAAAGCTTCACTGAGCCCCAGTGCCCCCCTCCCCCCGCCTCACGATGAGAGTCTCTGATCTTGAGTGAAACGATGCAGTTGAAAAATGTGGTATGGATACAAATTATTTTGCTACTTCTAAATTAGAGACATTTTCCAAACATGATTGGGACTATCATATCGTTGTATAACGATGTTGATTTCATATTTAATATCACAATGAAGCACTATGGCAAACACAAATATAAACCATTTTAAATTAATGACTGCTTAGGCAGAGCATTCACTTATCCATTTGATAAAAAAATACGATACCCAAATGACTAATGCTGCCCAGACTGGGAACATCCGCGATCCCGGTGATCCTGGAGGGGGGGGGGAGACCTGCGGGTGTAGACTGGACGACAAACAGTTTGCACAATGGATTATTCACAGTCTCCCTCGGGATGTACAAACACTGTGGGAGCAATAGATGACACCCGACGTTGTTTCAATGTCGGCCAGGCGTCTACGACGCCGGGCCGGCATTGAAACAACGTCGGTCTGAAATCTCACGCTCACCGGACATTGTTTGTCGCAGACTACGGATGTGGAGTAACAGAGCGAGGGGTCCTGCTGGGAATGGGAAGGCGCTAAACCACAATCGGGGGAGAACCCTGGGATAGGCCCTCATCCTGGCTGGAAAACAGTGGGGGCGAACTGCAAACGTGCGTGGCAATTTGTCACAAAGAAAAACTAGATCCGCTTTTGGATCCACCCCCCTTACATTTTATGGATCGTACAATCGTGGGAAAATCCAGAATTTTTAAAAGGGCAAAGGAGTCGCGGACAACATTATGGCTGAAGAACAGGGGGAATTGACATCGAAATGGGAATGGTGATACTGAATCGCAATCGGGGGAGAATCCAGGATTTATGAAAAGGGAGGAGCCGCGGACCTTTTTGTGGTTGAAAAACCGTGGGACGCGAACTATAAATATACATGAAGATTTCTCACAAAAAAACATCCCCTTCTGGATCCGCCCTTAATAGTCCTGCAATTGAATCCTACAGCTCCCCCTTCTGAATCTGGACCCACCCCTGATGTTTCTTGGATCCACGGTTGATCCTGTCTACCGGAGTAGTGTGACATTTGTCAGAAAATCCAGAATCCACCCCAGGGACAAATCCGCCCTTGTTTGTTGTTGCCCAGACTAGTAGTTGATAGGCGGAATGGATCATCAGCCGCATTTTAAATTAACGCTCCATGCCCGCGACGCCAAAGTAAAATAAATGTCTCCCCGGCTCTCTGTGAGAGAAGACTACTGCCGTGCAAAGCCAATAATTGGCAGTATCTGCTTACTTTACAAGCTAGCATACTGCCTTTTGGCTTTGCACAGACGTCTATATATGTTTTTGAAGAATAATTTATTCTTCATTGACGGCGAGAGATAATCCTGGTGGACTTTAATTTACCCTTACAGTGCGGGATTGGCTTTAGACGTCAGAAACTGACACTGTAGACGTCAGATTTTGACGTCTAAAGTCAATCGCCGCGCTATAATCCATCACAGTGAGGACGTTCTGAGTTTTCATTGGAGATATGTCACGGCAGCAATCCACAACTCAGATTGAATGAAAATGACAGACATGGCTCGGTGCTTAAGAAGGTTAAGGTTAACAGGTTAATGCCAATGAATTATATACAAGTTTGAAGTTTATTTGATTATAAAAAAGCTATAAAAACTACCTTTTTACCATACTTTTGCTTCTCATTTTTATTCACGTTGAGCTGTGGATCGCCGCCACAAATCCCAATCTTGTGCTCAAGACGGATAAAAATGGGGCATGCTGTACTTGTTTCAAATATAGAGGGTTTTTCAATCATCTGCGACAAATCTGAGTGATACTACAGTACATTGACCATTTATCACCCAAACATTTCTTCTCATTTTCATCCACCTTGATGTATAATTAATTTTTATTTTATCATATATAGTTCATAATACATCAACATTAGTCTCAGGACGTTGTTGTTTTGGTGGATTAGAACATATTAACTTGAACAAATGTAGTTCAGAATATACCCATCTTCCTTCACAAGGCCCGCTACTCCTGACGTCGCAGACGGCTGCGACGTCGGGAGTAGCGGGCCTTGTGAAGGAAGATGAATATACCGTGCGGCGCTTTGATCTAACGGGTTGAGGCAGGACGAAATAGTAGGACATATCTGATTATTTCCGGGCGTTATATGTCGGATAAATCCTGATCTAACGAGTCGTAACTCAGGACGCTTACGGATAATCTGGATCTTACGACAGGGATAAGAACACTACATCACAATAAAACTACCATCTGCAGAAAAACAGGGAACACTCGTCAAACGTCTGCTAAATGGTGTGCCAACGTCGCAGACGTTGGCACACCATTCAGCCGAAGTTGGAACGATGTGTCACTCAATAGTAGTGACTTCTCAGCTAAATATTAACCAATTTTAATACAATTTTACCAACAATATACCCTGAAGATTTAATTTTAGAAATATTGCATATAACCAACACCATACTCTGAAAATCTCGTTGAAAAATATTAGATAACATGAGGTAAATGGTGCCCCATCATCTCAGAATTACATTACATGTCAAATTATCTGGTAGTCGCCGCATGGGCGTACAGGGATGACTAGGAAATAGTGCTTTAAAATTCAATGAATATTGGTTAAAAATTGACTGAGAAATCAGCGAAGCCATTTACCACGGTCAATGTGAATTCCACTATATACTACAACCTTCAGTCCCAATTCTGGTGAAATCAAAAATCATCATCACGGTCGGTGGCAGGTGGAGCTCCCGAGGCGAATTGATGGAAATTAGGTCTGCGACAAAGGCCAAGAAGCCAATGATCGCCGCTGAAGTCCTGCTATATGGCTGTATTGATGTCGTCCTGTAAATCACGGCTTCCCAGACCGCTCTGCAAAGTCAAAAGGCAATAACTGCTTACTTGTAAAGTGAGCAGTTACTGCCTTTTGGCTTTGCACTGTAGATCAGTCTCGCCTGTGATACTGTGACAAAGTTGTGGCAACGCCTGACATTCTGCATGCTCAAAACATTCATCTTTAGATGTATAATGGCCTTCGATAAATTAAAATATATAAATAAATTACTAAAATTACTGAAGAATGACTTAATTCCCTACTTCTATAGGTTTTATAATGATAATTTCCATGAAACTGGCTGACCAATACATCTCAATTTTTAAACCACATCAAATCATCTTCATCCACTACAAGTCGAGAATTGCGACAGCAATTCGCGGCTTGTAGTGGACGAAGATGACAACGGTAAATCAGGACTGAAAGGGTTAAGGGGCATGCATAGCCTTTTGACGTAGGCACACCCTTCAAGAGCAGAGAAATCGGAACACTTTCAAAAAATAATATCTGCATTGCCATTACCTAGAAAACACGACGTATTGATCTAGTGTTGTTCTAATGTTGGTTCATTGTCTACGACGCAGGCCCGACATTAATACAACACTAGATCAATGTTTCGTGTTTGTTGGTTATACTATACACACAATTAACTACACTAACATAGAAGAGGAGCCCTGCTTTCTGGTGGTCAAAAGGCACCATACTGCCATCGCCAGATCATGCACGCCAACAGTAAACATGATGCACACGAGGCACAGGGGAGATGAGTGATAATGAATGCAAACAGACACAGTGCCATCAGGATGGTGACGGTCAGATATGTGCTGCCACGCAAAGCTAAAAGGCAGTAACTGCTTACTTGAAAAGTAAGCAGTTACTGCCTTTTGGCTTTGCATGACATTGTGTGTAAAAGGCCAGACCTGGGTCATCACCCAGCCATCATTATCTCTAATGAGAGTCGATCATTAGTAACATTCTCTGGGCTGCTGGACCGAAATTCTCAAAGCAACTGGAGCTAGAGTGCGAGCATTAGGATTATACAAGAAAGGGAGTGTGTCTTTTTTAAACTTTCATAATTATTTTACATGTCATCCGTATGTCACCTGCAGCCGTAGTCGTCCGAGTATTGCACAATCGCTACATGTACTGGAAATAAACAGATGACATACAGATACGAGTGAAATGAATAATTAAACGAACGAACGAACGAACGAACGAACGAACGAACGAACGAACGAACGAACGAACGAACGAACGAACGAACGAACGAACGAATGAATGAATGAATGAATGAATGAATGAATGAATGAATGAATGAATGAATGAATGAATGAATGAATGAATGAATGAATGAATGAATGAATGAATGGAGGAATGAATGAATGAATGAATGAATGAATGAATGAATGAATGAATGAATGAATGAATGAATGAATGAATGAATGAATGAATGAATGAATGAATGAATGAATGAATGAATGAATGAATGAATGAATGAATGAATGCCACATGTGTGCACATAAGGGATAAACTGTGCCAGGGGAACATCCTAAGGATGTTGAGATGAAGTGACAATGCCCTTCAGACACAGGATTCGAAATCGAGCCCATGTGGTCTGAGGCCGACATCGCTACCTCTCAGTCACAGAGGCTCAACATACTGAATCGATTCAAATGAAATACGGATGACATGCATGTAAGTACGCATGAACACTGCTGATACAGCATTCCTGACCATACTTCACGTCAAGTCCAAACTCGAGTAGTGTTTTTAGCAATTCGCTCACATTCACGTCATCTGAAGTTTGACAAAACTACGTGGACGACTGATAAAGTGATATTTTGATACTAAACACGCATGACTATATCTAATATATGGCCTATGCTATGCCAGGAAAATAATTGGATAAAACCAGTGACAGAAGGAATGTGGCAAATAAATCCAGTGTAATTGGATAATAAATTGGTTTCAGAGTGTTGGCTTGAAATTTCGAGGGCATCGTATCTCGCTCAAAAACAAGTAGTGAGGTCGTAATAAAATGTTATTGTTCCACTCGAATCGTTATTAATGTGTGCATAACACTGTCGTGTGAAGACAAACAGCAGTAACTCAGTAACTGTGTAAGTAGTTACTGTTGTTTGCCTTCACATGGCAGATTAATAGAAAATGGTTTAGACGTCAGAATCTGCGTCTATAGACGCCGATACTGGGGCCGTATTCTCGTACAAGTTACGATATATCGTAGGCTTCGGATCTCGACCAATCCGAAGCCTACGATTTATCGTAACTTGTACGAGAATACAGCCCCTGACGTCTAGAGTCGTTCCCCGCACGGGTAAGCGGTCAAAATGGTAACTGCTGTATCTTTACACGAAATAACGCGTCTTATAATTTAGAATGAGCTTGGGAATTCTTAGAAGTCATTTCCGATGACTAATCAGTCATCGTAAAACATTACGTGGCATTATATTGGACAACTATGGAAAATAATCACATCCGACAGTACCCAGCACCTTGGTTATTTTGCGGCTGTTGATCGTTCTCGCTCCCGCGACACACAGTAAAAAATAACCAGATTTGTTTAATTTGAAACTAAAAATGAGCAATTCGTGATGTTTAAACACACATTTCGCTACCAATAACAGTGATTTAATTTGCTAATCAAACAGCTAGTAGTGCTTGGTGGTGTATGAGCTAAATAGCCTACAATTATATGATATATATAGTATCTCTGATTGCTTATTGACCACATGCGGTGACGTGTGTGACGGTGTATACATTAAGTGACACTACAGCGCAATAGCAAACAACAGTAACTGCTTGCTTAAAAAGTAAGCGGTTAATGTTGATTGTTTCGCACGGCAGTCCAGTACTCAGGCGTATGCTAATAATAGTATTATTAATATTGTATAAGCATGATAGTATCCATCTCTGGTTCTATGATGTATTTTAACCCTTGCAACGTTGAAAAGGTTTTTTTTTCAATATGAAATCATCATAAATGTCTTAGTTAGCTCTGTCTGTTCCATTTGAATAGAACTACCTATGTTATGGGTCTACGACCATTAAAAAAACATTTTTATTTCAGTGCGGGGATCGACTTTAGACGTCACATTCTGGCGTCTAAAGACGGTCCCCGCACTGAAAGGGTTAATATTTAGCATGTTTATAACGCGCTTTTAAAGGGTTGTATCTCCCACTTTTAAAAGTGGCAAGTGCAACACCTTAACCCTTTCATCGTAAAATTATTCAATTACGCGATCCACAACTTCAAGTGAGTGAAAATTATTCAGAATTGACAAAATAGAGGTCAACTCTTTTCAAATCTTGCTGATTGATGTCACATTTTATCTTTAACATGTTTAAAAGGTGGTATTGTATGTGCTAATAAAAAATGAAAACCCGAATATATTCGGCACCGGCGGTTAAAGGGCTAATGGCAATATCACCAAATCTAGGTCACTGATGGAGTACATACTATATTTACTTCTCGTCCAGTGAGTTTCTGTATAAGTGACAATTGTTTGACTGATTCTTTAATATGGCAGGTTTATCAAACGAATAATAATATGTCGTTCAAATATTAAATATCAATATATCTCAGGGGTGTGCACAGGGGGGGGGGGAGTCAGAGGGGTCCTGACCCCCCCCCCCCCCTTGAGCTGCAGATTTTTAAAATTTTCCAGGGATTTTCGGGGGCAAGCCCCCGGAACCCCCATATTTTTCTAAATTTTACCGCTTGACCCCCCCCCCCACACTTGACGGAAAGCTGCGCACGCCCCTGAATATTGATTTAGCTATTGAAGCCTCGTATCTGCATGCCACTTTATAGAGTGCATGGTAGATGCGATTATTTAACACCAAAATGACGTTATGGCGGATTGCGGTTACATGGTACAAAACTATTGTAGTGTATAGGCCCCATATATAATACATTATCATGTGTGAACTATCAATATTTATACTCGATTTGAGTAGTACCCGCGAATACTGCGTAAACTCGTGAACATAGGTATTAAAATGATGAAATAAAAAAACTTTGGTCTCAATGGTTTACACAAAGCATATTTCCGCGTTGTACGGGTTAAGCACCACATGTAGGCCATAATCCACCACAATAACGTCGATCTAAACGTATAATCCAGCATAATAACGTCGCTCTAAAGTTTCTTTTGATATATTATTCTTCGGTATTCTATGAAATGAGGAGATTTTTATTACCATTGAATGAAAATTAGAGTTAACCCTTTCAGCGCAGGGACTGAATATAGACGTGAGATTCTGACGTCTAAGGTCTGTCCCCGTACTGAAAGAATTAAAAATGTATAGTGGCCGTAGACCCATAACCATGGTAACATAGGTATTCAAATGAAGCGGAAAGAGCTAACTAAGACATTTATGATGACTTCAAATTGAAAAATTAATTCGTCGCCTCGGCGCTAAACGATCCTATCTGCCACTCTAACGAGTGTCAGATAGGATCCTTTAGCTCCGTGGCGACGAATTAGTCTCCATGGTTTATATAAAATTATATCAGCGTTATAAGGGTTAATAGCTGGTACTCTGTAAACCTTTTCATTTTTTGTCACCGACGTTGGCACGACCAAAAATAAAACCGAGATATAAATGGGCAATCGTCATAATATAATGTGATCTTAAGGACCACGCACTTTCTAATTCGGCCCCTTGATCCGCCGAGTATACAACCGTGCAGAACCAAAAGACAGTACCTGCTTATATTTCCATTGAGCGGTTACTGCCTTCTGGCTTTAACACGCAGTATAGTGGTACTAGAGTTGAGGTTACCGTATATGGAGTGGCATATGGTTCTAGATGCCAAAATAATTGAAGACACTTTGGCATTCCTACAAGTCCACCATCGATTTACAACAAGGGTGAACAGCCATCATGGTGTCAAGTGGGATGGCCTAGCATCGCTACAGGACAAAATGAACTTTTTGAGATGAAAGCATGCTGATTGAAATGGCACCCGTCATCAGGTCTTATAATATAAACTTTCCCAGAAAATTCAAGGCATTTCTCTACCCCTATCGCGTTCATAATAATACTGACGATACGCCAGCGTGGGCGACAAATTTACGGTTATTGTCTTGACATCGGGTATATGCACACATAAGTTGGATGTAGGATGTAGGCCTACTAATCATGCTAATAGTTGATTCACTGGCATTTAGCATGGTATCAGTAAATAGAGATTTGAATGCAGGTTGCTCTAACGGCATCTACCCGATCGGTTCTTCGGTGCAAAAACAGACAGCCGTAACTGCTTACTTGAAAAGTAAGCAGCTACTACTGTTTGCTCTTGCACCGCAGATCTATTCGGATTGCATGTTACGCCGTTTACTTGATGCACCATGCGAATCTACATGAACTCAGGACAAAATGTATGATACCATATAAGTCTATTGGATAATAACTACACAAATCGTACCCTTGGTATAAAAGTGCCTATGTTATTGACCCTTGTCATGCCAGGTACGCATATACATATACGGCTTTAAGCAAGTTTAAAACCACATAAAATGTCACTTAAATTATTTAGAATAGTTAAAATAAGTTAATCAAATCATTCCATTAGAGAACAGTTTTTATTTTTCATCACCATTCAAAATTGAGAATTGCGTTCGCAATTCTAGCTTCAAATGACGAAAAATGTAGCAAAATAGTTGCAAACAATAATTATTCAGCAGTAGGCTTACAAGGGTTGCATTGGTAGTTACATCTATCAGATGCTTTGGGCTAAAAATATACGTTTTTTAGATGATGACATATAAATATACGTTTTTTAGATGATGACATTGCATGCAGTGCGTCATGCCAGTGTACACATTAGGTAGCAGGTATTAATTATCAACACTCATCGTGTATATTTTATTACCTGATGTAATGGTGATTGTATGTAATTAATGTACGGCGGTGCTAGTTGTTGTACTATATACATTGCGGTACTATTATCATACATTAAGAGTCCACACCCATAGATGTAGGCCTATGTATAGGTGGTAGTTATCTCACCTGTGCTGTGCAAAGGCAAACAGCAGTAACTGTTTACTTTCAAGAAAGCAGTTATTGATGTGTTTCTTTAATAACAAAGGCAAACAGCAGTAACTGCTTGCTTTTTGAGTAAGCAGTTACTATGATGTGTGCCTTTGTACGGCATCCTATAGGAAGCCCGCATCAGGACAGACATGCTTCACTTTATACGTGTAGTTCACATATAATTATAATAATAATAGGTTCTCCCATATTTTAAAATTGGCGACGTAATCTGGTAATATGATAAAGTCCACGTGGCGAAGACCACAATAATAATTAAAGAGAAACATAATATTAATCGTAAAAAATAGCGTGTTGACTAATAAACATACAATGTCTTATTCTAACATGTACATGTTGACCTTTTTCTTAATATATGGACAAAAATGTAATGTAATTTAATGCTGACCAAATATCGGCAATTAATTTACATGGACAACAAACCAACAGCAACTGATCCATCTACTGTATATGCAAATGCGAGACTCTACTGACTGATCCAGAAGAGGGGGGGTCGAGGGATTCCTGACCCCCTACTCACCCCCTCTTTTCAGAAACTGAAAAGGCCAAAAGTTTCTCTAAAATCGTTATTTTCGAGTTGTGCCCGGATCTTTCGTTTATTAACTAAGAAAACTAAAGACATTGTTTCAATCAAAATTAAAATCATTGTCAGTTCTAGATCCGCCCCTAGACACGGGCACGTGGCCTCTGCCCAGCATTGAAACAACATCAGGACACCGTCTCTCCTTTTTTGGAAGGATATGTTAAGTAAAATTCACGGTAGTTATTTACGGTAGCAGGCAGTATACATTATGCAACACAGTTTTGTTGTGACAAGTGCATAAAGTGGAAAGTGTCAAAACAGCGTATCGTGTCAAACAAAACGCCGCAACGGGTCGACCAAGCTGAAAAATAACTTTACCCAGCAGCGGATCGAAGATGGGCCGACGTCGAAGACGTTGGCCCATGGTCGATCCGTGGTTGGGACAATGCATCTCGTCAGCTGGCGAGATATATTGCTAGATGCTAGAACACACACGCACACAGGTATAATTTGGCCAAGACAACGTATCAATAACCTGTCCTTCATATAATAGCCTGGACGATTGCCGCTCGTTTTATGGCTGCGACATTCCATGACCCACTTTTGATGCGATCGGAGATACCCTGCTGACAAGCCGTAAAAATCCAAAAGGCAGTAACTGCTTACTTTTCAAGTAGGCAGTTACTGCCTTTTGGTTTTGCAGGGCAGTGCTATGGAAACGACACTTGATACGAGATTTCGATATTTCGCATGTGTGGAGACGGAAGATAGCTATAGACCCACATTCATATACTGTACAGCGATTTCTATCAAGTGTCAAGAAACAATACCAAAGCAATCAAAGCTCAACAATAAATTGATGTAACTCATAATGTCCATCAAACATTTACATCTCAAAAATCACATTGAAATTCGTATATCATGTTAGCGGTATAGCTAATCATAATAAGTATCGGGGTATATCACGAAAGAAAAACGAAGCAAAGCTCGACAATAAAAAATGAAATGAATCGGGCTTTAGGCCACCTTTGTGCACATATAGGATAAACTGTGCCAGGAGAACCTCCTGAGGATGGTGAGATGAATGAGATGACACTGTCCTCCAGACACAGGATTCGAAACTCGAGCCCTGGCGGTCTGAGGTTGAGCACGCTACTTCTCGGTCACGGAGGCTACCCACGTTTTTCACGTGGATGGGGAAGAAACATTTGTGTTTCTTTCAAACCGCCGAGACCGGGAACCGAACCCGGAACTCTGGCGTGAAAGGCAGCGGTGCTAACCACTACCCTAGGGCCCCGCCCAAAGCTCGACAATAAATCTATGAATACTTTTTGGAATAATCATAATGTTCGTTACAATTTAAAGACCTAATATTTTTTATGTAGTAAAAATCATCATTTATATCAAACTGGGTGATAAAACTATGCAGCACCGGCATCTAATAAGTTTGTCTTCTGATTACCATCACGTATTCTTAATTGCTTCCACATAAGGCCAGGTATTTGTATTTAGTCTGGTCATAAAAATTGATGCCCCTTATAAAAATGCTCTTCATAAAAATCATGCTAAATCGGAAGATGCCCCTTATAAAATGCTCTTCATAAAAATGCTAAATCAGAAGATGCCCTGAGCTCTTTTTAATTATACTTCATCTTTTTTCCAATTGTTTCAACGGTGTGGAGTCAAATTAGGCATGTTAGGTGTCCCCACTAATTTACTACGTGCCCCCGTTGATAGAAAAAACAGGAGAAACACATAAGAGTGAGTGAGTGAATATTGCTTTACGTCGCTTTCTGCACAATCATGGCAATTTCGCGACAGAAGGAAGCCCGAAATCGGGACTATGTCCTACTCTTATCGAATGACTTCAAGGGTTCTTTATAGCGCACAGTATCATTTCAGCACTGCACGCACCAGGCCGTTGAACATTTTGGATCAACACATACGAACAATTATCTGTTAGCTAACCATTATGCAATGTCGGCCACATGCTGGCTTATGGTCTGCCAGCGTCTTAATCCCTGGCACACCATTAAGCCAACATTGATCAGACATCACATGACTAATGATAAAATATTAAGTTATAGTTCACTCGTGGATCCTCATTATCTCACCACTCGTGGTCGTGCCACGTGTGTGTGTGTCGCCACGTGTGATACCACGAGCCAGCAAACACAAAACATTTGTATAACATTTGTACAACGTCGGCCCAACGACGTTGGTCCAATATTGTGCAAATGTTATACAAATGTTTTGTGGTTGCTGGGGAGCTATCAGTATGATCAGTGAGAGCACTAGAAGTATTCGTAATTACTGATATTTTTGTCCCGGAGTCAATTACGCCCAATTATCTAATTGGACACCACATATTATGACATGTAAACACGTAATTGGTACTGTTGGTGGACAAGGAAAGAGCATTCGAGTCGATAGTTGTTTCCACGCTATTTACAACTTGGGTATTTAAATCACCCACCATAACAACATCAACTATATATAATGTTCATGTGTGGCATGTATTCTTAATAAAAATAGCAAATTTGCGTTTCCGTTATTCCCATTTATTGTGTGATTTGTTAGAGCTGTTTTGTAGGATGTATATCTTGTTCAGTGTTAATACAATATCGCTATATGTGTAGTTCGCAATTTGCATTGATAATATCGAGAAGGTAATTCACAATTTGCACTTAAAATATCGAATTTCACATTTATAACGTCCCTACTCTAACACAATGTACATTTATAATCTTGCTTTTGCTTATTATATTTTATCGTGAAAATCTGAAATTAATTCAGCACGTGCATCTTCGCCTGAAACCCAATGTTGGGCGTCGTCGTGCCGGTTATTTTCTAAATAACATTATGTTACTTTCTCACTTTATCTATTCTTTCTGAGTCATAAGTATCCATATTAATCATAACATCAACGTGGAGCAGAGACAACAATGAGTTATTAATGTGTACTTTACACCACAAATGTAGAACTGTCGTTATGGCATACTGAGCCAGTGCTGGTTCGATAATGGCCAGCGTCCGATACGTTGGATCAACAACGAACCAGCTCCGGCTCAAAATCTATCACAACAGGCGAACAGGTGGCAAGACTGCACGCGGGGTCTAACCTGCAAACGTTAACTAATTAGCAGATGGGTAGGTGTTCTACACAGTAAACCAACAGGCATTAACCCAAGGCTGGCTTAAGGTTGGCCCAGCGACGCACACAATAGAACAGCTATAAACCAACATTGAGTGGCGTTTTTGGGTACGTTGGTTCCTGTCGATCGTGAACTTTTTGTGGACAATTTTCTTTCACGAATATCTTGCTATTATCGTACGATATCCGAATTCAGATCCGAGTGTAAGCGAATTGTGTACTGTTGATGCAAAATGGCGAAATTCAGCTAATCCGCAAAACTGCATTTTCGATAATTTAACCGCACTCGTAGTTACCGTACTGCTATGCAAATACAAAAAGCAGTAACTGCTTACTTGAATCGCTATTTGCCTATACAGGTCGGTATATAGTGAGTAACTACGATGAGAAAAGGCAGCTGGCGACATGGTTTCATTTCGCAGCGAAAGTTGAATGTCCGGGGCATACGCCGTGCGTATCAACAGTACCAGTTATAAAGTAGTTAACGAGATGTGTAATATTTACGCACTTGAAAGTTTAATCTTGCTGCCGCGAGGAACAACTTCAAGCGAATAAAAATTACATCAATTGAGTTTTCGAGTACAAAGCACAAATTAAAAGATTCTTTGGAAAAGAATCATCAAAAAAATAATAAGTTGAATGAAAAATTAAGGATTACCCGTAAAATAAATTGTAGATACAGAAGCCGCCAAATAATATTGGGGAGGGGGTAAACTGGAAAATGTGTTACAAAAAAAAGAGAGAAATAAATGATGTAAATAAATAATAATATTAATATGCATCTGAGTATCCATTCAGTTAATTTTCAAATGTTTTTGTCACCACGGATTTTATGTCGCAAATATAACCATGATAACCGCAGGTTTGTTGTGAGAAAACGTTCAACAAAAACCGTCATTATGTAAGATGGTTTTATGTGTAGATATCACGTGTTGCGCCATTTATGAGCATAGGGATATCACAAAGGTAATGAAACTAAACTATACTCATATCGATCTCTGATACACATCATACATAATACAACGTCTGAATGACTCAGTCAAAATATAAAACACAGAATGGGCGGAACGCACTTCAAATAGTCATTCACTCATCGTCAAGATAAGACAACATAATGTAGCTGCTGTTCACTTCAAAAGAATACATTCCCACCAAACAAAGTATGTTGAACCAATTACGGTTTAATGCTGGACCGCAGTCTGCAACCCTGCGTTGATGGTGCAGCCGAAAATTTGTTTCCGATCCATTGTACCGCTGATAATAATTGTCAGCTGGTATTTTCGTCATTTGAAGATGGAATTGCTAACGCAATTTCCAGCTTTAAATGACAAAAATTAATGAATCTATTTTTAAAAGAATCGACTTCTACCAAATTGGATTATTTGACAAATGTACCATGCTATATTTTATCAATTGAAGTGGCATTTGTAACTTGCTTGGGCTCGCCCTGTAAGGTGACCACATGGGCCAGGTTGGATATATTGAATTAAGTTAATGTGTACCGTAGGTGTTAATTATAGGACGCATTAACACTATAAACGCAGAAAAAAACTGTAATGCCAGTAACTGCATGAGATACTGGTAAAAAAACACATGGTTGTCGTGCTACCTATACTTCAAAGAAAACTGGATGTCAATATACGAAACATAAACAATCTGAATTCGATAGACAAAAAAATAATCATAAAGCTAGTGGTTGTACGTGATAGAAAATGATCGCCATAGCCAGCATAGCTTCTGCGTATTGTAAACCTATATTAATTCTTAGAAAACTGATGAGTTACCTTATTAACCCTTTAACCGCCAAATTATTCAATCTGAATTTTCACCCACTTGAAGTTGTGTCTCGCTGACGCGATCCACAACTTCAAATGAGTGAAAATTATTCAGATTTGACAAAATGGAGGTCAACTATTTTCAAATCTTGCTGATTGATGTCATATTTTATAACATGTTTAAAAGGTTGTACTTAATGTGCCAATAAAAAATGAAAACCCGAATATATGCGGCACCGGCGGTTAAAGGGTTAAAAATGTTCACTCTCCTGAAGCTGTGTCTCGCTACTTCAAGCACATAAAACATATTAATTTTAGATTTTTTGCTTGACCTTTTCACCACCAGTCACGACTATAGTCGTTTTAGCTCGTTTTATTAGCCGATCAAATCACTGTTAAGTGTTATTGGGAATACAATGTGTGTTTGAATATCAAGATTACCAAATGTTTGGTCTCAAATAAACAGATATGAGTAATTTTCACCCATTTGAAGTTGTGGGTCGCGGTAGCGAGACACGACTTAAAGTGGGTGAAAATTTAAATAAGATGATCAAATGGTTAAAGGGTTATATATTAAAATATAGGCAATAACAGGGTGTCTGAGGTCTGTTATGGTGTGGGCGGCTTTATGAGAAATCGATTGGGCGCGGTTTTTTCTGAGAAAAAGAGATCTACATATATATACTAAATGATCATTCTAATGTCATCACGCCACGGTGAGTTCAACTATTGATTGCTGAAAAACTGGCTTCTCTTCTCAGGAGCAATTTGTTAATTATGCACAACGCCCTAGCGAAGTAGAAACGCAAAGTAATCGCTATAGGCCTATACATATTTTATTTTAGTCTACACGGTGTGGGATTTTTTCCATAGATATAGCGTGGGTTGAGTGTTTTCCTGCCCACATCAGCAAAAGTCGTACATGCTATAATACATATAGGGGCCTAGGCCTACCAACATACAGTTATAGAGCAGTACATGAAAATAAGAATTATTGTCATCATCAATGACTCCTCGCACACATTTTAGCAAGTTTGGTTTTGTTATTATCGACAACTGTGAGTTCAACCTGGACTTAAAACAGTAAATAAATCAAGAACGGTGCTTGCTCAGAAGCGCTTGTATGAGGCTTATAAAACTCTATAGCAAATAAGAATTTTTGAAATAAAGAAAACAAACTTTACTATATTTTATCCTGTTGGCACAAAACTTTAGAACCTATCTTTGAACCAAGTCATAACACGGTGATAAATATTAAACAAATTATATGTTCATTACTGGCTCAGTACCAAGTGAGATTATTACGCTGTGACCCAGATTGTATTGTTTCGAAGAAAAACAAATTACGTATACTACCGTAATCAGATAATAATGTCGTGGCCAGAGGTAGACATTTTTAAAAGTAATCTGCCGCGAAAACCGAAAAGGCGGTAACTGCTTACTCTACAAGCACATAGTTACTGCCTTTAGCTTTTGCGGAGCGCCGCTGTCAATGAAAGTATCATCATTCTATATTGTTAACTAATCATTTCTTATCTCTCAAAGATAGCGAGTCTGAGTGGGTGGGGCAGTAAACAGGTAAATACGTAAAACGTCCTATACGAGAGGCTTCAGGTCGCGTGATGAACTTGTTCAGAATGCTGTTGATTCAGTGGAGCTCTTCAAACTGCAGAAATAATGGCAGTAAAACTGAAGAATTTAACGTGAGACGCATCCCGCCATTTGACCCTTTCAGCGCGGGGACCGACTTTAGACGTTAGAATCTGACGTATATAGACGTCAGACAGATACTGACGTCTCAAGTCGATCCCCGCATTGAAAGAGTGAAATATTTATAATTGCCGTAGACCATATAACATGGGTATTCAAAAGAAGCAGGAAGAGCTAACTAAGACATTTATGGTGGTTTCCATGGTTTTTAAAAAAAAAAACTATTTCAACGTTGAAAAGGTTAACCCATGGCGGCTGGAAGCTGCAGAAATTTCTTAGTCAATTTAAACATGTTAAATAGCATCTTTTGAAGAAGATAAATGCCTTCGGTCATCAAGATTTGTAAAAAAAATGACCACCAAATTGACAAATTTCAATAATTTTTACCCATATAAATTTGTCGGCAAACAAATAGATAACTTGGCGGACAAAGGGTTACGACCAACGCTCTTGGCTTAAATTTGGTGATACGTTGGCCCAGCGTATCGCCAACGTCCAGTCAACGTGATAATTGAGAAGTTGTGAAAGTTTGCTACTTCCAATCCCCATAGATCAGTTGTGCTCTATATACAATATCAAAAAGAAGTAACTGCTTACTTGTAAAGTAAGCAGCTACTGCCTGGCTTTGTACGGCAAGACGTATGATACAGTCACTACCTCTTAAAGCTCAGCCGAGATCAAGAGCACCAGACACACCCAATGGCGTAAATGCGCTATTTTTCGCAAGCATGGATGAAGAATAGGCCTAGATATTTTGACGAGGATGGGATGGGACGTGGTGGGGATGGGATGGATGGGGGGGGGGGGGTTAATAGTAGATTTTAATTCCGGAAATTCGCGGACTTACACACCCTGAATCTATGGCCTCTACAGATTGATAATGACGGTAAAAAAAATATGGTAAATAACAGTGACAGGTGATTTAATTTTCAAAATTCGCGGATTTTACCCCATGAATAACTACTGCCTCTTCAGGATCGCCAGTACAGATACACTTGATCAGAGGGGGGCAAGCTGGGACCCGCGTCCGGATCAACCACTTGAGCATGGTTTAAGGCCACCTGGATTGCTGTCCCTCCCAGGAATTAGTAGCGGTTATCAGCGGTTGCCAGATCAGAGAGGTCCAAAGTGAACAGTGGTGGGGGCAGGGTTGTTGAACACGCCGTCAACACTCGATATACCAGTACTGTAGATGTTATATATAGGTTTATCTCTGGCGCTGACCATCAATTAGCTTTGAGAGATTTTTAGTTATCCTTCTTAATAACAAACGATACGAAGTAGAATATAGTGTATTAACCCTTTAACCGCCAAATTATTCGATTTGAATTTTCACCCACTTGAAGTTGTGTCTCGCTGACGCGATCCACAACTTCAAGTGAGTGAAAATTATTCAGATTTGACAAAATGGAGGTTAACTCTTTTCAAACCTTGCTGGTTGATGTCACATTTTATCTTTAGCATATTTAAATTGTGGTACTTAATGTGCTAATAAAAACTTAAAACCCGAATGTATGCGGCACCGGCGGTTAAAGGGTTAAACTGGTTGCTAATTTTTAAGCTCCTTGCTAATACCATGGAACTCCTATAGTTTTATGCTGATACCAAGGAGTTTAAAAGAAAGCAGAGGCAGATCCGATATCAAAGCCAGCCCCCCCCCCCCTCTCCACCCCCCCCCTCCCCCCTGCTAGCAAGCAAGGACATACACATCCCTGTTGATACCAATAACTTCATATAGATATAATAAATTATTGCTAATACCTTTATTAACAATGACCATATACGGACGCAGTACTAATGATTTTGAGCCCATTTCTCATTCATTGCAGTCTCGTCAGTATACGGCGGTCGTACGGTTCGTTGTATTGTGACCGACGGTGGATCAACAGCTCGTGTCTGATTGGTTCCACTCACGCCTGTTAATTTTGGTTGAATGTAAGCATGGTAACCCTCGCTCTAATAATATGACAAAGTGATGCCACCTGTACATGTATGGCACCAAAATGTATGTATGCACTCTGACCAAATAAATTCACCATTATCAAGTATGCACTCGAAGTTCATGGAATACACTTACAAATTATTGTAGGCAGTAGTATCATGAGTATAGACATGATATAGTGAGGATGAACCGAATGTCATGTTCGTGATTGCCGTATTAACAAATGAAGAATGTATTATGACGAAGTGACGATCTAGACATGATATAGTACATGCATGCAAAGAAAATAGAATTTGATTCTATTTTCCTTGATGCGTGGTACGAATATGTATATACGTAAATATTCGGGTGCACTCTGATGAATGAATGAATGAATGAATGAATGAATGAATGAATGAATGAATGAATGAATGAATGAATGAATGAATGAATGAATGATGAATGAGTAATATGACACTGCTATCCAGACACAGGATTCGAAATTCGAGCCCCGGCGGTCTGAGGCCGAGCACGCTACCTTCCGGTCACAGAGGTTCCACACAATAGTGCAACTTTAGTTTCTTTGAAACCTGAATGCCAGAACTTTCCAAGCAACTTTCCAAGCAATCAAGTTAAATTCGACATTATCAAGTGTATACTCCTTTTCACAGAGAACACTTACAGGCATGGTCAGTAGGCCTAGTATAGACTGAGTATGAACCGAATGAAATGTTCGTGATTGTGTGTGTGTAGACAAAATAATCAATATAATTATGTCACAAACATCCATTATCTAAATATTTAATAATTTTTATTATGATTATACTATAATTATGATTTATTTATTATTATTTATTTATGAAAATGCCCACTTTCTTTGAGCTCATACACATTTTTTCTGACAAAATCCGCCACTATTGGCTCTGGTCAAATAGTGCACAAGATCTCATGGCAGACGTCTACAACGCTGGCCTAACATTGTGGTCTGACACGCAGAAATACTAACAGGATTAAACACTAACAATGTAAGCCAAAGGGATATACGCCAATGTGAAATAAGCACCACCAAAATTATTAGCCAGACAATATATTACAGAACTCGATATATGTATAATACAATAATCATGATAATAATAGTTTTAGCATGCACCTTGATAATGCACCGCAGCGCAAAGGCACACAGAAGCAACTGCTCACCTTTTCAAGTAGGCAGATACTGTTGTTTGACTTTGCACTGGCGAAGTCAAAAAACAGTAACTGCTTACTTCACAAGATAGCAGTTACCGTTCTTTACCTTAGTCTCACCTATAATGTATGCGCCGTCACACACGGCACCGCATGTGGTCAATAAGCAATCAGAGATACTCACAGCAAATAAATGTATTTATGCTGTGATACTGACCGGATAAATCAGTGTTGTTACAACAAGATATGGCACTGATTACGATAAACCTGCTCGATTACAACAGTCGATGATCGCATGATGGAAACCTTCACCACCTTAACTGACACGATGTATATTTACTTTATCTTTGTCTTCCTGATCTGACGTGCAATGCCAAAAGGCAGTAACTGCTTACTTTTCAAGTAAGCGGGTACTGCCTTTTGTATTTGCACGCATCATTGTATAGTTATTACCCGAGGATTAGTTTTACGAGTTAACAGTCTGCAGTAATATTATTATGGTTATGAACAATAGAACAGTAAAATGTAATAAATGCATTCAATATAAACTGGTGATTAGTGAATTTTCTATTTTGCAACATTTTCACTTCTTAAGTGCCGATTTTATCATACACACGTATGGTATGTATGCTAATCCCTCTTGAAGAGGCCAATAAAAAGAACATTTTGCACAATTCTAAAACAACGTATGGGTGAGAAGGCGGTAGGTTAGGTCGGTTTTCGGGCTAGGTGATTTTGCATAGGGGGAATGGGTAATTTATATTCTAACAATAAGTCTGATTTAGGAAAATATATAAGCCTATATTGTCCCCTAAATATTATCAGTGCAGTCGACAACTATGAAGTAGCCGAGAGTAATGTGATTGACTCAGATCGCAGGGATGGAATTTGTGTGTGGCGGATGCGACATTCAATCAACGTAAATGACGTTGTATCAACGTCGCAACAACGTCGTGTGCCGAGTGGGTTGTGTCAAACTGTACTGCTTAATCTAAAAGGTCCACTGTCCCATTAATTTTGTATACTATTATGTGCTTAAAAGTGGCATAAAAGCTAATCCAATAATGCTAAAAGTTTGGGGAAATTGCGCGCAATAGTAACTAATTTTGACGTAACAATTTCCCTTTGCCAAGAAAACATCCAAGTTTAAATTCTTACAAGCTGCAGAAATACACCCTTTATCACCATTGATTAACGATGAAATTTGACCATTTAGAATTAAATGGTCGGAACTGCCACTCTGCAAAGTGGCAGTTACGTCCCTTTAATCATCTTAATCCTAAATATATCAATATATAAATATATAAATGGACAGACACGCCACCTCAGAAACGAAGGTCAGGTTCCCTCGCCAGCAGAAGTGGAGTTAGTATTATTATCTGATTATTCTGTCGTGCAAAGCTAAAAGGCAGTAACTGCTTAGTTTTCAAGTAAACAGTTACTGCATTTGGCCTCGCAGAGCAGTGTTTTACAAAGGCTCATTTCCACTAATCTGTCCATCGCGTGTGCCAGTACTTCAGGGTGGCCTATTCCGCTCTGCAAATTCAAAAGGCAGAAACTGCTTACTAGAAAAGAAAGCAGTTACTGCCTTTTGCCTTTCCACTGTAGTATACTACTCTGCAAAGCCGGAAGGCTGTGACTGTTTACTTGAAAAGTAAACAGCTACTGCATTTTGCTTTTGCACGTCAGCATGGTAGTACCCTCTTGGTCCATCATTAATTAATGAAATTCTAAAATAAACTCGGCACTCTACTGTGTTTCTGTGCGTCAATATCCTGTACATAGTCATACCCTGAAGTTATGAGGATATTACTTACCATGATTACGAAGGACTGGTATTTGAGTGCTCAGTTTCTCATCCCTATTGTATTATTACTTTCGTTTTATTTAGATAAAAAATGACAATGAGAGACACTTTGCAATGACATTTATACCTTTTAAGGTTATTCTGGTATTATTTGTAGTTGGTGTCTGAATCATTGGGTACGACCATGCGGTTTTACCTAGATCATGTAGATCCAGAGAACAAACCAACCACCAAAATTAAGTTTTCAATGCATAAACAGATAAAACGTCAATATATGGAGTGGCGCCTAGTTAAATTGGAAAAAAATGTTGATTAGCAATGCCAAAAAACAATATTGAGGAAGAACATTGGTTAATTTACTGTAGAACATACAGTCTGAATAAAGATAACATCTAGGAATATAATGAACCTCTATCCTGCTGATCACGACGATTGTCGTTTTATTAATCAACCAGATCACTGGGAATGAAATATGTGTCTAAACATCAAGATTTGCAAATATAAATAATTTTTAGCCACTTGGGGCGGTGGTTGAGACACAACTTTAGGTGGCTGAACATTAAAATAAATTAACTTTAACAGGATAAGGGTAGATACATGCTATATACACGTAAGATCATACCACTACTAGCAACCTCGTGTTATAAGGTAAGAATACGGTCATGATTTCCACTCTACATTGACATAGGTCGGTGCAACCGTAAAAATTATAAATTGACGAATGAGCAAATAAAATATGACTCACTGGTATGTCAAACGTGATGGCGGTATGCCTTCACTAAAATTTTTTAAAATAAACTGCACCTAAATAGGTACCTAACCCGATGGAGTAGTACATCTCGTCATCTTGGTAATAACCCTTTAACCGCCGGTGCCACATATATTCGGGTTTTCATTTTTTTATTAGCACATTAAGTACCACCTTTTAAACATGTTAAAGATCAACCAGCAATATTTGAAAACGATTGACTTCCATTTTATCAAATCTGAATAATTTTCACTCACTTGAAGTTGTGGATCGCGTCAGCGAGACACAACTTCAAGTGGGTGAAAATTCAGATTGAATAATTTGACGGTTAAAGGGTTTAGGGTCGTATCTGCCACCTAGTAAAGTGGTATAGACGACCCTTTAGGACCAAGGTGACGCTCTGAATCCAAACAGTATACGTGCTGGTAGTATTATACCCAGTGCTGAACGTTTATTGACACACAGGTTTTGCAGTCATCATCATGTCATCCTGTATTTTGTCAGAACAAATACACTTAATTCTGATGATATCGGACGACAATTTGACACAGTCATCATAGTTGTGACATCTACACTGGATGTTACAAAACGGGAAAATATAATGCAACCATTTAACTTCCGAACCGTTCACCACCATCACCCCAGCAAACACGACACATCTACCCACTGTTTGACCAATGTTGGGCCACCATCGTAGACGGTGGGCCAACAATGCGTGGACATTGAGTAGATGTGTGTTTTTGCTAGGATGATTCTAAACAATAACAAAAGTTCTCACACACATATTCTTATTAATTGTATAAGTGCACAGTCTGCATATCTAAGCTCAATTTAATTAAACAAATTTTAGTAAAACATAATATCTGAATCATGTGATTATTTTTAAATCGCCTTGGCACAAAATTTATTAAAGCTACGATGCTAACATCATGAAATATAAAATGTTCATGACCTCTTGGTTAATACTTAAGAAGCTCTAGATCGAACTTTATAAATTCAGCTATTGCTTCACATTATAAAGAGCTTTAAAAATAAATATGAGAACTCTCCGAGTTACATTTTATCCACTATGAATGCCATTCTGGCATTTGCGAAGTTCAGTGAGAGGTTAAGACTCCTGATGCATGCCTCATTCAATAATACTTAATGTATATGAAGCTGCTCCTGGGAATCACTCAAGCCATAAATCAAACCCGCTGGACACCATTTACAAGGTTTAGGGTATAATCATTTATCGATTTGGATATTTCGAAAGTGTGTGACGATTAGGCACATACGCCATCTGCATAGGTCGTTTCGTTATACAGCAAGCAAATATTGCGACAGACTAATATCCCGAGGTCTGGACAATACTCTAATCAAGTTAATTATATATTTGTGAAATATTGCTGACAAATTATACCATTCACGGATGGGTATACATGCCGCATGTATTACAATATAGGTTCGCGAATCAGATAATGTATAAAATGTTATTGGAATGTTATATGTGTATGAACATGATAAATAACAACATTTTCAAACTAAGTTAAAGAATATATCCTGGTGAAAGATTGATCTATATAAATCTATATACGAGACGAATATTTTATTAATCGACAAGTTTGGGGAAATGAGTTGACAAATCCCGCCTTCTATTGCTTTGAAATTAATATAAAATTTAAAATATCATTCGAACATAATGCCATGCAAGTTGCGAGGATAATGTCAATTACAGAGCTAATAATTATGTAATTATCGTAAATATATTATTATAAATTTTGCGAATAGATTTGCGCAAAATAATCACGGTAGGCCTACATTAAGCAAAGGCGTTAAACTAAACGGCATTCGAACCCTGGGGGCGCGCGCTTGACATTTTATCATCAACAAAGGTACATACCGTAATCTGAGCAGATATCCCAAAGAAAATCAGAGGAATCCTTCAGAAAAGACAATACTATTATGTGCGTAATGGTAATGTTATTGTTATCCGTTTTTCTCCGCTCAATCAGAGATGTGGCCTCTCTGTTGTTATGTCACGCTCTGCTGCTTCGGCGGAATTTATCCCTTCGCGCTTGGGCACGAACAGCTTACAGCACTATAAACACTCAAACGCACCTGAATCAACCCTTTCAGTCCCGAACATCAAAACTTTTCACCCACAACAAGTTATAAATCGCGGTTTACCGCGATTTATAACTTGTTGTGGATGAAAACAACAAACACGGTACTCTTCAATTTTCTATTCTACACTTCTATTTTATATATTTTTTTAAAAGACATTGTGAACTCTGGGAGGGAGAAGGTTATAAAAACCACGTGCGCTTGTCCCACTGGTGCGGAGATTAGTACTAGTACAGCATCAAATAGCCGGATACTTAATCTGTTCAAGGAAAAGCTCGGGATGATCCATGTGCGGAAGAAAGGATTATGTGCTTTACCATCAGGGTCAATCTGATTTTCATTTATTTCACCTGCTCAAAAATACGGTCGTGGAACCTCAAAGGTCTGGAGGTGTTTAGGCTAAGTGGGTCTACGGTCGAGAACTTCCAACACCCGGCCGCCTAATTATACACGCGTCCCTTGACTTTTGAGATCATGTCCATTTTAATAACGTGTTTATTAACCTTGCAGACAAAATTTTTGGAATTAGACCTCTCATCAGATTATGGGCCCTAATAATACCATACTAAGATTATAATATGAATTTATGGATGCTGGTGAAAACTTACTTACAATTGTTGTAACAAATATAAAAATTAAGCTTTTAATTTATTTATCATAGGCATATTTAACAAAATAGATCAAGAATAGATCAAAAAAAAATGAGAGACAATTAAATTTGTCTGGCATAAGTCTAGCCCAAATTGATTTCTCGTGTTTTGTTATTACTCTATGAATTTATGGATGCTGGTGAAAACTTACTTACAATTGTTGTAACAAGAATAGATCAAAGAAAAATGAGAGACAATTAAATTTGTCTGGCATAAGCCTAGCCCAAATTGACTTCTCGTGTTTTGATTATTACTCTAATGACAAACACGTTCTATTAGCATTTTTTCTTGTATCCAAACAAGGCATCTCACCAATGATGGTTTAATGTTGGGCCACCATCCCCAACGATAGCCCAACCTTATAACAACAATTGGCCTATCCTGTTTGCCCAGAAAACATACGATTTTATGCTGGGCCAACGTCGCAGACGTTGCCCCAACATTAGACAAAATTTAAGATTTTTTAAATATTTGAGGGGAATTCATAACGGAACACTGACACGCCGACATGCTTGACAAGGCAGGAATTTACCATATTCCAGTAGTTCAATGTATACATACATGTATACATGCATGCATGTAATACCAGTATACAGTGAACGTGCGCCGACCACCGCAGTGCAGTCGTCTGCTTGGTTCGCGCGCTGACGAACACACCCACAAATTCACCCCAAAAAACAACGACAACAAGCACTCACCGGCGTAAAGCTCCGTTCCCTTGTTCAGGTCCGTATTTCTTAGTCCTATAATCACAAATTTTGTGGGTTTCCTCAGTTTTCGGGGCTGTTTTGACAGGCTGTTTTGGATGGACTGTCATGCACACACGTCATTCGGCTGCCGGCCGATGTTGATCATTTGCCGAGCCTCGCTTCTATTCCAGTGCTGCGGGCTCATTCTCAACTCCGTGCGACCCTTGGCGTCCTCGGGGGCCTGTTGCGTCACAGGGCTATTCAATAGACAAATCTTAACCCTTGCGAACTTTCCAACATACATTTTCCCAATACTGGATCAATGTCGCGCCATCGTCGTACGACGGTGGTGCGACATTGATCAAGCATAACATTTGGTCATATCTGCAGTGGTCTCTTTGCTGGTTTGTGTTATGAAGATCTCAAATAAAGCGATAAGTGTAGGCTTATATTATCAGATTATAAAAGGTCCAATGTTTTTCAATAGGACTATTATTCATTCATTTGCCAGCTTCAAGCGAATAAAAAATATCATACAGTAATATAGCAATCTTGCTCATCTGAATTCCTAAATCTGAAGCTCAAATGCCAACACTCTACGACGCTGGACCAACATTAAATCCAACGTCTTGCGTCTGCTGGGTTTCCACTTATATTGAATCATTTGTGTTCAAACTCAGGTCAGTCTAAACTTAAATGTATTTCTGACAAACATTACCATAAAAAAAGTGTGTTTACATATTAGCAGTGCAGGGGTCCTGACTGCCCCTTTTAGAAGCTGAATTGTCTAAAAATCACACTAAACTTGTTTTTTTGACTCTAATACATTTCTAGGGTGCCGCCCCGAACCCCCGTTTATTAACCGTGAAGAGAAAAAAATACTTCTAAATATTAAAATTAAAGAAAAATTGCAGGAGGCCAACCAAAATCAATTGTTACCCCCCCCCCCCTTCGCCATTTTCCCGAAGTTCTGGATTTGCCCAGGCATATGTCTTGTCTCTGAATTACTCAACAACAGGGTTATGAATTATGAGACCAGTAATTATTGTTTCTGCGAAGTGTGCTTATTATAAGCTCTTAAGAATTCCTATAATTTATAGAGGTGACCATTTTCACCTACTTGAAGTTGTGTATCGCTGACGCGTTCCACAACTTCAAGTGAGTGAAAATTAATTATTCAGAGTTGACAAAATCAAATTATTTCAAATCTTGCTGATTGATGTCACGTTTTATCTTTAGCTTGTTTAAAAGCTTACGTGTAATGTGCTAATAAAAAATGTCAAAAAGGAGTAAAATCGGGACCGGCGGTTAAAGGGATAGGCCTAAGCCTGTTCATATATGGGGAATTACTTGGAATATAAAATAAGTACTACAGTCTATCCAGTGGGCACACATGCGCCTGAGTTTGTGTCCTGTTTTGGGGAAAGAGGGGTACCGTTTGTGGGAAATGGTTTACATTTCTGAGATACAGTCCTAATGGACAAGTCAAAAATAACGTTCGAGGTCGCTAGGTTTAGTACTTGCGTGTTTAAAAAGTGCTCAGAAAAAAATATATTTACGATCATATTCGTGATTAGTGATTAAAGGGTTTTGGTCGAAATAGTGTTGGCCCAGCGTCGCAGACGGTGGTCCAGCATTACATCAGCATTTGGCCAATGTATCGTGTTATCTTGTGACGGGAGAGAAAAGCGTTACCCGCATAGCAGGCAGAGCAAACACGGGACAATCACCCAATTATGTTTCAATGTTGGGCCAGCGTCGAAGACTTGGGGTCAATATTAAAACAGCATTGGGTGAATGCCATGTGTTTGCTGATGTGCTGGTGCAAAGTATACAGCAGACCCAGTGTTGGATTAGTGTTGGGCCAGCGTTGTGGACGATTTCCCGGCGTAGAACCACCAATGGGTTGCGACGCTGGCCCAACCTTGAACCGGCATTGGGTGGGCAGGCCTACATCGTGTATACGAGGTACATCGTATAGACGCGTACACTGACTTATCAGTGGATGTCACAGTACAGTTCAGGAGAGAAAAAGACACACGGCAGCACCATTGAATGGCAAGTATTTAATGGATGCTGGCCAGCACCGGCGGAAGTAATACAGTTGAAGATATATTTTAACTTGTCTCTTGGTTCTTTCAATCATTATATTCCGTACATTTAAGATTCTGGCCCATGAGGAAGACCAATACATTTATGTTTACAATATATAAAGGCAAAGTTTTGTCTATAGTACTCAAACAGACTAAAGCCGGGCCTCGGAGTTCGGGAACTCCTTTTCTACTTATGTCTTAAAACTAGCATGACGCGTACCATCACCTATAAGTGGGTATTGTAACCAACTGCCTTCTGAATATTAGAAAACAAATAATCCACCCTACACCTGTAGTGACACATATATTACGTCGGCCAATAAATTTCTAATCCCGGCCGGGTCGGATATTTGTCATCGGGGTTGTGTATACAGTGCCCCAAACTGTTCAAAAGCCTGGAGTGTGCAGTGCTGTCTATGGTATTGTGCACCATAAAGAACCCTTGAAGTCATTCGAAAAGAGTAGGGCAATGTCCCGACTTCGAGCTTCCTTCTGTCCCGATATTGCCATGATTGTGCAGCAAGCGACGTAAAACAATATTCACCCAACACATTTTGAACTCAACTAATTCGATAGAAAATGTCCCAACCCATTCAAATTGGGCCGTTTTTAGCTTTAATGAATGAAAATTGTGTTGAAATTTATTAGTGGATAACGGGTTAAAGATATTCAAATTACGTCATGCACGATTTGTGTGTGCTATTATTTTATCTCGCCGAAGGACTTTTATCTGTGATAATATATCATCTTAGAATTATCTCTTCTTAAATGTGATTTTAGTTCAATGTACGGCGCCCCAGAACATATTTGGATGGAGCGCTCTATAAAAGACTGATTAATAATAATAATAATAATAATAATCTAATCAGACATAGGCCTACTGTTCAATATTTACCAAATTATCTAATTGTTTTTGCAATCTTTTTAGGGAATAACTAATGCTTCAAATTAAAGAGAAATATTTACTTGAATACAACTTTCGATGTGTTCAATTTAGTATCAATTCGCTCCTATTACAAACGTGGGCCACGTTTAAGAGCGTCTTTTAGATCTATTTTCTACAACATTAATATTTCTTACAGTATATAGAATCTTGGGTTCCGTCGGCGGATCCAGGTGGGCGCAGGGGAGGGGGGCACCGACCTATTTTTCCTCAAATTATTTTAATATTCCACAAATTGGTTTCAGTACGGGGATCAGCTTTAGACGTCAAAATCTGATGTACACAGACATCAGATTCTGACGTCTAAAAAAAGCGCAAAAAAACGCACGAACGCTCCAACATAATCAGTCGCAAGTCGCAGATTTTAATTGTCCAGTATAATCATTTTTCTCATTATATTTTTTTATTTTTTATGCATTTGGGGTTGTATATTGGTGGAAATACATTGTTTACTCATCATAGTTCTGCAATCCAGCTCTAAATTTTACTGTGACATATATTATAATATCACAGTAAAATTCAGAGCTGGATTGCATCCATAAAATAAATTTTTGAATGTGACAATTTTATTTAGATCTATTGCGATCGACTGCTCAAAATTGCATTAGCAATTCAAGCCTAAACTCATTTGCAACTCCTACAAAAAAGCAAAGCAGGATAACATTGATAAAATAAGGTTTTGGAGATGCTCATTTAATTTATAGCTATTGTGATCGATTTGAGGCTGGAATGGCGTTAGCGATTTCATCCTAAATCGATGGCAAGTATTACAAGAGTAATCAGAGCTGGATAGCATTAGGTGATCGTTCATAAACCCTTACAACGCTGAAATATGTTTGTATAAACCATGGAGATCAAAGGGTTTTTTCAACTTGAAGTCATAAGTCATAAACGTCTTAGCTAGCTTTTTCCTCTTCATTCGAACACTTATCATGTTTATGTTATATCGATTTTAGATGTTGTTGTAATGGTTGATAACGAAGTATCTGATGTTAACCCTTCCAACGCGGGGACCGTCTTTAGACGTCAGAATCCGACGTCCAAAGACGGTCCCTGCACTGAAATAATAGACCCATAACATTGGTATTCAAATGAAGCAAGAAGTGCTAACTAAGACATTTATGATGGCTTCAAATTGAAAATATTTTTGCGCTGTGAGGGTTAAATGGTGGGGCAAGAAGGGACTAACTATTTGTTACCATGTGTTTTATTATCTCTTGAATCTCTTTAGAGCACATCACCCAGTAAACAGAAGACGTTCACAATTAGTGTTCAATATTGGTTCAACGTCTTTGACGCTGACTCAACATTAATACAGTGTTAGGTCAACGTGTATTGTGTTTTCTAGATAAGCCATGACATGATGAATATCTTTGCTGTGACCAAACCGTTTTGCTTCACTAAACAGTTATATGTACATTGTGGCGAACCTCACTCCTGTGGACGTTCAACATGTTGCGCGTGTGGGTGGGCCCACAATGTTTACTCAGTGAATTATATAGACCCACCTACGGTACTTTAACAGTCATGTGGTGCGGTAAAATATCCACCTGGTGAATCAGAACAACACTATTAAATGTGCTTTCGCAGCATACATGTATATTTTCTCAGAGAAGGGATAATAGAGGTAAAACAGTACCTGGTGAGTGTGATAGTTTTTTTTTTCATCACGATCACCAAGGGCACCTGGTGAGTGTGAAGGTCACTACTATCCAATTGACGTTTATAATAATAAGCCTATAACGTTATTAACTACCCAGCGGGCATTTCATCCTGATTTGACGTTAAAATGATGTGAAATTGACAAGTTGATGTCTTATTGATATCATATTGACGTCAAATCGAGACGAAATCTAAATCGTATGTGACATTTTGTATTTAACTCCTCTGAGCAACTGAACAACAGAGTCAATCATCTGAGCAACTGAACAACAGAGTCAATCATCTGAGCAACTGAACAACAGAGTCAATCATCTGAGCAACTGAACAACAGAGTCAATCATCTGAGCAACTGAACAACAGAGTCAATCATCTGAGCAACTGAGCAACAGAGTCAATCATCTGAGCAACTGAACAACAGAGTCAATCATCTGAGCAACTGAACAACAGAGTCAATCATCTGAGATACTACAACAGGATGCACAGAGATTAACCCTTTCCAGCCCGAGTTTTTTTATTGAAATTTAAATAAAAATAATAACTCAATACAAATATTACGATATCTTTTAAACGGTTATTCCACTGCACATGAAATTTTCTACGCACATGGAGAACACCTGGGGGATCAACACAAGCTTCTTGCCATACCCCTCGAAGAAATACCCTTACTCACTAGAAACAGTTTCTATGGAAACAGTACCCAATTTTATGTATTGTGTATTTTCAAGACGCACGAGATCAAATTAATATATAATAATTATATATACTATTATAATTGTAAGGTGTCCGTGGAACATGTTACACAACGAATTCTCAATATAAGATCAGTAGCTGTTGTTGCTATGGGTCTATACGTCAACAACCATTAACCCTTTCCATGCGAAATATTTCATTATTTTCAAATAGA
>OZ024903.1:20981875-21178658 GCA_964017125.1 Flabesymbios commensalis
AAACTCTTGTCTATTGTCTATTGATTCATTTGAATACCTATGTTATAGTCAGGCGGCGGTTGTTGATATCATGGGGCTACTGCCAACTCTAGTTTATTTTTGCTATTTTTTACAAGATTATATGTTAATGAACCAATTGCAATTTGTTACCAAGGTTGTTCTTTATTTTTTAAAGTTTTACCGATGTTTACGAATTGTGCGTGTTTGGCACAAAAATGATCAAAACTGGAAGACATTTTTTCCCCAGTAGAACATAATTTAGATTGCGTGGGTGTATCTTAGGCTTCAGTATCATGTGGCCGGAGGAAATGCGTAATCAGATTGTCTGTCCGGCGGTCCGTCCGGCCGTCAATCCGTCAGTCCCAAAATATTAAAGTCTTTGTTGAACGTGTATACGACAATTTTGACACATTGAGCATTTAATTATAATGTTTCTTAATTGTTATATGCGTTCGTCCGGCCATCCGTCATGTCAAGCCCAAAAAGGAATTTTTAAACAACATGAAAATGTTTAAATGAGAACTATTAACAACTGTTTTCTGAATTGTATGTAGTATTAATCATAATCGCAGCATATACTCTGCATGGATTTATAATTATACTTTTGTTGTATTCTCAGAATATTTACTGAAGCACATTAACTCGGCGGTTCTTCCCCTTTTACAGCCTTCCGTCCGTCCGTCCGTCCGTCCGTCCGTCAATCCGTCCGTCCCAAAATATTTAATGTTTTATTGAATGTCTACACGACAATTTTGACACATTTGTCATTTAATTATAATGTTTTATAATTGTTCTGCCTTCGTCCGGCCATCCGTCCATCAAGCCCAAAAAGGAATTTTTAAACAACATGAAAAGGCTTAAATGAGAACTAATAACAACTCTGTTCTGATTTTTATGTATTAATCATGGCCGCATAATATGCCAAGACGCAGCTAAATAAACTTTATCACAAACTATGTGAAATTTATGTTATGACTGGGCGAAGCTTGGTAAATACAGGGATGTATTTCAACGAGTAAAATGTCTGATAACTTCTTGTGGCATCTATTATCATGGAAAGTGTAACCAGAAATTATGTCACAAGCGACGTCTAGCTCGAGCCCACAATAAACATGAAAGCGACATAATTACAGCAGCATCAAACAAAAAACGAGGTAGGCCAAGTGATGAATCCTCGTCGGCAATGACGAGAAAAATGTTTGATCAAGAGCTATGTGTATTTTGTCTAAACACTGCAACTGAGATTGAAATATGACCCCTAAATACTGCAAGCTCACTTGAAAAAGACCCCCTTTCACTTACCATTACTTACTTACCATTGAGTGAAGGTTGAAAAAAGGACCCCTAATTATGTATTTCTAAACATTCTTCTCTTTAAAAATACCCCTCATTGGAGGTTTTAGGTCAGCCCCCCGGGCTCGATACAGCATGGGAGGCAGCTAGTATATATGGATCAGCTAGAGTGAGGCAAATACTTGATGGTCGTCACATTTACCGGTGCATCGAGGCACATATAATTACACTGATTTCACCATGTCTATATATCTAACTTGCATTCTCAGATAAAGAAATAAATGAGCTGATACGACAAATCAAACCAGACGCTTTCCAGTCATACAGAGATGAACAAAAAAGTAATTTTGATCAGTTCAAGATGCAAATAAATGAGGTGCAGCGAGTTTTATCTGAAAATCATGTGATAGCAAAGTATAAGTCAAAGGCATACAGAAATGCTTTATAAATCACATGAATCAAGTAGAGGTACTACTGACGTGTATTGCTGCAACACGAACATGTAATTGGGGACTTTATTTGGCCAAAATGGAAGAGCTGCTGCCTTATTTTCATGGGCATGAACATTACAATTATGGATGCTGGGGCTCAGTTTATGTTGCAGATATGCTAGAATTAAAAGATAAAGACCCGGAAACACAGGTATTTCTGGATGGTGGTAATTTTGCCATAACTAAGCAAAGTATTCCATTCACTGCCATCGATCTAGATCACTGCATCGAACAAAAACATAAAAAATGAAGATAAAAGGTTTCATCGCTATCACGGGCAATGAATATGCCCTCAAGAAATACTTTATAATAGCTCCAACTCTCTGTAAAGTTGTGCAAGAATATGCTTATGCTGAATATGCTGGAATTCAAATCAGAATGAAAAGCTCTGTTCATCACGAGGCCATAGGAGAATAAAGTAGTCGACTCTTGAATAATGCAGCGAAGATCATCAAAAGTATCACTGAACAGAGTATTTTTCTCTGAAGAACGATATGTTTAAGCTGGCTACTTTTGCTGTTGTTCCTGAAAATATATGTCGTGATATCGAGGATCAAGATAATAAGATTTAGGAGGATGGCAATAGATAAATTAGTGAAAACACGTATGATTGAAACAACAACCAACTTCTAGAATTCCCAAACACGTACTTCAAAAACTAGTTAGTGACCAGATTGTGACAATCAAACAGAAAAGAGCTTTGTCAGCCATCGGAGATATTAAATTTATTGTTGGTTCTCCATCTAATTTTCATCCCGACCGATCAATGATCATGAAATCTGACAAAGCACAAGTAGTATCTCTAATATCCAGTATGCTATTGCCAATTGGTGAAGTCATTGATAACGAGATAGTGTTCGATCTGTTTTGATAATAGATGCAATATGTGTGTGGTGTAACTAAAACACCTGAGATGACAAATGCGATGCATTTTGCTAAAAAAATCGTGGCTATTGTAGCTGAAATCAGTAAACCTAACTATGAAGAAATTAGGATTATTTTTTATCAATATGTGTCAAATTCTCTGAAAGAAACTACTAGAGACAAGCGAACAGCAAAAACAATACCGATCCACTACCATGTACATGATGATACATCTCCATGGTGTAATACACAAGAACTCAAACACTATCCTTGACGTTTTCTCTGTAGACACAGATGTTTTCATTTTATTAACAGGTCATGTCTCCTTCCTTCCAAAGTCCACTACACTTTTAAGGAAGAGAAAGGAGAGGATATGTATACATGCATGTTATTTGAAGTTGGGTCTAAATAAGGCCGCAGGAGCACTCATTGGGTGGTATGCTTTCAAAGGAACTGATAATCCGGGAGCATGTGCAGGAAAAGGCATAGGCCTAATAAACCATTATAAAACATTTTTACAATCAGACATGGACATACTTGATGCATTTTCAACATGTGGCATTACCGATGATTTACGAAATGATACTATTAATCAGATGGAAAAAATACTTGTGTCTCCTTTATAACAGGGGGGGGGTCAACTAATGCCCACTGCTAGACATAAGGTGAGCTGTATTCGGACAGAAAGTAAAGGAGGGTCAGCAATTACCCCCAACTATAGGGACATCAATACCCCATGTCCATAGAGCTTTCTATATGGCTCAGATATGGGAATTATCACCAGAGCCCCCATTCCCATCACTCACCCAATATTACGGAGAATTATTAAATGGCAAACTTACACCAGTGTCCTACGTCATCCCTTCAGCTCCTGAGGCTTTGATTAAGCTTCTAAAATGTAACTGTAAGAATGGTTTGGCAAAGTGGTCGTGTGGATGTAAAAAAAAAAAATAACATTGTTGCACAGACATGTGTGGATGCGGGAATAAATGTAATAACACTGTACCTGATATGTATGTAGAGATTGATCAATACAATTAATATGTTGTATTTAAGACTGTAACTAGCTGCATTTTCTTCACATACTGATACTGATTACAGAACCTATAAGCGTTTGTGGTCTCTCCACCTGTCAACGTAGACTCATCAACTTTGTTTAGTCCGCTTTCCTCAGTCATAACTCTTTATTCGTTAGTATTTGTTTTTTATTAAAAACACGAAAATAAACATTGAATATCATAATAATGTTTAAGTGTCACATTATATTACATATTAAAAGAACAAGTGCAATGAATTAATGTTTTTTATTTTTTATTTTCAATAAAATAAGTATCGGTGGTGATTCAAATATTTAAAACGTTTTTTTCTAAAAGTAAGTAAAAAAAAAGTTGGCAACAAGTGAATTATTTTTTATTGGGATGCCATTGATGATATTAAAGCAATAAACTAGAGTTGGCAAAATGGGCGCAGTAGAATGACAACTGCTGTTGACTATTATGGGTCTATGGCCATTAGAAATATTTTAATTCTTTTCTGTGCGGGGACCGCCTTTATACGTCAGAATCTGCTTTCTACAGACGGCAGATTCTGACGTAGAAAGACGGTCCGCGCGCTGTAAGGGTTAATCATAACTTTCTTAAGAGTCTGTTGCAATTCACTTTAATAGTGTTTAATTCAGGCCGGTTCATTCCGGCCTGGTGCTTAAAATTAGGTTGGCGAACAATCTCCTCTTGTGTTATTGTATATTTCGTGTACAGGTTTGTCTGACCACGGTTTGCTGGTTTACCACCAGGATTATTCACATTTTACCAAACATTGTTCATTTTTGATTAGGCCTCTGACTGTATCACTCCTAATGGAGTCTTGGTACAGTTTCGATGATATCATCATCGAATTTTGTAACGATCCTATTGTCTAAGGGGCTGGGCAGAAAGCTTTTTTCTTTGTGTCTTCACTCTGATAATAAGTTTATTCTCTCAATCATTTATACATCTGTATGAATGATTATTTATAGAGTTGCATGACTGATCCTTCATACATCTGTATGAATGATTTTTCATACATCTGTATGAATGATATTCATACATCAATCATACATCATACAGATGTATGAATGATCATTCATACAGATGTATGAATAATTGAGAGAATGAAATTTTTAAACGACTTTGTGCTCAGTTACTTTTGCCTTACATCACTTTGCCTCGGCACATTTGATATCACCGTTCACGTGTTGGATTTCGGAATTAAGGATATTAGGCCTATTTCCCGGATTAGTAAGGGTGATCTTCCCCACTCGCCCTCTGGGGATTTTTCAGGTACGATTACTGAACAGAATCGTAGGCTATGTATTTATTTATACAATTATTTATAGGCTACAATACAGTTGTCCTCATCCTGCTGATCACGACTATTGTCGTTTTTTCTGTTTTATTAACCGACCAAATCACTGTTGTTAGGAATGAAATGTGCTTCTAAATATCAAAATTTGAAATATTTGCGCTCAAATTAAACAAATATGAGTAATTTTCAGCCACTCGATTTGTGTGTCACGGTAGCGAGACACAACTTCAAGTGGGTTAAAATTTAAATGAATTAACTTAGCAAGATGAAAGTTAAAGCAGGGTACGTCGTTCTTCTTCAGTGAACCATAATATTTAAACCGCTGTGAACCTCACTCCTGTGAAGGTTTATCATGCTGCCCATGCATGACATTGCATTATGTGCCCATAATATTGGGGCCTATTCAGTAAATCATAACGACCCACCTTCTTTAGGTTATAATTATTATCAAAAGAAGATATTAATGTCGAGTGAATTATTCAGAGTGCAGTACTACACTTCATTATCTGTATGTGTATGTGTAGGGTATATGTGTATGTAAACATCTGGATTTCTGTTATTCCGCACTAACAAAGTGTAGACAATTCAGTTTTTCAAGAGGCATAATTGAATTCACATTTGAGTTTATGTTTAACATATATTCGTTTCTTGCAAACTTTCTTTAAAATATTGTGATGTTTTTCAAAGTAATATCAATAACCGATTATGATAAAAGTGTCTCTGTTAGCCCTGGTTTGCCGTGTCGTCCTCTCCGAGGCCGTCGATGGATGTATTTGATTTACCCCAAAAATTCAACATGGCGGTGACTGGAAGAGATCCCCACCCCAAGGTCCGAAAAATGTCCATAACTTTTTAATGACTGTTCGACCTCTAAGCTGAGTAGGTCTATGCGGGCATGGAACTGAAATGTTACTGATTCTAAAAAAACATATTTTTGACCTGATTACTCCCCGATATTTTCCGATATGATAGTCCAAAGAAATGTCCCACGATTTTGTACGCGGTCAATCTGTGGCTGAAACCTGTTTCAGCCACTGCGGCTAAGCCCTGGGACTCGTTTCACTAAGAAAATATCATCTTAACTTCCAATCATTTACCATTAAAAAGTTAAGATGATCTCAAGATGATCTTAACTTTTTAATGATAAATGAACTAAACTAGGTCAAAGTTAAGATACGATTTTCTCAGTGAAACAAGCCCCTGGCAGGCGGTCTCCCCTACCTGTTCAATGAGTGCCCCCTGATGCATATATGGGTATGTTGAGGAACGATCGAGTCACCAATATGTGTATGTTGAAGTGCTTCGTTCCTCCACATTTCCATCAACTCTTCCGTCAGGACAACGGGAATAAACAACTCCTATTAATTCATTCTTCGGTTATTTCTCACTTTATTGTAGTCTAGATATTCGTATAGTGCACACAGTCCCCAAGCGGAGTACGACGATCTAACGCCATGCGGCTTGGCCCTGAGCTCGAGACTTAGCGTCCGTCTGCTTCAGTGGCAACGAGATAAATGGTGGCGCGCTCGGCTGGAAGCGCGCTCGATTCGCAGCAGAGGCTGATCAGAATGAGGCTAGGCGGGCCCGGCTACTCGTAGTGGTCGGAAAAACGGAGCAGTCTCGAACGGGTGAGAGCTAACCCCACATTAACCCCGGATTAAGTGTAATCGTATGAACCAAGCCAACTTGTGGTTATAGCGTCGGTTCGCAGTTCCGTTTTGGAAATGCACAAAACCAAAATACAATAATCAAACAGTAAAACAGTCACTCGTGAAAATACAGCGTTGGTGGTTGGTAACATCGCAGGCGCAGCATAACGAATTAATATGTAATAATTATATCCAAGTTCCCATCTTCTTAACACCATTGTTGCAATCATCTTAACACCATTGTTCCAATCCTCATAACACCATTGTTCCAATCCTCTTAACACCGTTGTTCCTTGCTTACAAATTATGCTACGGGTAACGGCCAACATATATAAATCTAATTAATACATTCGGTACTTAGTAAGAAAATTACTTCTGTAAGTAACTTAATTAAGTAATATATCACATTATTATTTTAATTATGCCAGGCCCGGCAAACTTATATTTACAAATTATGATTATTACGGTTCGTGTAGTTGGTCCGACTGTAGATGTCGTTAGGCGCCACTAAGGCATGGACCATCTGCACGAAACGTGCAGGAGTGTGGATTTTTTGTCCAACTCTAGGCTGTCTTACAGTTGCGTCTGGTACAATTTGGTCGCAGTCGGCGATGTCTGAATTGATTTTAACATTTGATGTTTTGGTCGTGTCGGTAGTATTAGGGGTTTTACCCCGTAAGTGTAAAGGTACACGTGAATACGTTCGCAAACCGTCGCTGCTCCCGTTAGCGCAGGAAACGGCGGGGGTTTGCAAATGCGGCGCTACATAAGGTGTGAATTGTTGAGGCAAATTTACTTTATTAGCATTATGCTGTGAAGTATTGGCCAAATTCGTAAAATTTTTAACCGCATCAGATCGTGTCTGTGTTTTCACTGTCGGTTCAGCTCTCTTTCTGTCGGAATTCTGAGTGAGAGCCGGTACCCTTCTAACTATCGCAGTATTTTTCAAATTCTTGGTATTATTTTGCGTTTTACGCTGTTTCTCTGTACCTGTGTCGGGCTCGCTGTCTAAGTGTGCAGGTTAAACTAGATCAAGGGAGACCGTTTCCACCTTGCCTTTTATCATGATTTTCATGACTCTGCCGCTCCTTACGATGACCTTGTATGGGCCGTCGTAAGGGGCGGTTAGAGGCAGTGCAATTGCAATTCTTTGCAAAAATACATGTGAGCATGTGTCGATTTCCTTATATTGGAAAATGTTGTTCTGAGGTGAGTCGCGCCGTGGGCACAGACAGAGACGCGACATGGCTACGAAGAGCTTATCAGAATAATTATCTAAGTCTGTATGTGCGTCGACGATGTACTTCTGTGAAAATTCGCCTGGTAGTCTGAGTGTCGTACCATAAACGATTTCGACGGCTGACCTACCCAATAACTTTTTAAAGGCGGAACGAGTGCCTAGTAATACAGCAGGTAGTGTTGTTGTCCATGGATTCGGTGACTCGTGTGCCATAATGGCTGCTTTAAGCCGACAGTGGAAACGCTCGACCATGCCATTCGATTGGAGGTGGTAGCTCATTGTGCGGTTTCATACAATCCCGAGCTGGTTGCATAAACCATCCCATAATTTTGATTCGAACTGGGCGCCTCTATCCGTGGTGATAGTGACGGGAGTCCCAAACCGTGCTATACACCCGCTAAAGAAGACATCCGCGACCGTTCCAGCTCTAATATCCACTAGCGGTATGGCTTCTGGATGATGGCGATGGATGACCTAATCCGTGTAAATTCGAGAAAATCTGTTTTCTAAATTTTGCTGTAATATACGGCCGAATGTGTCCTGTTGATACATCACACCAAATCAAATTGTTATCAAATGATTTGAGTAATTGAAAATTCATGGTAGACGACTTTAAATGCCGCAACCGTGTAAATTCTGTGTCCAAGGCTTGATCTGTACTTAATTCTTTATAATTTATGGTTGATGTATTGTCTATGAAGGACACGGTCGGTCGTGACAAAGCGTCGGCGAAGAAATTTGTCTCTCCTTTCACATATCTTATGGCTGTTGTGAACTCAGCGATAAAAGCCAACTGCCTTGTTTGTCGCGGTGACGAGCGTTCAGTGACTGATGTCATTACGAAAGTTAAAGGTTTATGATCGGTGTTTACAAAAAAATAACGGCCTTCTAAGTTATGCCTGAAATGTCTAATAGTAGCGTACATTGCTAAAAGCTCGCAATCGAACGCACTGTAACATGTCTCCGAGGGAATTAATTTTTTGACTGAAAAATGCAAGTGGCTGCCAGACATTATCGATGTACTATTGCAAAACGCCACTCACTCGTTAGCGGTGAAATGCCTTATGCGCAAACATGATGTTCTAAAAAACCTAATTCGGTTGGGCCAATAATGATGCCATATTCTGCTAAACGGGTAAAAAGAAATCTCAAATGTTTCTTATGCGAACGATGCTCGGGGCTTGTGACTAACAAATCGTCCAAATATACGAACACGAAATCTAGTCCTCGCGTAACGTGATCTATAAAACGTTGGAAGGTTTGACTAGAATTTCCTAAACCAAACGGTGTCCTAGTGAAATTGAACAGACCGAAAGGTGTGGTAACCGCTGTTTTATGTATGTCGGACGGTTCAACCGGTATCTGGTTATATGTCCGTATTCATTTTTTTTTGGAAAAAACTTTCGACCCTGCTAAACGTTGAGTAAAAACTTGTATATGGGGAATCGGATATCGATCTGGTACTGTCTGAGCATTCAAACTTTTCTAATCTCCGCACTGTCCCCAGTCTCCGTTTTTCTTAGGCACCATATGAAGCGCTGACGACCACTCACTGTCGCTTGGTTCGATAATGCCTAACTTTATCATGTCATCGAACTCGCGTTTCGCAGTGACTAGTTTATCAGGTGCTAAATGTCGTGGGCGCGCGAATACGGGGTGTCCTTTGGTCACTATTTTGTGTGTAATACCGTGTTTGACTGGCTCGCCCTTCGTTGTAGGACGAGTCAGTTTCGGAAACTGACCTAATAATTTTGTGTAGTCGTTCTGAAATACGAGTCCTTATGACGAGCCCCTTGTCCGTCTAGGGGTGATGACACGAAACCTTCACTCTCTCCTTTCGCATCCATTTTGAAATAGGTATTTATTAAAATTATTTTAAAAATTGAAACGTCTGAGTTGTAGGTCGTGAACTGTATGCAAAAAATGCCAGAATAAATGCTAAATTGCTATTCTAAGCTATAGGGTAATAGTATTTGGTAATTCGACCTGTGTGGAAAAATTGGGAAACAAGTCGAAAAATACACAATGTATATCAAAATAGTCACCGTAGGGCAACTGTCAAGTTACAAATTCAGATTCAAATAAGTAACAATTAAATTCTGCCCATCATGAGAAAATTTCGTTCTAGTAAAAATAGGCTGAGTGCGACTGTAATATGCATCTACAGTTCGACTTAATTTATAAAATCATTTGTTGAAATTCTTGACTGACAGAGGTCTATAAAAACTACGTAGTATAAATTTATTGATGAATATTTCCCATAATGAACATCTTTTTTTTAAAAAAAATGTTCACCGTGGGAATTATTTATAGTCAAAATCGGTCGCTCACTTCATTTTGCACCTGTGTAGACTAGTGCCCATCGATGTAGACTGTACGGTTGTGTGATGTGCGGGGTGTATGTATGTGTATGTGGCGTGCGTATGACCGTGCGATGCGCCACATCAGCTTGTGACTCACTAACATATTTAGCAGCTAAGTATGACGCCAACGGTTGGCGCATGGCTTAGCCTATTTGAACTCTGACCTCTCAGAAAACGTGCCAATATGAAAAAAAAACTATCATATTTTCAATCACAAAATATCACACAACGTGTGACATAATTTGCAATATCTAGAAACACATATTAAAATGAAATCAGTCTCTCTTTCCTGACTGAAAAAGATATTTTGAAAAAAAATTAATCTTGTCTAGACTGTATTTCCAGACACTGTTGCAGGCCTATTTGGCCTTGACCTGTGAGCGCCATTTGCCGTACACGCCACTGATTCAAGATGGCGGCCTAATTTATGTTAATTATGCCGATCTGAGCTGATGAGGAGATCTGGCAGTGCATTCCGGGTAGGCGGGAACACGTGGGGCTATGCGGCAGCCAGATTAGCTAAATGATAGGGAAACCGGCTGCCAAGATGGGTGCCCTTACCAGTCCATAGTAAAAATATATCTGCTTCCTCTGAAATAAAAGTATGGTTACAACTACAAAATATCGACCTACGGTCCTAACAATAATGTATTTATAGACCAAATAAGACCGTTTATTCACATATATTTCAAGCGAACAATTTTAAGTGGCACTAATCCTATTTAAAAGCTTTCTGAGTCGAGGCGATATTTTTGGTTTGGAATTAAATTTTTACGTTTAACTTATTATTGATTTTTTTATTGAATTGGCCGAGAAAATCGAATCACCCAATTATGGTGCTAAAAATATTTCCTTTTCAATCGGCAAAAACGGCGTAATTAGAGAGAAAAAATCTTTAAATTCTTACTATTTAGGGATGACCCGATCAGTCAAATTTTACTGCGCATTCCAGCGTGCCGGCCATCTTGAAAAAGATTAATCGCACGTGGTTGTCGTCCAAATTTATTAAAATTTTCACAGTTTTTAACGAAAACGCATGTACCTCTCTTCAGATAGCCTTTCTAACTAACCTCACTGGCATTAGGCCTATTTATTAATGACCTACAACCATCACGTAGCCTAGGCCTACCTTGCAAAAAATTATGTATCATTTTTTGAAAAAAATCCCCTAATTTTAAAACTATCCTGGGCTGGCTCAAAACCAATGGTTTTGCACTGTCGTTTGTTTGCTTTATGAAAACAATATGCTTATATAAAGTTGCGATTAAGTTTTAATGTCTGAGGTCACCAATATGGGTATGTTGAGGAACGATCGAGTCGCCAATATGTGTATGTTGAAGTGCTTCGTTCCTCCACATTTCCATCAACTCTTCCATTGGGACGACGGGGATAAACAACTCCTATTAATTCATTCTTCGGTTAATTCTTACTTTATTGTAGTCTAGACATTCGTATAGTGCACAAAGTCCCCAACGATCTTACGCCACGCGGCTTGGCCCCGAGCTCGAGACGGAGCGTCCGACTGCTTCAGTGACAACGAGATGAGTGGTGGTGCGCTCGGCTAAAAGCGCGCTCGATTCGCGGCAGAGGCTGATCAGAATGAGGCTAGGCGGGACCGGACACTAAATTGTCAGTGGTCGGAAAAACTGAGCAGTCCACAACGGCTGAGACGCTAACCCCACACATATTTGGAACTGATAAATTAGATATCTACAAAAAAATTGTGACATTAATTAGGAAAAAGTATGTGCGCCACTTTTAATACTGTAGATCTGCTAATATTCGCGAGGTTTTATTTTTCGAGAAGGACAAATTCGCGAATATAAGAATCTTGCGAATCATACTTATGGTTTTAAATTTTATTGTTTCAAGCTGCCCCAGTCTCACATATTTTAGAATGTACAGTGCGTGGGGGACTCATGGGTTCTAAGAGATACATTGATCTTTGCCGGGAGTTAGAGAGCGATCGACAACGTCGGAGGGCCCGGGCAGCCCCACTTGAGGGCCTGCTATCCCAAACAAACAAACAAACAATGTCATGTGACAAAATATCTGAGTGTCATGTGACTAAAACGCCCCCCTAAACAGAAAACTGAGACGCTGACAATCTTGAATTTTTACTCATGTACTGTTCAGATTTTAATTTTATTGGTTATGTACCACGTTTGTTATTGCAAAAAAGTGTATTTTGTTCTGCTACTGTCACTGTCAGTACTGGGTACTGTTTGATAATGAAACAATCTCAAGCGGGAGGTGTGGTTGCCAGTGTGTGAGCGATAATATGTGAAAAATGAGTGATGGGTCTTGGGAATGTAGCCTAGCCCTAGGCCACTATATTTTTTCTTAGATATAAAAAATCCGAAATTTTATGAGGAATGACGAAAAAAAATTAGCAAAAAAAGATCAAACCTAGATTAGATCTACGGTTAATCTATACCTGGATTCACCTTTCACCGTGGTGGATGCTTTTTCGCTCTCATATCGATATTTACTGTTTTTGGTCGATTTTTTTTACATATTCACTTACTTTGTATGATGGGGCGATTTTATTTTCAGACGATTATTGAATTCCGTGTGATTACTGGCTGTGAAGTGAGAAAATAAAAAACATCTCCCAGAAATTCCGCCGAGCATGTTTGTTGATATTTCCTCTTGTGCACATGGGCCGTTATCCTGGTACTTTGGCTCAGCCCACTCATTTGAAAAGGTGGTGAGGGTTATCTCCCGGCTGGGTGGCGCGGGGGTCTACATTCTCAATTTCTATACTATTGGCGTATTAAAAGAGGCAATGATCATGCTACGCTAGCAATTAAAGCATTCTAAATGGAAATAGTTTGGAGACCTGAACTATTTAATGTAAAGTAAATAGACTATGACAATCAACGCTTGTTTTGCACGTATGCTAGCACACACAGAATATATATATATTATATATTTCTATGGATTTATCAGATAAAGGCATCTAGGCCTATTTGCCGTGATCGATGCACTCTCCAAAAATGTGCCTGTTCCCGTTGTAAACTTTCAGACACATTTTGAAACAATATATAAGGCCTATCTGGTATCAGTTATGTGCCTTTAAAATAGGTTGTAGCTTTTTATGGAGCTCATTTTATGATTATGAGAGAAGTAGCAGACTTTAATTTATATTTCTGTATACATAGGGCCTACCGGCCATACCGGTAAGACAAATATGGAAACTATCAGAAACTGTTTAGCCTGCATGAATAACAACATTACCGGTAATGAGGCCCTACATGTATGTATAAAACAATTTTTGGGTTGACATTTTTATAAGAAAAGGTAGACCCTACGGAGAAAATATTAATTATAATAGGCCTGTATAATTTATTAGGCCCCTACCCACTTTTTATTTTTCATATTAATTAGAACACCCCCCTGTACGTGATAAGAGGGGGGGGGGGGTGGAGTATTAGAGTAGGCTATTATTTAATTATCATATATAGTGTACATGCTATATCGAGGGTTTTATTTTCAAATCAGGGGTGTAGGCGTTTATTTAGATTGAATACGGTATAACTAAACCTTCAAAAAATCACAAAGAAATTCATGACTGTACACTTATCTCATACACATGTGACTCCCTTCATATAATCTCAATTTTTATCATGTACATATGGTGGTCCGGGCGGGAGCCCTAGGGTAGTGGTTAGCACCGCTGCCTTTCACGCCAGAGTCCGGGGTTCGGTTCCCGGTCTCGGCGGTTTGAAAGAAACAAAAATGTTTCTTCCCCATCCACGTGTCAAAGTTAGTATTGTGGGGAGCCTCCGTGACCGAGAGGTAGCGTGCTCGGCCTCAGACCGCCAGAGCTCGAATTTCGAATCCTGTGTCTGGAGGACAGTGTCATCTCAATCATCTCACCACCCTCAGGAGGTTCTCCTGGCCCAGTTTAGCCTATATGTGCACAAAGGTGGCCTAAAGCCCGATTCATTTCATTTATATGGTGGTCCGAGGGTGATAAACAGCGAGATATCAGAGTGACTAAAAATACCACTGTGTTGGAAAGCGAGAGACACTTGAAGATGCGACACTATAGGCTAGCCCCAGTGGCTGGAACAGGTTTCAGCCACAGATTGACAGCATACAAAACCGTGGGACTTTTCTTTGGACTGTCATATCGGAGAAAATTGGGCCATAATCAGGTAGAATTTTTTTTTTTGAGAATCAGTAACATTTCAGTTCCATGCCCGCATGCTCAGCTCAGAGGTCGCACAGTCATTGAAAAGTTATGGACATTTTTCGGACCTTGGGGTTGCAATCGCTCTCAGTCACCGCCTTGTTCAATTTTTCGAGTAAAGCAAATACATCAATCCACGGCCTCGGAGAGGACGATGAGGCTAACTGTAGGCCTGCAAGAGAGGCTCCAGAAACCCAGATGACGAAAAATAAGAGACACACTGGTTTACAAGCAAGACGGAATTATCTTTTATTTTCAACGAGAAGGAACAGATAAAAAAACTAATAGCTAATGGTACAAATTTGACATTTTCAGGGCACCACCGGGGCGCGGATGAATAATCCAGCCCCCTCCGCCTCCCAGAGATTGAATAGTGCCCCCCCCCCCTCTAACAGTTATGTTGACTATAATTATATGTAGTTAATTTAACTGCCTGCAGTGGTCCTATATGGGTGACTTGAAGTCGTGGGAGCGTGGGGACTTCCGAACATGGCAACTTTGGAACTTGAAGTGTCCACATATCGATTACTTGACGTAGAATTTTTTTGTTAATAGATCTACCATAATGGGATAAAAATTATTTTGTTGTTGTTGTGGGTCGAGTGGGTTGGGGGTCTAGGATCAAAGGTTTGTTGGTCGAGGGGGTTGTGGGTTGAGGTTCGAAGGTCGGAGTTGTGTGTGAGAGTTCTAGGGGGTCGAGGGGATATAAAGATGACCTGCGATTAGGAACTCAAAAAAATTGACGATCATAGCCCGGGGATTACAGCTCAAAAGGCCTACAGAAATGCCCAGGGAGCCCCTCTTTTTCAGGCGATGTTTCGAATCATTGATTCAAAATATTTACTTCTGGGCTTAATTTACCTCATGGGGGTGGGCCTACAACCTGTGAACAAAGACCAAGCACCTACTAACTAATCCATTAAAAGAAACTAGCCCACCACCCAATTTTGGCCAAATTCAAACCTTGCAAGGAGTATCAGGATTCTTTCAGTTTATGTTATTTTTTATTGTTGAAATGCTTTAATCTAATGACATTTTAGCAATTTAAACTTTTAAGGTACCAGGCAAGTTTCAACTTTTGTACGTGGACTGGTACCTTCAGCCCCAGTATAACTGAAACAGGTTTCAGCCACAGATTGCCCCCGTACAAAATCGGACGATCATATCAAAGACTTGCCCTCGAATAATCAGGTCGAAAATAGTTTTTTCTCAAAATCAGTAATATTTCAGTTACATGCCCGCATGCTCAGCCCATAGCTCGCACAGTCATTAAAAAGTCTTAATGGACATTTTTTCGGACCTTGGGGTCAAAATTCTTTTAATGTTTCAGGGTTAGGCTCTCTCGCTTTTCATAATCATGATAATTGCTGCATTGCTTGGCTCTCTTGTATTTCTTCACTCTCCATTTCGCTTTCCAGGCCTTTGTGACGGAAAAAATTGCATCGCCGAATTATAGCCCTGTTTTATCTGCAGTAGAGGATGTGAACCGTGTGAGGTGCGATTATAATGCTCATCAGGTATTGGGCTTATATCCATTTATACTGGGTCATCAATAATCAAAGACATTATAAATGTATTTTTTTATTATTATTGGCCGTTTAGGCTACATGTCAACTTTGACATATTGGTCTTTTTGTTTTCTTTATGTCTTTATATGTTTTTTGATGCGGCGCAAATCGGTTATAAATACGTTTCTGTCGCCATTATCCTACGAATTTGAACAGTTTGGGTCACTGCATATGTGTGTACCAAGGAAAGATATCGGCGCAGCGGGACTCGAATCCGATACACCCGTGCCCTGAGTTAGCCAATGAGCCTACCTGGCGGCACAATATATCTACAATTTTTATTGTCAACATCAATCAATCACCCATATTATATAGGCTATGTCGGTCACTTATTAAAGGGACCCCTTGGGATGACATCAATTTTCGTTTTTAGTTTTGTAATGAAGTAGTGTATCCCCCAGATCATGATTTCATTTTTCTCAGAGTTTTTAGATTTTTACAAATATTATTTATCAATATTTCTATGAAACCGCTTAAAACCCAAACAAACTCTTTGTATACATAAACACTTGCTGAAGGATGATTGAATGTTCCTACAGCATTGGGCCACATGTTGATGCCGTCGGCCCAGCGTTGGGCAGACAATCAGTGTTGCCGTGTATCCCCCATGTCCTGCCTAAAAGACACCAGTTAGCGACCAGTTAGCGGTAACTGCCTTGATCTCCCCGTCCAAGACGTGGGAATATGTGGTGTAAAGTCCTGTATATTGCTGACTTGTTTTGTTTACATGGCAATATACGACCTGGAAATATAGTTATTTCACTCTTTTTCGGTGCTTTAAAATTGTTTTTTGACTTTTTTGTATTTTTAGTTAAGATCAGTAGGCTATATAGCTTCATATAAATTAAATTGTCAAAATTGACAAAATTGAAAATGTCTCGTCCCAAGGGGTCCCTTTAAGTGAATTTCTGGCGATATATATAGGCTTATGCCCAGCAAACTTATGAGACGTTCGACCAGTTTGCAATGCTGGTTTACCGTTGGACCAGCGTTGCAAACAGTAAACCAACGTTGAGCAACATCTCATGTTCGCTGGGATAGGGCCCATGCGTCATCACCCAATAGGCGTGTTTTTTATATTTCTATAAAAGCTATTGAATTAAACATTTATAAGTAGGCTAGATTTCCTAATTCAATTGGTGTAGAGCTATTTTGTTATGTTTATGATGAAATTCTTCATTACCAGTATGTCTAGCTTATATTGCACCGTTGTAGAAAATAGTTTCATTCTATTCACTTATCTTGTTCAAAATTTTTCTAATTGTTGCTTACCAGTTATACATAGGCCTATACTATATTAAATCTAATCAAATCAATAAAGTTTAAAAAACAAAAATACAAACATATAAACTTATACAGTGATATTAAAAGTAAATAAAGTAAGGCACCTTACATTATATTGGCATGAAATTATTGTTTGAAAGGAAGTGAAATGAAATCAATGATTATGTTCACTTCCCATTCACCGTGTTTACATTGAGTAATAATAGCCTACATCTGTGATTGACACTAAATAGGTAAATATTTTTTTACAACAACATTCAACTATTGAAAATGATAATTGAAAATAAATTGCGCAATCAAATTGCACATGGTGGCAATGTTACCCACCCTTCAGGAGCCCCAGCCACCCCTCACTGCAAGGCGGGTGTGCACTTGCTAATCAGCTCATGCAGGTACCAGCATACGCAATAGGCTAAGTGGATCACAGAGCCTGATTGATATACAACGCACCTGCACACCTAACAATTAAAACAACCTGCTCAACCCGTCAGGCTTAATTGACTTGTCCACGTGTACATGTGTGAACGTAAATAGCGAATCAGTAACACCATATGATCCCCCTAACATGCGATTTTTAATGTGAATCCGACTATAGTCAACATTGTCAACCGGTCCCACCCCCAGTTGACAAGCTGCCTATTGATAAAACAGGTGAGGCACCAGTGTGATGTCTGTACACCCTCATCTGACTGTCTAGTGTCACTACTAGTAGTGGGCAATTTCACGTAAAGGGCACACAAAAAGTCTCATAGCATGGCAAAAATAAAAACCTTCTATGTATGATAATTTCACAACTTTTGACAGCGAGATGTCATTCCCCAACATCAGTTAAATTTCCAGAGCTTAATTATGCCCATGAATGAAGATATTGACTTGTGAAATGTATGCTGTTTTTGCGTGTACTGGAGGGGACATTTGGTTTACCAATCATTAGTCTCTGCTCAAATGCTAATAATGTAGGTGATTTGAAAATCCCAACCCCTAAATTTGTTTGTTTTTATTGTCGTGTTTCTAAAGGGAAGATCACTATGTGCTGTACCCGTATTTCACATGTATATAGATTTGATATTCATTTGAAATGTGACAAATGAAATTTTGCAATACACTCAAGTATGAATTGTGCAGCATTTACTTCGACAGCTCAACAAATTAGTGCTCTGACATCAACTAAATATACACATATAGCTTGAATACTATATATGACATTTTTTGTGCATTTTTACAGTGCTTTTTCATGCGAATCCTCTGCACAATTATATGTGTGACAAACTGTAATGGAGGGGACATTTTTTTAACGGTTGAAATAACAACATCACAAGTGCTATAAATGCATACTTTAGATCAGTAAAACATGATATGTTGCTCAACATTTCATATTCTAATTTTGTTCCAATATATATTGTCATTAATCAACATTTTGTTTTCAAATTGAGCTGAAGTAGCATAATTGTATAAACTTTGCTAAAATAAAATGATGTTTAGGTGGTTTATCACGGGTAAAGGCCGCAGCTATTTGTCTGCATCGTATTAAACACCATCAAGGACAAACAATGGAAAATAATTTTGATTTTTGTGACATAACTTGGACAATGTCACGGTGTTCAAGCTAATATCATAAAATGTACTGGAGAGGACATATTTTTTTAACAACAATAACAAACCTGTAAGCATGAATGATCACTCAATAATTCAACTGAATAACAAGTAAATTACTAAAAAGAGATAAAATAACATTATCAGTCATAGTTTACAAACATCTACATTACTATTATTCCAATATAACCGCAGAGACAGCTAGTGTATCCATTCCAACCCCCTCACGAAAGTCTAGAAAGCATTTTGTTGGCACATCCTTCCCTTAAACCTGACATTTTGTTTTATACTATAACACAAAATGTGAGGTGTATGGTATAAAACAAAATGTGAGGTTTGAGGGAGGGATATATATGCCAACAAAATACTTTCCGGGCTTTCATGAGGGGAGTTGGATAAATTATAGTACTGGGCTAGGTATCTGGGATGCTTTGCCTGATATCAAGCATATAGTAAATAATGGGCAATAGTCAGCCATCTTGCATTTGATAGAGTTGAAATTTGTCAAGGTATATAAATGAAAACAACCATTTTCAAATGCATATTCCTTCCTTATCTTCACTTCATCATGGCTGTTAGGAGCATAAGCTTGCTGTAGGGTCTAGCTAGCTAACATACCGTAGTTTGCCAGATATCAAGCATATTCAATAATTAAATAATTGCCGCAAGTCTGCTATTTTGAATGTGATCAAGTTCAAATTTGTTAGGTCACAGCTGTCACTCCCTGAAATCTAGCATTTTCTTTTTACAACTGTTACTTAGTTGTAGTGTAACTGTTTTATTATGCTAATGTACCGTACGCAATATAGTTATGAACAGTGGTTTAAAAATAATATTAACTCCAGAAGATCTTGAGCTTATATAATTGGATACAAAGTTTTGTATGTAATGGTACATATAATTTAAAAAATAATAATACATACCTCAAACTGAATACAAATTTACATGCATGCATCAATAGCCCTACCATTATTTTACACCAAGCTACGTTTTTACTACGGTAAAGCAATTACTGGTTAACTATTTTAGTATGGTACAAATGATAATTTATCATGTTTATATAACAATACCGTTCTCTCACTCCAGCCTAGGCCTATATCTACAAATCTGGGAAATATTTGTATTCATAACAAGACCTATTAAATTTGCTTTTTTTCATATATCCCGATAATCGGCTATTTTTAATTTGCCAAAATATCTCCCTGAAACCTCACATTTTGTTTTAGCAAAAGTAGTAGTAGTAGTAGTAGTAAATCTTTGCTTTACATCACTATGCGGCACAAAAGGTCTTTTAAGTGACATTGTAATACGATAAAAACGTTGTAGTCAATTGATGAGATGAATGATGTACAGATGATGATGTGAGGGTGAGGGTGATAGGGCATGGTGGGTTATTGAGAGCGTTTTCCTTCGCTTGCCCGATAAGGGGTTCTGGGCATGTCTAGGGGATATACCCCCAGATATGGCCAGACGACCGGAGACTTGAGTTTTCCCTGTGCAATTTGATGCTGAAACTCTGTGGCATTTTGCACAGCTCCGCTATCCTCGGGTCAGATAGTCCCCAGAGTAACAATAGGAAGGAAAACTCCCTCTGGGTAACTCCATTCATCCCACGTGAGAGACATAATGTCAAACACGCTATTGCCGGTTATTTAAGGCTCCCACAGCCTACATCAGCGCCAGCACTGATGCGGGTGCTGCATCGGCTCCGCTGTTGAGCGGAGGAGTCAAGATACGCCACTGGCAATCCGCCCGAAGATTATGGCCAGATACGAGGAGGCTGCAGCTGCCCTTGGATGATTGCTGTAGACGGCAATATTTGCTAGATATATCAGACATAATATATATTTTTTAAAGTAGATAATAAATGGCAGATAGTTGGCAATTTTGAATGTGATCTGAGTTGAAATAAGGTCTATCCCTCCCGGAAACCTCACATTTTCTTTTTTATTAATTGTCTAGTTATCTGTCACTGGATATGAAGCATGTTAAGTTAAATAATGGACACCAGTTGGCCATTTTGAACCTGATAGATTTGGAAGTTTTTCGAGGCATACATGTATATTTTATGAATATAACTGGTATGCTGGTAACACTTTCTCAAACCTCACAATTTTTTATAGTTATAGTCTAGCTATATCAAACGATCTGCTTAGCCTTGCCCTCCTTAAAACCTCACATTTTATATTATATCAATTAATTGTCTGGCTATTTGGCATGGTTTGCCAGATATCACTATCAGGCATAGTAAATTGAGGCCATACAACGCTGCGCCAACTTGAGCATTGTAAGATCCTACATCATGTACCAGTGACATGTGCGCTATCAACTATTATATATCTGGGGGCTGGGGCCATGTTATAAGACATGACATAATTTTATATCCTAGCATATAAACCACCTCCTGGGTGGATAATGAACAGGGGCATTAGATAGTATGTAGTTCTCATTTCTGGTCATATTTTGAAAGTCAACAAGACATTTAAACTCATTTTTTGCAATAGAAAATGTATATGACAATCATACATTTAAACTATTGAATCCATTTTAAAGTAGGCGGGTCATCATGGTTCGCTGAGCAAACATTATCCACCCATCCGCATGTGCAGCATCGTCAAGGTCCACAGGAGTGGGGCCGCCGAAGCGAAACTATTATGGTTTGGTGAAGCAAAAGGACCCAGCTGCTACAAACACATTTTTTTTTAAAATTCAAGTAGTCTAGTAGATTGTGTATCGGTACAGACCGCTTAAATCGCTTGACAAGCATGCAAAATATCACAAGTTCTATACCTGAGTAATTACACTTTTAGTGTTACATACGTTCTGTCCCCTCCAGTACACAGTGTACTGGCAGCCTATTATAGACAATATAGAGCACATTTGTTTGATGATATATACGCCATAAATGTATATATATTGTACTAGTAGGTCTTGTAAGTCAGAACAGTGAAGAAATTACATTAACATGCTAATATTGATTTGAAAATGAACAAAGGAAACACCCACAAAAAATTTTTTTGGTTACAACTTATCCATTAATTAAATACATATGTATTTTTAATAAATATCAATTTGTTGGTGTCTAGTGGCTGCCATTAACGAAGGCTTTATTATAATAATACATGATTACCTATATAGATCAGTAAATTACAAAAATTAGGTCTTGTCACACAAAGAATACTAAATATTGATATTATGTACTGGAGGGGACAATTCTAATTTAACACTATTTTCATCTAAAAATGTAAAAATATGTGGTTGTTGTAACATGAATTTCCAATTAATATCCACGTGAGGGCTCAAAGAGGCAGGTTATATTGCAATAATAATAATAATAATAATAATAAAAACACACTGCGTGGATCTTGAATAGTGATGTACTGGAGGGGACATTATTTTAACGAAATTTTCACAATACATACAGGTAATTCCAATTAATTTGCTAATGTTAATCAGCAATCAGTTTAAAGTATTTGTATGCCATATATAACCACCAGACCTATTCAAAAGAGTAATTAAATGTCTATATATATGTAGATAGTTCAAGCTGGGCAGTGATGTACTGGCGGGAAAAAATGAAAAAAACTTTTAACGGAAAATACTTTAAACTCGATAAATACACATAAAATCAGATTTTGTGACTCGATTTTTGTCAAACATGTGTCGTTTAAATCGGAAGACCTATAACCATACCACAAATAAAACTTTATTTGTGTGTTAGATGCATATCTGGAATAGAAAAACCCTCCTATGAAGACAATTCCGGGATGAGACTGCAAAATGTGTTGAAAATAACATAAATACCATTGATTCATGAAGAAATAATTGACAAAACTTTATAAAATTTGGTCTGCTGTTTCCCCATACAACCCTTGTTAAAATAAAAAATGTTTCATATAAATATCTAGCAGTATTTGCTAAAAAATTGTGTAAAGTTTCAATTTTTCCTAAATGCACCCTTTATGTGAAATTGCCCTAGTGTACAATCAATTTGTGACGCTGAAAAAGTGTATGGCCGCCACCGTTAATAAGTTTTTAAGGTCGCGCCAGGAAAATATAAACAATTGAAAATTCGAATCGAGCTGGTATGAACAGTAAAAACGGCGGCCATTTTGTTTGAATTTCTGGAGTCTATTTATTAACAACATCCAGTTCCCCGTCTGAAAACGAAGTGCCAGACAGGTGCCCCGCCCTGTCTAGGGTTAATCCGTTAATGAGGGCGACAAAAAAAAAACATTTGACAAATTTCCGGAATTTTTTTACAGCGTAGGGACCGACTTCAGATGTACAATTGAAGTAGGTACATAACAAGAAGTGATTTTGGTGGGGGTTTTTCCTGTTTTTTTCAGAATTTAGACTCTATGTGAATTTGTGAGACACTGCAATTTTGACACCTTTAATTTTGTAATTGTTGCAACAAATGCTTGAAGAGGTAAGTGGAACAGGCATGCTGTGGCTCATTTTGATAAAAAAAATGTAAGCAGTTGCCATTTTTTTAATTTTTGTAAAAAATGTAAAGAATAAAAATAGACTAAAAGTCACTATGTCCACTGCCCTTATGAAGAAGTTCTGGAGGACATCATTAAGACCGTTTGGACAGAAGAATGTGGGAATCTCGAAGAATTGAGATACCTGGGGAAGGCTGCACTAGTTTGCCCAGGGTTAATCCTGGGTGAAGTTTTGTTTGCCTGCCCTGCACTTCCTCATGGGGCGCAGCGAGGGTAAAAATGGAAGTTTCATAGCTATAAGGATGAGAATCCATCAAAATTTATCTTCTTCCATGACCCCCTTGTGGGGAGGCCGGAGGCTAGCCCAAATTTCTGATTGTTATGTGCATATATGGTATATTTGCCACTGTTCCTGTATTGCGGGGCACACGTTGGGTGCCCTGATGATCTAAATACTAAAACTCTTAGGTACGTTCATCTCAGTAGTTTTCTTCATCTGCTTCAAAAAGTTCAAGTGTCTGGGTGGTGTTTTGGATTCTGTATCCCTCCTGCCATTTGCAACATTTGAGGTCACAACTTTTGTACATTTTTATAATAGCTCAGATTTTGATCTAGCGCAGCATTTTTTTTGCTCAGTGAAAACTGTGGAATGTGGTCAAATATTTCTTTTATAATGTTGGCAGTTACGAAAAAAGGGTCAGCATAATTTTATTAGACAATTTCAACATTTTTGTGATGTACCTAATTGAAGACAGTCAACATGCTGAAAAAATGAAAATATTTCTAATGGCCGTTACGGCGTAGACATCATGAACATAGGCCTATTCTAGTCTAGGACACAATTATTTTGGTCAATCGCATGCTTTTCGTTGATTTCTCCTTTTAAAAAATCTTAGCCATTGTAATTTCCTGCTTCTAATGTATATCATATACAGACCTAGCTGGGGCTTGTTTCACTAAGAAAATCTTATCCTATTTTTGACCTAGTTTAGGTCAATAATCATTAAAAAGTTATGATCATCTGAAGATCATCTTAACTTTTTAATGGTAAATGGCTGAAAGTGAAGATGAGATTTTCTTAGTGAAACGAGCCCCAGGACAAGGGTTAATTGCAGAAGGTGGGGTACAGAGAGTGCCTGGTGAGTATGGATGAGTACCCCCCCCCCCCCCCCCATGATAGGTGGTGCCATGTCTTAGTGTTTTAGATGGAACAGTTGAAAAATTATATAATGATATGTGCGATTTTTTTAGGTTTCAAGTAATCTTCACAAGGGTGTGATGACAGAATTTCTTCATCTCTTGTTGGTGGCAGGTCTTCTGGTGACATCAGCTGCACAAAGCCGCCCAAATATTGTCTTCGTCCTAGCTGATGACTTGGTAGGTTTTAACCCCTAGATCACTGAGATATTCAATTCAAATTTTCAGACACTTGAAGTTGTGTCTCGCTACCGCGACACACCACTTCAAGTAGCTGAAAATTTCGAAATTTAATTCCCAACATATATCAGTGTTTCAAGATTGGAAGCATATTTTTACTTATAACAACCCATTATACAGGTGCTAGTAAAAACATAGAATGTTGACTGTAGTCAACATCAGTGTTAATATGTATATAACAAATTGCAATTAGCAATATGAATTAGTTTAATAAAAAGTGTACTCTGCATTACAATTAACAGATTTTAACTTTTTATGATACTGAAGGTGATGTAACTCATTTTCCTACAACTAAAATGTGCATGAATATTCTTACCTATGCAGGGCTGGAATGATGTCAGTTTTCACGGATCAAGGCAAATTCCCACACCTAACTTAGATGCTCTAGCTTATGATGGCATTCTGTTGGGCAACTACTATGTTCAACCCATTTGCACCCCGACTCGTGGCGCTCTCATGACAGCCAGACATCCTATACATTTAGGTGAGAGCATTTTAACTGACGTAAATAATAACATCTCACCTCAGTGCGAGAATGGCTTTAGATGTAGGAATCTGTTATCTGAAGATGATTTCAAATTTTAAAAATCCTTTAGGTCTTTATGGTTTATACAAAAATATTTAAGCGTTGAAAGGGTAAATTAATTAATAATGTCCAAAGAACTTCATTTTGTTCTATAATTATTTTCATTCTTTTGAAACTCACAATCCTACCACAATTTCTAGTTACAAATGAAAAAGATGTACTGGGTAAAAAACAAACTATATTAGGTATCAGTGGCCTACATACATACCAGCTAACATTCATTTTATAAATGACAATAAATTTCAATACTTAGAAAGTAACACTTTATTAATGGTGGTGTACTTTAGGGTTACAGGCTGGAGTGATTAATGCAGCTGAACCATGGGGACTCGGATTGGAAGAAAAAATAATGCCTCAGTATATGAAGGAAATGGGATATGCGACACACATTGTGGGAAAGGTGATACATCTATGAGCATTCCATTTGCTCGTGTTTTAGTGTCACTGTAATTCAAAGACCCACCACAACATTTTATAAGCCCAGCTTTTATTCAGATACCCATCATTGTGAAAGCTTATAATTTATCAAAATCATTTGTTCATACTAGTGGCACCTTGGTTTCTTTGCTGAGGAGTATACTCCCACCCATCGTGGATTTGATTCACACTTCGGTTACTACCAGGGATGTGAGGACTACTGGGACCACACCTATTCTGACAACCAGCTCAAGGTAATTCACCCTTAGACATGTTAACCCTAAAGTCATGTTAACCTTAAAGTCAATCCCCACACTGAAAGAATTAAAAAATTATAATGGCTGTAATAGGTATTAAAATGAATGAATTGAACAAAACCCTTTGGTCTCAATGGTTTATACAGAGATATTTCAGCATTGTAAGAGTTAAACTGCAGAATTATTTTGATTTATACTATAAAGATGGAAGGGTTATTCCATTGGAAAACTTCTTGAATGGCCTAGTTAGCTCATTACGCTTTATTTTATAGGTCTACAAGCATTATAAATATTCTGTTCTTACATTGCGGGAACTGACTTTTGACGTCAGATACTGATGTCAAAAGGCAATAACTCGCTGAAAGTGTTAATCAACCCCCTCTCTGCTATACACTGGTGTTTTCAAGCAAGTCTGTAACCAAAAAGAGACATTAAAATTAATAATTTGCTCAGTGTATCAAAATGCCTAATATGACCAGTGCATGTCTATTTTTCAATAATATGAATATTTTTCATCATGACAATTCAGGAGGACAAGGGTTAATATCAGGAGTGACAGAAGCATGTACATGTATTTCTAAATACCACATTCAGTCAAACATATATCCTTATACAGTACAGCTTTATTGATTAAAACAGGCCCGTAGCCAGGGTGGGGAAACAGACGTGGCAAGGCCAGAGTCCAAGCGAGAAATTAAAAAAAAAACCTAAGAGAATGTGAAACGATAGACGTCTGATCAGTAGCTCATCTGCCTCATGCTCGCTACGGGCCTGATAGAGAACCTTGTAATGTTACAACATACTTTCTATAGATACATGTACTCAGTGCAAGATGAGGAGTTATGTGACTGCTCAAAATATCGCAGCAAACACAAATCATTTGTATAACATTTGTACAATGTCGGCTCAATTTCTTTGACGTTGGTCCAACAATGTTTAAATGATATACAAATGTTTTGTGTTTGCTGGGCATATACCTGTAGTAATAAATAATGCAATTCGCTTCTTTTCTCACTTTGTATAATCAAGATAATTATTATGCTTTGATAATCTTTCAGAAAGAAACATGGGGCCTCGATTTTTGGAGAAATAACACGTTAGACAAGACATCCTTTGGGCAATACTCCACAGAGATATTTACAACTGAAGCAGAAAACATAATAAAAAATCATGATACATCACAGGTAATCATGAGATGCAAAACAGTAGCTCTATTTTATTAGTTTTCATATTTCAACCCCTAGAGTGCTGGCATATTTTCATATAAAATTATAAGAGAACAAAGTACAATTCACCTTGTAAACATAATAAATTGATTTGTTAGCATTTTTGTAATGATCAGAAATCTAATAAGGATGTGTCCATCATCAAGTTAATCACGTTATTCAAATATACAATTCACCTGTTTTATCATGCTTATTAATCATAGATAGCATTCTAATCATTACTGATACAGGAGAACCTGTTATGAGGGTCATAAGAGGTGCAGTTGTCATTTTGGGGGATGGCCTCATATGAGGTTGTCTGCTCATAAGAGTGGCTGCTCATAACAGGTTCTACTGCAGTATAATTTTATTATATTCATCACCCACATATCATATGTTTTTCATAGCCATCACATACAATATATGCTATACATTCATTACTGTTTTAATCTTTGATGATTGAATGTTCATACACATGTTCAGTAATTATAGTAGCCAATTATAGTTTGCCCCCCCCCCCTTTGCTATGAAAGGGTGCATCTGCGTCTCCACAAAGTGGCAGATGCACCCTTTCAAAACAGAGACAAGATATATATTATAGTGGTGTTTGGTTTCAGCCTCTTTTTATGTACTTCGCGCACCAAGCTATACACAGTGGTAATCCTGTCACACCGGTAGAAGCTCCGTGGAAATATGTGGAGAAACTAGGTCACATCAAGGACAAAAATCGCAGAACAGTCGGAGGTGACGTATTATAATGATAATGGCTCACTGAACATTGTGATTTATTAACCCTTTTCCCACCAAGTTATCTTTTTTAATTTTCATCCACATTTCAAGTGGGTAAAAAGAAATCATATTTGTTCAATTCGAGACCAAGCATTTGCAAATCTTGATTTTTAAACACTCATTTTATTCCCAACTATCAATGAATTGATAATACATACAATTTAAAACAATTATAGTTGTGACTTGTGATTAGCGGTGAAAGGGTTAAATTATAATGCAGAGTGTGTCCTATCCTAATGTTTTTTCTTCTTTTTTTTTCTTTATTTATTTCCCCACTTGTGCTGCCTCACAATATCATCACATGCCTCTTAATAACTTTTAATGTTGAATAATCAGCTGTGCACCAGCAACTAAACATACAATTTTGACAAAGCATTAAACTTAACATTTTTTTCAAGCAATTTACCAGATAAATGCCAACGAAATTGATGAGATAGTTTGTGGTAATTATTCGAGTAGTCAAAGAGTTCATTTTGAGAATTATCTATTCCTTACTGATGTGACTTTAGATATTAGAAACTGACGTCTATACTTTAGATGTCAGATTCTGGTGTCGAAAGACGATCCCCTCACTAAAAGATTAAGAAAATATATAGCATAGGTATTCAAGTGAAGCAGAAAGAGATGACTAATGCATTTATGATGATTTCAAATTGAAAAAACCCTTTGGTCTACTGTGGTTTATACAGCATTATTAGGGTTGTTACGGGGTGTTTATGATGGAATTACACTAGGAGGAAATAATTACCGAAATGGATGGATCAAAATTTGGGACGTAACATACGCATCCAAAAGACTAATATGAGACAGACGAGGTTGAACTGATGGTAATGATAAGAACAAAACAGTTTACATTCATTGACATTTTAATTTCATGAATCATACAAACAGTACAGTGTGGTATATATGATAAACTCTATCTTCAACAGTCCGGAATATGAAAACAGAAGCAAACTTTAATACATAGAAAATATGCGTCAAATATCAATGAATTTCGAGTTTGACAATCACTCAAAATGCCTGGTTAACTCAGATAATATTCTCATAAAATGTTATCTCAAACCATTTCAAAGACAAATTTAAATAATCCTATGCTGAACAATATGAAAGAGAATTAGTTACTTATCTCGCAAAGATGTACCAACATTACTAAACTATATGAAACATCAATATCAATGTTAACAATATCACACTCTCATTAACAATAATATATTTAAGTCAATCACACATCAGTCATTCATCAGCACACACAACAAAATAATAAAAATAGTAATACCCAAAACCCCAGCGACCTGGAAAATAGACAACAGATTAATGATCATCGTGGTGAGGTTTACATAGTAAAGTCTAGAAAACACTCACCGCGATATCTCAGTCTTCTTCGTCTATTCTCCAGGTCGCAGAACGCGATGATTAAATGGACTAATGACGTTAGTGCCTCAAGTTACTTCATGAGTAGTCACACTCACGCCGGAACACAGCTAGGCCCCCAATTTCGAAAGATCTTGTTCTCAAAAGCCGAAACAGAAAAGTGTTGCCTCATAATGCCGATACAAGCCTACTTAAAGGAAAACCTCAGTCATACACAATTATACATTTCATACAATTCTCATACGTCCTGAGTTAATCATGCTTCACTGCTTATGCAGGTAGGCCTTCTGCACATAGCCCTTCTGCACGTAAACCGGCATTACCGGTACTATTGGCATTGGGACAACATTGGCCCAACATATATTTACATGTCATACAGTAAACCAAATATATTACTTTTGGCGTTAGGACAACATTGAGACAACATTGGCCCAAAAATATATTTACATCTCATACGGTAAACAAAGTACAATTACCGTAAACACATTATGGTAACCCCTTGGGTACAAAATCCCGCAGCAAGGTGGATAAGTCTGATTTTTCTGGCAGTAGCACACAATACATATATCATGTGGGGAAATCTCAATCAAAGATGCTACCCTATGGTAATATTTCTGTAAGATAACTTTAATGTTCCTGTATTTTTATACAGTAAACAGACAAAGATATATACATAATGAAACATTTAATTAATTTACATACAGACAATGCCTTAGCAATGTGTTAAACAATAGAAAAACAAACATATTGATAAACAAAAAACAATAGTTTTACGTGTTTCGTCTTTTCGTACATAGGAGCAATATCAGCATTAGATGAGTCAGTTGCTAACCTGACAAAAGCTTTGACTGAAAAAGGTATCCTGAACAATACTATCATAGTGTTTTCTACGGATAATGGTGGGCCGCCGCATGGCTTTGATTTCAACTTTGCCAACAACTATCCACTCAGGTGAATAACTAGTGTAAAAATATTCAGTAAATACTTTGTTAACCATCTACCTGCTTTAAAAGAAATGTGTTAGTTTCTGTAGGAATGTAGAAATATTTTGTAAAAGTTTGCCCCAAGAATATCAGGAGGATATAACTCTCTCTCTTTGCTAAGTTTTTTCTTACATGTACATGTAAACAATGAATACTCTACTACTATGCTTTAATGTCTTTATATTTCAATACATGCCATACCTTCATAATACTTCAATAGAGGGATTAAAGCTACCCTGTGGGAAGGAGGCGTGAGAGGTGCGGGATTTATATGGAGTCCATTACTTAAACAATCTGGATACACTTCACAACATATGTTACAGGTAACTCTAATAGTCTTTCCATTGATGATTTAAGCAAGCTATATCTTGTCCACCACTCGAACAGACCTTTTTTTTAAATGAGTAATTATGTAATTAAGACACATATCTTATGTTTTTATTCTTAGGTTTTCGATTGGTTACCGACACTACTGCATGCAGCAGGTTATGACATGACTAAGCTGCCCGCAGGACTCGACGGTATTGATCAGTGGGAAATTTTGTCAGAAAATGGTAACCCAGTCCGAACTGAGATGCTGCATAACGTGCATGGTAAATCTGCTGCTGTTCGTGTGAGGGACATGAAGCTGTCTCTGTCAGCGAATAACGGTTACGGCAGCTGGGACGGCTGGTACCCTCCAGAACAAGTCACCACATTCCAAGAAGATGGACCAAAGGAAATAGCTCCTGCACACATGTTCAAATCAGACTTATCCAACATTTTACGCACAATGGGTCGCCCGCAGCGTCAGGTACGACCCTTGGTAGTACATTGCGGCCCCAAGCCAGCGAATGCCAGCACAAGCTGCAAGTCTGACAAACCGTGTCTTTTCAACATCACCGCCGATCCCTGTGAGTACAACGACTTGGCTGATCGCTACCCTGTGATCGTGAAGCACCTCATTGACCGAATAAACTATTATAATGCTACAGCTGTTCCGACTAGGAACAAACCCGACGACCCGAGTGGTCATCCTGGTAACCACAACGGAGCATGGGTTCCCTGGATCAAGCTGGATAAAACATCATCAGATACAAATCATGATGAAGTCAACAACATTCCCAGCTACATACAAGTTTAGATAATATAATAACAAGGCATATATAATTCTTAATTAACAACAAGATTGATTCACAGGCAGCCCAATATGCTGCCCAATGCTTTCTCACAGCTAGGCCAGCATCCCCAATGCTGACCCAACTGTTAGGAAGCATTGGACAAACGTCCCGTGCTGAGTAGGTATAGTTTACCACTATATTATTGTTAGCTGATTTTAACCCTTAAAGTGCTAAATTAGATAATATAAATTTTAACCCACTTGGAGTTGGGGGTCGCGGCAGCGACCCACAACTCCAATTGGGTTAAAATTACTTTAATTTGCAGAATTTGAATAAAAACAGATGTGAATCTAATACTTATATTTCCTACAAATTTTCTTGCTTGAAAGACTAACAAAAATGACTAAAAACGACTATAGATGTCATGACAATGTGAGAGTAAATAAGTATTATTTATATTATATTATATTATATTATTTATTTATAAGTATTATTTATTTCTCTGCCCATTATTAACCCTTTGCCTGCTGATCACGAACTATTGTGGTTTTTAACCTATTTTATTAGTTGTTCAAATCACTAATATTGGCAACGAAATGTGTGTTTAAACATCAAGATTTGCAAATGTTTGATCTCAAATTGAACAATAATCATAATTTTCACCCACTGGAAGTTGTGGGTCGCAGTAGCGAGACACAACTTCAAATGGGTGAAAATTTAAAAAGATTAAGGGTTGATGTTCAGGGTTGATATTGCACACAAAAACATGTGTTGCTTATACACTTGCATAAGTGCCTTTCAACCGTCATGTTTTATCATACATTGTTAATAACTGCAGATGAACACGTGTTTCACAATGTAGCAATATTTTGCATACAGTTTGTTTCATTTAATCACTCCTCACTTCCACAAGAGGTTTTCATATTAATAATTATTAACACACGCTCAAGTGATGCCAACAGTATACTTCTGACATTCCTCTACATACATGACACAAGTACACCTACAATGTTACATTTGTGATAATTGAGTATGTTTTTTTTTTTATCTGGGACTATGTATAATGAGTGTTTTTACTATGTTGTAGACCCTAATTGTAACGTTAAATGAAACATACTTGTTTTCTAAAATATATTTTTATATTATTCCTAAATAAATTATTTTGTACAATAATACACCTATGTTTATAAAATTATGACTTATTATCACAATGATATTATCGAAAAAATAAAAATTACGAATGTGCTCTTATTTTTTTTGCCTTTATGTAGACTACAAAGCGTTTCATACAAGGTCAAGGTCAATCACCGGATTTTCAAACAGACTATCAGGGTAGGGATTTGGCCGGCTCCAGCTATCCAGGCTAGTCCCTGATATAGACAGAAAAGGATTTCAATCAGACATGGTTTTATGTAGAAGATTTTTACCCCACCCTAAGCCCAAATTTTGTATGCGAGATGTCATGCTTATGGAATTTTTGTAATAGGCGTACGTGGTACAGTCAGTGGTTGGCCGATCGTTTAATTTTGGTCGTTTAATCTCATTGGCCAGAAGGTCCCAAACCATAAAATAACATTTGCGACATGACCTGTTAAGGTCACGGTGACTGTTAGCTCATTTTGGCAGTGAACAAGTCTAGTATTCCTGTGGAATGTTTAATTAATTTCACAATTAAGAACGTTCTAAAAATATTTTCAAAATCTTAAAAAATTACGTTTGAAAGTTTTTTGGTTGTCTTTCTGTAATGTTTGCAGAATGGTTTGTGCTGCGGTAGGCATAATTGAAATGTGAACGAATCGTTATAAGCAAGAACGATGTTGTTCTAAAAAACGTATTTTTTTACAAAAAGTTGTAGGTCTACATAGGACAGTAGTGTCCAAAATATATTATTCTGTGAAACACAGTGACGGCACTCGGTGAAAACAAGGTTATATAACACCCCCTCCCCCATACCTCATTCTATGAAACGCAGTGACGTCACTCGGTGAAACAAAGGTTATATAAGAACCCTCCCCATATTTCATTGTATTAGCCAGCTCGGTGAAAATAAAGGAGGTCAAGGTCATTGAGTTTCACAGAATATGAACTTTTTCAATCTCTGCCCTGAATTTTCCTACTTCAATGGGTAGGGTAAATTTATGAGAAAATCACATTTTTTTCCAATAAATCACAACCATCATGACCGTAGATGAGCAATCCGGATCCTGAATCCAGATTGTGATCCAGATCATCCCCTAATATAACCGGCTGTTCCTTGACCTGAGATACAGTTTCATACAAGTCCGGTAATTACTTTGTATGAATAGTAGTGTTCCAAACATGCTTTATAAAAAAATTCCATCAGCGCGCTAAATTTTCCCACTTATATTATTAGGGGGTTTATGGGTGTAAAATTTTAAGTAATATAACCAAAGAAGATGGCTATATGATTTAATATAAAAATTATTATAAATCTTCTAAAAAAATGTGTGAACAATTAGCCTACACATCAAAACTGAACAAAAATGCAAACCTCCACCGAGCAATCCGGATCTGAATCCGGATTGTAATCTGGATCATCCACAAAATTCACTGGCCTGTCCCTTTGCCTGAGTCACACCTCTGGTAAAAGTAGTAGTAACCAAACATGGTGTGTTAACTTTTTCCATCCGCACACTAAATTTTCCAACTCAGGGTGGTTATGGGTGAAAACTGGCAATCAAACATTTAATATTCGAGTCAAAATCACATTTATTTTACTAAATCCTAACTACTATAAACACGGAAGATAGCTATGCACTTAAAGGGACCCCTTGGGATGAGACATTTTCAATTTTGTCAATTTTGACAATTTAATTTATATGAAGCTATATAGCCTACTGATCTTAACTAAAAATACAAAAAAATAAAGAAACAATTTGAAAGCACCGAAAAAGAGTGAAATAGCTAGATTTTCAGGTCATATATTGACATGTAAACAAAACAAGTCAGCACTATACAGGACTTTACACCACATATTCCCACGTCTTGGACGGGGAGATCAAGGCAATGGCCGCTAATTGGTATATTTTAGTCAGGACATAGGGGGATACACCTGCAGCACTGATTGTCTGCCCCACGCTGGGCCGACGGCATCAACATGTGGCCCAATGCTGTAGGAACATTCAATCATCCTTCAGCAAGTGTTTAGGTATATAGAGTTTGTTTGGGTTTTAAGCGGTTTCATAGAAATATTGATAAAAAATATTTGTAAAAATCTAAAAGCTCTGAAAAAAATGAAGACATGATCTGGGGGATACACTACTTCATCACAAAACTAAAAACGAAAATTGATGTCATCCCAAGGGGTCCCTTTAAATGTGAACTAAATTCAGTTTTACCATTGACTAATGTCCTGCAGTATATCACATCGACGTAATTCAGCTGGACCTATTTGTGCTTCTGTGAGCTAACACCTGTTCTCATGTATTACACAAAGCCGATTGCACTGCCAGGTAGCTATCATCACTGTATAATTAAAATATTATATAAATAGGTGTTAACCAGAGAGTTAGAACAGGTCTATGGTGTTAACATAACATTTAGATAATGATAATGCTGTCAAATAAACATGATAAAGGTATTGTGTTTTTTTCTGTATTCCCATATAGCAAAAATGTTTTGGTGAAAAAATATCGTCTCTATCTCAATAATTGACGAAAGTATGAGAATTTTTAGTGATTTCATGACGGCCATTTTGAATTGTCCATGATAATGATGGCCATTAAGTTTGCACGTGCTCCATTGTAGGCTCTATTCCTTGATAACGAAAACTATGGTTTGATGAAAAAATAAAGTCTTTATCTCAAATATCGAGGGAGATATGGGGAAAGATATAATGTCGAATATAGTTGTCATGTGTTTTATTGTATTCCTTGATACAGAAAGCATATGCTTTGGTGAAAAAATCAAGTCTCTTCAAATATTGAAGAAGATATGATAAATTTAGTGATTTCATGGCGGCCATTTGAATTTTGCGTTTTAGAAAAATCCCTCAAAGGTTCGAAATCCATATACGCCGAGATATCATCACAAGGATGCTAGTGATGCATAAACAGAAGAGAAAAAAAACTATCGGCCCAAACAAGGTTTATACCCCCCTTGGCTGCCGGACTAGATAGGCCTTATTCCTCAGTCACCAGGTGGTGCCTTATTGTATAACAATATATGTACATGATATTGGTTGATAGAAATGAATGATTATTAACAGTCACCAGGTGGGGCTCCAAACCATTATCAAATGTGAGCAAATACCATCTTATACGTCTAACACCATGATATCTCCATGTCCTTTCACGATTTATGTACTTTGTCTATTATTTCAACATGTGAAATGTACTAGATCTTTCTAAAAGGAAATTTTCAAGGCAAATTTTTGGTCTATTAATTTTTTTATTGCAAAATAATGAAGCCTATTTTAAATGCACATTGCAAATCTTTTAGATTCAGAAAATATATTTTTCTGTGACTTAAAACACAGTAAGTGCCCTTTTGGAGCATTTGCTCTTTTTTTGTACGTCTGTTCTGTCAGGCCTAATAAAATAAAATATTTTGAGCATTTGAATTTTGTCAAGTGAGAATTTATGGTAAGAGAGGACCAGTGGACGCAGAACGGATCCCTGTTGCACACCTGCTCTCGGCCACGGATCCATGTATGATTGACACATTAAACACCTGGCTGAAATTGGATCCATCTATAATAAATATGATTTGAAATAGTTATGAATCGTATAGTATAACTTGGAGCTCAAATATACATGATGTATGTTCATGATTACGTGGGGTCGATATAAATGAATGATTATCAACAGTCCCCAGGTGGGATTCTAAACCATTAGCAAATGTGAGCAAAAACCATCTTGAAAGAATAGATAAAACTTCTAATGCGCCTGAATCCCTGTATGACACGCTCAGAGGGGCTTCAAACCAAATCATAGTCAAGAATCGTGTCAAAGGCATCAAAGTAAGAGCAACATGAGGTCAGACTATTAGGGTGGGAATCAAGATGCAAAGAAATGTGTCTTTATTTTTTTTGCGGAAGATGAAATAGGCCTACGTCTCAGCTGTTCGTACTTCTGCAGGAAGGGAATTCCAGAGGTATGGAAGATAGAAAGCACAAGAATCAGCCTTGGTTTAGTTGAATAAGCTTTTTAGTTCCTGAGGCACGGGCTCTTTGTTTTTCTGACAATTCAATAATTCGCGAAGGTAGACATGCCGATTAGTATAGACTGTTTTATAAACCAAAGTGTTAATTTTGAAATCAATTCTGTACTTGATTTTGAGCCAATGCAACGAATGGAGAACATGTGTAATATGGCAGAACTTAGATGTCTTACATACGACTCGAGCTAATGAGTTTTGCATTCGATGTAACTGTTTCATGTATTTGTCATCAACATTAAAAAGGAGAGAATTGCAGTATGGTATAGTCGAGACTCCATTTCTGAAACGAAGCCTAGAAAAAAGTCCATGCGGACATCATTAGTAGGATATGGAGACATCCTCATTCTTATGAGAAATTTCCCGTAGAATGCGAAAATCACTGCCTCCAAGCTGAAATATAGTCCGATCACTGTCAAATTAACCATTTTCAAAATAGCCGCCAAAAAGTTGCTGTAAAAAAATAAAATCAAAATAGACGGCCTAAAATACATTCAAACGCTATATTATTACTAATCTATTAGTGCCGAATGTATTGCCGGCACCATTTTTACTTTTTTTGCTCATATAAATTGTCCAAATTCAAGATGGCCGCCAAAACTGCTGACAAATCGTGTTTTTGATCATAGCCTAACTTTCAAATCACGCAAACAGGCAAAGGTGATTTCACTAAACCAGTTCACCATATGTGTGTTTAATGAGGTTATCTATCTGAAAGTATGGCAAATGAAATGGTAGTGGTGGAAAAGGTCACCAGAGCTCATTTAAAGTCATCACCCAAGGTCATTTCAAAATATAAGGGTGATTTACCTAAAAAATTTGACCAAGTTTGTGTCTGGTATCATTGGAAAGGTTATCTGTCTGGCTCGTGGGAGTCTGACAATGGACATTGAGATGCTGGCAGTGGTGGGATTAGACACCAGAGGCTATTGAAGGTCACTAACCAAGGCCATTTGAAGAAATACATTGATTTAACTGTGAAGTGTGATCAGGTCTGTGTTTAATTATCTATATCGGAGTATGGGCAATGGGTGTTGATGTGTCAGTAGCAGTATAATATCCCACTGGGCACACGACGTTATCGCAACGTTGAACGTCACTGGCGTTGATTTAACGTCGCAACAACGTCGTGTGTCGATGGGGATGTCCCCAAAGATTATTTTCAGGGGTGCAAATTCAACTAAAGGTTTCACTAGCCCAGAGCAAAATCCAACTAGCCCTTACCATCTTTTACTATGTATTTGTAAGGAAAATCCACTAGCCCTTACAATATTCCACCAGCCTCGTGTTACCGATGAGCTAGTGCGAATTTGTATCCCTGATTTTAGATTATTACCTAAACGAATTTGAAGTTATAATGGAAATTTTAGTGAAAATTTGACCAGGTTTGTGTCTGGTCTAATCTTTGAATCAGACGCGGGATGCAACTGTTCATCTTCATTTGTAGCATCTGCATTTGTAGCATCTGCTTACAGAATCAAATTACAGACACTAGTATAGTGATGTAAAGCAAGTTTATTATGACTGTATAGACTAGTATATCATATTTATTGTGTTCAGATCACCCTTGCTACCTTCTTCATCTGTATGTATATTTTTGTTTTACTATGATTATATAGTGGTGATTATTGGTTAAATGAATTTATTATAAATTTAAGAGGAACAGAAAGAACTGGGGCAATTGGTAGTGTTAGGCATCGGGTAAACTTTTCTCTTCGTAAGTGACCCACGTACGATTCCAGTACTTCTTTATCAACTGGATATTTATTGTGTAAATGTGTTCATATACTGTTTTAATCATTCACACCTCTTTACAATACCCTTTCTTTCTAGTATCGATGTATCTAAGGATATATATGAAATTGTCCCACTTTCCGCCATCAGCTGTTCCACTTTTTACTGAGACGTCACTCTTCTTCAAGTTTTAATATTTTTTGCAGGGGGGAAATGTACTTGCCAATACGTATCACTAAAATTGTAACTAATAGTGTGTAATATTCACCAATCTACATGCTGGGTACAATCAAACTTATCAAAGTCATAAAAAAATAAAGTAGGATGGAATGACGACAGTGAAATGGTATCTCAGTCCTTCTGGTTCTTCACTAATTCTCCTAAATTTATCTGAGGCACATAAGCTTCCACATCTTGATTTCATTTTGCGATGAGATAGTTGCATCAAAGTTTTATAATAAGAATCTGACCCTCTAATGCATGACAACTGCACAACAGAAACAACTGCTGATGCTTTGAAGCGCTTAGCTGTACTTCACTACATTAACATGTGTGTTAATGTCACATTATAAGGTATAAGGATCTAGAAAAATAATTAAGATGTTTAATTCATACTCATTTTATTAATGGACATTGAAAACATATGTACAGACAATAATTTCATAGATCTAAAAAAAATATTGTTAGTTTTTTAGATATTGGTAAATTAAAGTTTGCTTTTATGTAATGTTATAATTCTTTGCATCTTTTTTGTAAAATACCGGAAAAATCTCTAGCGCATTTAAAAAAAAATAGCAAAACAAAACAGATTATTTTATAATATTTGGTCGTTTTTAGTGTTTAAATGCAATAGCGAGTCCATATTTTGTGGATGACGTGGGTGATTTGCCGTCCCAAAGATTTTTGTTTGTGTTAGTGCACTTTTTATAATAATTTGTCAAAAAAGGGGTGTGTGTGCAAAACAAAATGGCCTGAGGAAAAAAAAACCCTTAAACTACAGCTACAAATTGGTTCTCCTTCATTTGTGCAGCTTTTATCACATTTTAAACCATTTTGCCTAATTTAGGGTACTTATTATAATAATTGGTCGAAAAAAAACGCAATGGATCCATCACTGCTTTGATTAAATAAACTGCTAAAAGCAATAATAAAAAGTTTTGTATATATCTTTGGTGAAACATAATATTTAAAAATACTTACTACTTTTTTGAAAAGTCTGTTCGCTACAATTACTCAGTTATCTCCCTATATTAGTATACCATTGTGCATCTTTGTGCAAAATGTATTGCTTTTATCACATTTTGAGCTATTTTACTCGATTTATGGTACTTTGTTATATTAATTTGTCGAAAAAAGGGGTGCGACCACCCCCCCCCCCCCACACACACACACATTATGTATCCGCCCTTGTTATGACTAAATAAACTGCAAAAAGCATTAATAAACAGTTTTGTGGACATTTCTGGTGAAACATATATTTTTTTAAATAATAACTTAGATTAATTGGAAAAAATAAGGGGAGTTGAAAATGTCTGAACGAAGCTCATGCAGTACAGCTACAAGGTGGTTCCGCTTTCAATATGGATCAGCATAGTTACTCTAGTCCAGCTCTGTAACAAATGTGGTGCTTTTAACACGATGACAACGATTCTCCCAAAATATTATTCAAATTCGCTGAACTAATGCACAGGTTATGATAGAAAGACTATTTGGCAGCCATTTTGTCGGCCATTTTAAATTTTGCGAATTTACATGAGCAATAAAGCAAAAGTAATGCCAGTACCGGTAATATTAGATGGTTTGAATGGAATTTTATGCCGTTTATTAAGATTATATTTTGTTACGATAACCTCTTGGCGGCCATTTTGAAAATGGCTAATTCGACTATGAGCGGAATATATTTCAATATTCGGACAATATTGGAGACAGTGATTTCTGGAATCTACGCAAAATTTCCTACAAGAATGATGCTGTCCCCTAATTCTACTCTTGATGTCCGCATGGACTTCAGTTTACCAGAATGGAGTCACTAGTAGTCTAGTCGGCTGGTGATTTTGCAATCATTTTAGCGGTGTCCATAAAAAGGTGTCTTCGGATTCGCCTCAAATAATGAATATGATACAAGCAGGATTTACAGATCTGTCTAATATGATGATCCAATTTTAATTCACTATCAAAGGTGACTCCGATGTTACGTGCCGAAGAAGCTGGTGAAGTACCATGATTTAAAATAGAGGTAGGAAAAAGAGACAAAAAATGTTTTCGCTGTTGTTTAGTGCCAATCAACAATAATTCAGTTTTTGATGAATTTAGTTTTAGCTTAGCGTTTGTCATCCAGGCCTTAATCTTATAAATCTAACACCATGATCTTGTACTTTCACGATTTATGTACTTTATCAACCACTTTTTCAATTACTAAACATTTGAAATTATACTAGATATCTCTAAAACAAATCTTAATCTAACTTTTAATCAATTGAGTTTTTTTATTGCGAAATAATGAAGCCAAATTTAAATTCACATTGCAACTCTTTAGATTTAGAAAAACATTTGCCCACACAGTAAGTGCCCTTTTTGGAGCATTTGATCTATTGTTGTACGTCTGTTCTGTCAGGCCTTACAATAGTGTTTTAATAAATAAGGCTACCATGGTCTCACTAAGACTGTCATTATCATGTTTACCATCTATACATGAGACTGAATCCTGTGAAATATGAATCATCAATAAAGAAGCTTGAAACTGTATTATTATCCAGACTTCTCCTCATAAGATAAACGATCCCATATTTATTATATCAAGTTAGTTTCCAAATACCATAAATAAAGAACTAACATTTCTCTCCATCTCTTTGAGTTGTAGAATATTAACGAATTCATCAAATAATTAAATAGGTCTATCTATGTATGGTACAGAAGAACCGGAATTCTCAATTTGTCTTCGGATAGAACTCAGAACTCAGAACAGTCTATAAATTGACCTCTAATTAAAATAACGTAGCTTTATATTATAGAAAATGTATATATGATGACAGCACTGATAAATATTATTTTACCAATTATGTTATATAAAAAATAAATACTTAGGCCTACTACAGTTGACATAATCACATAATGAAAAACATTTTTCTGAGTAGATTATACTATAGTCATTGAGTCAAAGGCATACATATGCACATATATATGTCTATATATATGTACATACATGCATATACAGACACACACATGTATGTATACACTTGACTCGTTTAATAGATATAACAACTTAAAATAATAATAATTATTACATATCTGTGCTTGGGCAACATTGCCGCTGTCATATGAGCCACTTGCAACATTTTGTGATAATTTATTTTTGATGTTTATTTAGATAGGCCTATATTATATGCAGAATAACACTTAATAATAATTATTTCAAATAACTTCTGTAAATATGAACAGTCATAGAGGCAATTGTAAATAACGACTTTGGTCTCTAAATATTATAACGACATACACAACAGTTTGTTATGTTGGACAAATGATCATAGCGATAGCAAATGTGTCTTTAAATACAAGGAGAATCCATTGATAGAGTGTGTGTGTGTATTTTATCTTATATACTCAAAGGGGTATTATTAAAAACTTCGTGTCGGAGACATCTATAGATAAGTGGCTTTGTTAAATAAAAAACGAGCCTTTCGTTTTTGCGTTTCATGTGGATGTTATGTGGAGTTTTTTTTCAGATTTAAGAGATTTGAAAAAAAGTTGAGGTATGCGCTCCCTTAAAAAGTGCTCAATCCATGAAAATATACTATTAAGTGTGGCAATAAACAGCTGTAATAAATATGTCAGATTGACGAAAAGTATTTCGGAAGTAGGCCTATAGCCTAGACAAATATCGGTACGTTACTGTACAATATATTCCACTTTTGCCACCTTGTCAATAAAGCAGTAAACACTGAACCGTATTAAGTTTGTATACAATATTGCATTTTTTGCAATTTATTGCGATGCATAGAAAAATACATCCCACTGCGATTAACCCTTTAACCGCCGGTGTCGCATATATTCGGGTTTTCATTTTTTTATTAGCACATTAAGTAAATATGATAAAGATAAAATGTGACATCAACCAGCAAGATTTGAAAAGAGTTGACCTCCATTTTTTCAAATCTGAATAATTCTCACTCACCTGAAGTTGTGGATCGCGTCAGCGAGACACAACTTCAAGTGGGTGAAAATTCAAATTGAATAATTTGGCGGTTAAAGGGTTAAATCAGCTTTTGCTGCTACTAACCTTGCGGGAAACTCAAAAAGAATGTCACTTAGACAACGAATGCAGGCCTATGCCGTCGTGCAAAGACAAATAGCAGTAACAACTTACTTGACATGTAAGCACATCCTGCTGTTTGTCTAATAACGTAAGAAAACAATGGATACATTGATTTCGATAGCAGAACTAATTAAATATATCAACAGGAAGTTGGTAACCGCTATGCCGAAACAAAATTCAATCTCCAACTAATATTAATTAATTTAACGCAGTATAGATTAAGATAAGGTTGTCTTTTTTTCAACTTTAGGTGTAGACCAATTGAGTTATTCGGACGACTAGCGTTGTCAGTTACCAATCATTATGTTATATATAGGTGATTACAGCGCATTATTTTGTTCTTTTGTCATGTTGATCAATATTAACCTTTTACACAGCTAAGTACGAATACCATCGTTTTTAGTTTGTTTTATTAGCAGGGCAAAAACAGTTATCATGGTTATTGGGAATGAAATGAGTGTTTAAACATCAAGGTTTGTAAATGTTACCCTGATGACATCTTCACGCAATGTGAGTAGCTTGGCTTAGCCGGGTATGTAAATGTATAGTCTCAAATTAAACCAATATGAAAATTTTTTACCCGCTCAAAGTTGTGGAGCGGTAGCGAAACACAAAATCAAGTGGGTGAAAATTGAAATAAGACATCTTAGCAGAGAAAGGATACAAATCACTATGTAGTACACTTTAACATATTCAGACGCGTCCGCGGGGCTTAAATGATCAGCAGCAATGTTTAAATGAACATGTATGCTCTATCAGTGATCCCTGCTATTTAGATATAGGCCTTAGTAAATAAAAGTATGATTCCGATTACAGGGCCTCCAAAGAGTGCATCATCGTGGTTATGTATGTGATGGATGGCAGTGCTTTAAGAATTAAACTCTGATAGGTCGGGTAGTGTCTTAATTTGAGGCCCTCCTTTTACTATTTCATACCTAGCAGGTATACGGCTGAAATCCTCCAAGTCGGTAGGCTTAATAATAGTGCAACATCATGTTTTTGGTCAGACACTTTCTTTAATTGAGAGCCTTTTTGTACAATTTCATACCTACCAGGTAATACTGAAATCTCCCGAATCGCAAATAATAGTAATAGCAATGTCTTAATTTTGATGCCCTTCTTCTACAATTTCAGACCTACGAGGTGAGGCTGAAATCTCTCAAGTCAGGACTCAAATTAACATCTTTCCTAATAAACACACACCATTCTACATTGCACTTACAAATTGGTATCAGTGTGAACAGATTTTATTGGTATTGAACATTAAGTATATGGACTGACGTCGTATAAATGTTATGCCTACTAGCATATTATCTGCGAAGTAAACTTTTCGTCAATCTTACATATTTATTAGTGTTGCTTATTGTCACACTTATACATGTAGTATATTTTCATGGACCCAACACTTTTTAAAGAAGCGCATATACCTCCTAAACTTTAAGAAGATGATCAACTTTTTTCATATCTCTTGAATCTCTAAAATAAAAATGTTTTGTGTTTACTGGGTAACTAAGATTTGGTATGAAACAACAAGCTCTTTTTGCTAGCACATTTCTGTTCTTCGACATGTACTTTCTCTGTCGTGACGCTGGCTGGCGGGTATTTTAGCAGTGCGTGGTCCGTGATCTATTCCATCTGCCTGAGGAGGGGACCCTCTATAACTCTTAGTATGATTACCATGCAGTTATTCCTGGTAACCCCAGCAGTCATACTCTGTTCCAAATCGACAGATTGTCCTCCATTCACGTCCTAAAAACTAGCTCGTTGTTTTTTTAGATTATCACGAGGACTCGGAGTGCCACAATAAAGTTTCTAATCTAGATATGTGCCTCATAATGTGCCCTTCTCGATCCCTAAGTTAGCCCCAGTGGCTGATGCAGGTTTCAGCCACAGATTGACCGCGTACAAAATCGTGGGACATTTCTTTGGACTGTCATATCGGAAAATATCTGGGAGTAATCAGGTCAAAAATAGTTTTTTTTAGAATCAGTAACATTTCATTTCCATGCCCGCATGCTCAGCTCAGAGGTCGCACCTGTCATTAAAAAGTTATGGACATTTTTTCGGACCTTGGGGTCGGGATCCCTCTCAGTCACCGCCATCTTGGATTTTTCGGGTAAAGCAAATACATCCATCCACGTCCTCGGAGAGGACGACACGGCAAGGCCTTGGTTTGATAGATCGGTCCATACCCTGTACACACGGTACATTGATTCTATGTTGGCTCAATGTTGGACCACCGTCTGCGACGCTGTCCCAACATTGAGCCAACATAAAATCGATGTAGCCTACTGTGTTTCCTGGAATGACTTTAAACTTCTAAATCTTTCACTTGCCTTTAGTCTTTGTTCCCACGACTGACGTAACTCGTTCGTACGATTTAGCTACTATACTATAGGCCTAGATGTCGTTTCCACGATCTATGATTAGTACAGCTTAAATTTTACCACAACATGTTTTTGTACTACTTGTAACGGATGTGCCCTTTGTATGTGATCTACAGACTCTGAGCATCCTGTCAAAACTAGGAATATCAAACATACAAGGCAGTGACTGCTTGCTTGAAAAGTAAGCCGTTCCTGCCTTTTACCTTTGCACAGCAGCCTACTGGCCACGACATAGATAAATAAGTGAGTGAGTCTCTTTAAAACACGTTTTCTTTTACGTATTTCATCATTACTAATAATAAAGTGTTGTGGGAACATGAGTATCCCCTTCTTTGACACTGATATGAATCTGTATAGGCCTACAGCGCTTACGATGTTCCGTAGCAAGTTCATACGTCGGGGACAGTGCAGCGCTGTCTCAATGCAGCACTGAGAGGAATTGCTGACGAAGTGTATAATTGCTGTCAAGCGATTTTTATTGTTGTTGATATCTCCGTGATATGTGAACAGATTTGCTTGATAATGTCTGTGTGGCCCTCCAATACAGCAGTAGGGTGTAAATGGACATTTATGCCCTACCTATACTCTCTGCTATTTAAATCCATCTATATATGGTTCAGATGTAGCCATTTGTATTTTACCACACCATGTTTTTGTACTAGCCTACTTGTAACGGTTGCGCCCTTTGTATGTGATCTGCAGACTCTGAGCATCCTGTCAAAACCAGGAATATATAATACATAATGTTTCCATACTGCCTTGCAAACATACAAGGCAGTGAGTGCTTGTTTGAAAAGTAAGCAGTTCCTGCCTTTCACCTTTGCACAGCAGCCTACTGGGGAAAAATCTATTCCTGGCCACGACATAAATAAATAAGTGAGTGAGTCTCTTTAAAACACGCTTTCTTTTACATATTTCATCACTACTAATAATAAAGTGTTGTGGGAACATGAGTATCCCCTTCTTTGACACTGACATGAATCTGTATAGGCCTACAGCGCTTACGATGTTCCGTAGCAAGTTCATCCGTCGGGGACAGTGCAGCGCTGTCTCAATGCAGCACTGAGAGGAATTGCTGACGAAGTGTATAATTGCTGTCAAGCGATTTTTATTGTTGTTGATATCTCCGTGATATGTGAACAGATTTGCTTGATAATGTCTGTGTGGCCCTCCAATACAGCAGTAGGGTGTAAATGGACATTTATGCCCTACCTATACTCTCTGCTATTTAAATCCATCTATATATGGTTCAGGGACGCATCCAGAAATTTGAAAGTGCAATGGGTAATCATTTCTTAACATTGTTCAACAACGGCCCAACGTCTTCGACGTTGGTCCAATATTGTACTAATGTTATACAAATGTTTTGTGTTTACTGGGATGCATGTCAAACAATGATTTTTTTACTCTTAGTCGGCTAATAAATACTGGGGGGAAGGGGGCTTTCGTCACCACCTGAGTACATTTTTGGTGTTAAATACCGACATTTGGACAATTTAGAGCGATATTCAGGCCATTCGTTTCTGAAAAAGAGGGTAAGAACCCCCACCAACACCTGTAGATCCGCCTTGGGACATTTGAACCGTACCAGGGTCGTTTGATGGCGAGGCAGATCCAAGGGAGCAAACGACACAGATTGGGTCAAAATGGTACAAAAAGGGCTGAGCAAACACAGAAGATTATTATCACAATTGACTTTCACCACATACATGTATAGGTCCCAAATAACGGGAGGTGAATGACCATTTATGTTATCGCATATCGTCAAATCATATCGTACCGTATCGTATTGTTACTGTATCGTAATATTTAAATTTTGTTTATGTCTATACCCTCTTTCTCAAGCAACTGCTATCCTGTCGAGAATATCATGATTCGAGACCATTATAATGTCATATATTAATGAAACAAGTCTGTGGTCGGCTAAAATATGCACAATAAACGCGAAATCGTTGAACATCCGGAAATAAGTCATGTCTGGTCGTCTGCCATAATTTACAAGACGCACGGCTGGCACGACGTTGCTTGAATGAAGGGCCAACGTCGCAGACGCTGGCCCTTCATTCAACCAACCGTCGGGGGAAAATATCGCGTTTCACAGTGTGGATTTCTCCTGCATTGTTTGCGCTCGCAAGCACGACGACGCAGGCCAGTAAAAATTAGGCCCGTGGGCGAAATCCAACCCTCTTTATAATGGCCGACTTGACAAAGAGCACAATGTGGGTTGTCCTGATGTTCTCATATTAGATTTTCAGCTGAGGTGGACCGTGAAGAAGTTTTATCCTCCTGTCGTATAAGATCAGCTTCAGTCTAAAAAAGGCAATTTTTTTAGTGTATTGGAGCTTGACTTCAAATTGATTACGTGGACTGTATGGTCTACAGTACGGTAATCCACGGGAAATAGTTTGTAATGTAAAATTCTCAAAAAATCAATCAGAGAAGCTAAAAAAATATACTTTTATAATTCTTTTAAAAAGTATAATGGTGATATTAAAAACACATGGGGAGTTATAAAAAATATATTAAATAAAAATAGAGAGAACAAATCGTTTCCACATTATTTTAAAATAAATGGTAAAAACATTACAAATAAAACTGATATTGCTGATAGTTTTAATAATTTTTTTACCAACATTGGTCTAAATTTAGCACAACGAATACCGCATCAAAATAAATCATATAAAGACTACCTCACCAATAAAACACAACAAACGTTTAAATTCAACACTATGTCGGAAGACAGTGTAAATACAATTATTACCACTTTACACACTAAGAATAGTTCAGGCCACGATGGTATATCCACAAAATTATTGAAAGAAATAAAATCAGAAATAGTGAAACCGATGACCTTATTAATTAATCAATGTTTAAACACAGGTATTTTTCCTGACAAGCTAAAGTTAGCTAAAGTCATACCGCTGCATAAAAAAGACAGCCAAACAGACATAGCCAATTACAGACCCATATCATTACTTCCATCTATTTCTAAAATTATAGAACAAGTAGTATTTAAACAATTAGCTAATCACTTTACATCTCACAATCTTTTTCATAACAACCAATACGGATTTAGAGCCAAACATTCAACAGAACTAGCCACACTTCATTTAGTAGACAATATGGTACAAAACATGGATTCCGGCCTCATTCCTTTAAATATATATTTAGACCTATCGAAAGCTTTTGATACATTAGATCACGAGATTCTTATTGACAAATTAAAATATTATGGAATATTAGACACAGAATTACTTTTCTTCAAAAATTACCTTTCCGAAAGAAAACAATACGTGCAGGTGGGAACAATGAAATCAACTGAAAGAAGCATTACCACAGGTGTCCCTCAAGGCTCCATTTTAGGTCCCTTACTATTTTTAATATATATTAATGACATATCAGCTGCTACATCGTATTTTGATATCATTCTCTATGCCGACGACACCACCTTAATTACCAACATACACTTAAACGATTTCAATAATGTTCATTCACTTTCACAAACAATTAATACACAACTTTCGCACATAAGCAAGTGGCTCAAAGTAAATAAATTATCTCTTAATACCTTAAAGTCTAAATATATGTTGTTCCGTAAATCTCATCGAAAGTTACCCGTCCTTTCAATATGTCTGGATGGAGTGCCAATTGAACATGATACTTGTTTTAATTTTTTAGGTATAACTATACAAGAAAATTTAGGCTGGGAAACGCACACTAATAAAGTAGCAAATAAAATATCTAGAGTAATTGGAATAATAAATAAATTAAAGCATTTCGTCCCAGCATACATTCTTAAAACATTGTACAACAGCTTAATATTGCCACATATCAACCATGGTTTATTGCTTTGGGGATATCGATGTGAACGAATTTTTAAATTACAAAAGACGGCAATACGAATCATCACCTGCAGTAAATATAATTCACATTCCGAACCGCTTTTTAAATCTACTAAATTACTGAAAATTAAAGACATAATGAAAGTACAACAACTAAAATTTATCTATAAATTAATGAACAATTCGACTCCTGCATATTTTGAATCCATGTACCCTGACAACAGACGAAACATACACTCTTATAATACGAGGTCGAGACACCATTTCCAAATTCCCCGCATTAAACACGAGTTTGCAAGACATTGCCTAAGATATGAAATACCTATTGCCATTAATTCTCTTTCCACTGCAGTTTCAAGTAAAATTCTAACACATTCTTTATATTCGTTCGGTCAATATGTTAAAAGAACTATTATTGACAATTATTCGTCAACCTGTTCCTTTGTTAATTGTGTCATTTGCAATATAAACTCGTAATATATATATACTGTCCTATATTTTTAGTCTTTAATATTTTACTCAATATTTAAATATTATGCTTATGCATTGTTAGCATCCAACCATTTATTATTTTGTATATTTATACGGTTATAATGTACAAAATATTAATTTTCTTGTTATGTTAGTGAAGTGAATGTTCACCCCAAATAATGTAATATACCAACGGTGGCCCTCATGATAGCGATACATACAGTGTCTTAATGGGGGTCTCCTGTCCATAAAATTATATTATGAAATTGAATTGTTTTTCAATGTTTATACATGGCGAATAAATGTTTCTTGACTTGACTTGACTATACTTATACTATAATAATACATTTAAATACAATAAGTATCAGCCTATCCAGACCTTATGTGGAAAAATCAGCCGGAGAATACGCCCGGCCTTATCTATATAATTATATTATTCTTTTAAACCACTGAAATCTTCATAAGCTGCGCTGTGTACAATCCCACCCGTGGCGCGATAGCACAATATTGCGTACTGCCACGTAACACACAGATACAAAATTGACAAATTCAAATCACAGTGAAGGAGATCCCAAATAAACACGGAACTTATCTTGCGTAGGAGACAGTGTTTCATCATCAAACCAATATACGAAACCAACATATAAACTCAAGTAGCTTCAAGTTTCCGTGTGTGCCGAGATCTCCAAGTATAATCATGTGAGATGACCTTACGTGACGTTATCGGTAAACCATAAACTACATTTGCGTGGCCTGAGGATCTCGCCTTCTGGGGCCAATCATAATAATACTTTTTAGAATCACCCAGACACGAAAGGTATCACCTGATATAGCCGTAAGCAGCCAGCACAAGACGTTGAGTCAATGTTGGTTTAACGTTAGTCCACCGTCTACGACGATGGACCGACGTTACACCAACATTGATTCAACGTATTGTGTCTTCTGGGAAGCAGCAAGCACAAGATTAGTGCAGGTGGAATGGTGGCCCAACGTCAGATGTCTTTATCCAACGTCAAGCCACCACTGATTGAGAAACCCAGTGCACCACTGACACAATGTTGAATTGATGTCGGGCGACCGTCTGCAATGCTGTCCCAACAGTAATTCAACATTGGATGAACGTATCGTGTTTGTTGACCCCGTGTTAGGTTACTGTTGGGCCAGCATCTGCGACGCTGGCCCAACATTAATCCAACACGGGGTTTTATGGGAGATATACATCATACAATAATGTGGGTGTCACTATAACAAGGAGCGCTGAGCCATGGATTTAGTTTGTTTTCGCTTGTCACTGCGGCATGAAGTACCTTGGATAGAATGGTGGATCACAATAGGCTTTGTATCGGTGAACGCCCGAAAATGTGACATCTTCAAGGGCCGCAGGTGACAGGGTTTATAACTATACATAATGGAGGTGAGTTCTCTTTCAATTCACCCACGTTTTGTTATTCTAGAACCACCAGCGATTTTGTTTGGTATGTGTCCTACCAAAATGTTGGCATAGATGACTTCACATTAGGTTGGTCAATCCCTGCAAACACAAAACATTTGTATAACATTTATACAACGTCGGCCCAACGTGTTAGACGTTGATTCAACATTGTACAAATGTCATGCAATTTTTTTGCGCTTACTGGGATGTGAGATTGGTGGAATGATTTCAGCAACCGTTTGATATTTGAATGGCTAGAGATTAGAATACTCATCATTCTAATAACTTCCACATAAATTCCAAAAATACATGACCGGATACTTTAACATTCATTTTTTGGTATTCCAGCGAAGTCGCGAAGAAGATGTTGACCTAATGTATTCGATCCTAACCAATCACAGGACGTTGTTTAGTCACGTTACCTGTTATATGTTATATGAAATACGTGGTTTGAAGTACAATCTTTGGACTCCGATTTTCCATACTTTAAACAGAAAACATGAAATCCGTATATACATGTACGTCACCATGGCTACAAAATCTGACATTTTTTAGTCAATTAAAGCTGGTATTGTTGACGCAATTTCGCGATTCAATCTGGAAAAATAGCCTCATATTTAGAAATTAGACCCGGTCCATACAATATAATATATTATATAAATTTCGGTCAATATTTTTATTCTGTTGTAAACATTATGAGGAATTTATTTTCATCCACTTGAATTTTTGGGTTGCGGTAGCGAGATACAACTTCAATTCGGTGAAAATATATGCTTAGTGAGGTTTTACTCATAGTAATTTCTGATTTTAAACGCAAAATTAATCTAACTCTTACAGTGTGGGCAAACTAAAACGATACACAATGAAATTTTGAAATTAAACAGGTCCAGTTTTCAAACGCATGGGGTGCTTTTGTATCATTTGAAGTTGGCAATTATTACTAGCTTCAAATGAATAAAAGCTTTCAAGCAGAAACTGTTATATAACTAGTTATAGCCATATGCTATGATTGATTACATAGCTGCTTCATTTAGCAGAGGCGGTCATTCGAGTGTAGGCATATTCATATTTTGCTCGTTTACTATACATAGAAGTCAAAATGGGTGCTGTTTGCATTGCTCTTCATGTTGTCTGGGACAGAAGACTTAATGGCGAATGGTAGACTGAAAAACACATGTTGACTCAACTGTGTTTTTGTAGATAGTATGTACAAATGTCAAGAGTATTCCCACGCACTTGGCGCCGCGATATAAATGTGAACTCTCACGAATTTGTTTTCTGATAATAAAAGTGGCTTGCTTTATCATTTGGGCAAGTCGATAATAAAAAAGTCAAAGAGCAGTGATATTCAGATTGTGTTCAATTTTTTTTTTTAATCCACAAAACGGAGGAGATATTGTAGAAATCTGTGCTGTTCCAACTAAAATCCCTCCCTCCCTTGTGCAGTTGTGGACGACAATCGATTTTTTCGGAAACGGTGGTATATACAACCCATTTTTTAAATCAGTCCAGCAAGCACGAGACGTTGAACCATTGTCGGTTTATTGTTGAGCCAGTGTCGTAGATAGTGGACCAGTTTTAAACTAAAATTGGTTCCATGTATCGTGTTTGCTGGGAGGTTGCATCTACCGCTTCAATTTACAATTTCATGGTATAGGGCATATGTATCCCATCTTCATCTATCCAGCTGTCTGCCACTAGTGACGGTCAGACCTGATACGGCAAGATGATGTATCCCAGCAAACATAAAACATTTGTATAACATTTATACAACGTCGGCCCAACGTCTTCGACGTTGGTCCAACATTGTATAAATTTTATACATTTGTTTTGTGTATGTTTAAGTAAAGCCTGGCATATACCTTGTATCGCGGCTCTTTTCAACAAAACAATCTAGTTTGTAATACAGTTTCAGCTTGTCCACAGTTTTTATTCATAAGTTCATGCAGTTGTGTTATCCCACATACGACTTGCGATGCAACTCAACGTAACGAAACAAGTTTAACCTGTTGAGAAGAGTCGCATCGCAAAGTGTATACCCGGTGTAATACCCCAGAATATACCCCCCTTTGAAAATATACCCGGGTAGATTCTGGGATCTCCCAGAATCTTATACCCGGCTAGATTCTAGATTATACCCCGAGGTATATCCTGGGGGCTCCCAGAATCTACCCCTCTTTTCAACAAATTTATATGTGCGACCCTCCCAGAATCTACACCTCCCTCCCATAATATACCCCCCTTTTCAACAAATTTAAAAAAGGGCGACCCTCCTAGAATATACACCTCCCTCTCAGAATATACCCCCTTTTCAACAATTGTATATGTGTGACCCTCCCAGAATCTACCCCTTCCTCCCAGAATATATCCCCTTTTCAACAACTATATGCGACCATCTCAGAATCTACCCCTCCCTTCCAGAATATACCCCCCTTTTCAACAAATGTATATGTGCGACCCTCCCAGAATATACCCCTCCCTCCCAGAATATACCCCTCCCCCTTTTCAACAACTACATGTGCGACCTTCCCAGAATCCACCCCTCCCTCCCAGAATATACCCCCCCTTTTCAAAAACCATATATGACCCTCCCAGAATCTACCCCTCCCTCCTCTCAGAATATACCCACCTTTTCAACAATTATATTATTATGCGACGCTCCCAGAATATATCCCTCCCTCCCTGAATATAACCCCTTTCAATAAATATATGCGACACTCCCAGAAGGTCGCGCATATAAATTGAATATACTCCCCTTTTCTGCCCCCCCCCCCTCTTCCCTCTCAGGATATATCCCTCCTCGCCTTCCTACAACTATATGCGATATTCCAAGAATCAACGCCTCAGTCACTGAATACGTCCCTTTTTCTAGACACTACATGTAATTGGGAGAGAATCGACCCTTCGCTCCCAGAATTGAAAAATATTCTGGGAGGAAAAGGCAGATTCTGGGAGGATCGCATAATCTTATAGTTGTTGAAAAGGGAGGTATATTCTGGCAGGGAGGGGTAGATTCTGGGAGGGTCGCATATAGTTTTAAAAGGGGGGGTATATTCTGTGAGGGATGGGTAGATTCTGTGAGGGTCAGATATAGTTCTTGAAAAGGGGGAGATAGATCCTGGGAGGGAGGGGTATATTCTGGGAGGGTCTCACATAGTTGTTGAAAAAGGGGGTATATTCTGGGAGAGAGGGGTAGATTCTGGGAGGGTCGCATATAGTAGTTGAAAAAGGGGGTATATTCTGGGAGGGAGGGGTAGATTCTGGGAGGGTCGCATAGTTTTTTAAAAGGAGGGTATATTTTCGGAAGGAAGGGTAGATTCTGGTAGGGTCGCATATAGTTCTTAAAAAAAGAGGGTATATTTTGAGAGGGAGGGGTAGATACTGGGAAGGTCGCGCATATAAATTGATTTAAAAGGGGGGTATATTCTGGGAGGAATGGGGAGATTCTGGGAGGGTCGCATAATATTATAGATGTTGAAAGGGTGGTATATTCTGGGAGGGAGGAGTAGATTCTGGGAGGGTCGCATATAATTGTTAAAAAGAGGGGTATATTCTGGGAGGGAGGGGTAGATTCTGGGAGCCGAACACACTTCACAGAATCACAATTAAGGGGGTTAGATCCTGGGAGGGAGGGGTAGATTCTTGGAGCCACCGTAATCTACCCCGGGGGCATAGTTCAGGATCTACCCCGGGTAGATTCTGGGGCGCCCACAATCTACCCGGGTATAATTTGGGAGGGGGTATATTTTCAGACTTTACACCGGCTTTAGGAAAAAGTTTACGCAGTCGTAATCGTGGCAAAAAATGTGATGAAATAAGTAGGCATTGATCATCCTGCAGTCTTCAGAAGTATCCGTTCGCACTCTAATGCACTCAGGGTGGCATTGATCAGTGTTAATAGGAATTTAATGCAAGTTTGAAAGAATGTGAAAACCTGCGCGTGGTAAAAAATTTTTTATCTGCCTGGTAATTACAGGCAACGCTAAAGATCCCCTGGCGAATATTTAAGCAATAATGTATTTAACAAACATGATTCAAAGAAAATAGAATCAGATTGGTCTGCAATTCCCATCTCCCGGTGAATGAAAATTGCCCATTTTTATAAAACATCAAAGTATCAAATATATCACAGTATCAAGTATGAAAACCAAATATTGAAGCTGAAAGCGCTTACACTGATGACATCACAAGGCTCTGACACAGATACCTCCATTTTTAAATAGATTAGTTCTAATACAATCACTAGATTTCGCCAGCTGAAAGTCTTTGCACTTTTAATAGGCACTCGAAAAATTCGTCCCAGTTTCATGACACCGAAGTGTTCGGTAGCCCATAGAGTTAACTCTATGGGTAGAATGTCGTTTTTACACAGCTTGTTGTGTACATAAAATGGCGGCCATTGTCTGCGGCGGGTCTGAGTGTGCGGCGAATCGATTTTGGCAGACTGGTCATGCCGGCCTTGCCGTGTAATATAAATGAACAATTATATTTAAATAAATATGTAGGCAATATAAAAGACTAAATGTGGACAAATCTGAGAGATACCCAGTAAACACAAGACGTTGAACCAGTGCTGGGTTAATGTTGGCCCACCATGTACAACACTAGACAGATATTAATCCAACATTTGGTCAATGTCTTGTGTTAACACCTGACCAGATATTTTTTCTTGTACTGAATTTCCAAACTATTTCTAAATGCAAATTGATAATTTAAGTACCTTTACTGTTATATTACATTGTACTATTGCGTTGCCCTGATTATAATGAGCATTTGAGTTTTGAATTCATTTTATCCACATTATGTCAGATGACGCATTTATATGCGTCTCTGGTAGGTAAAGGGTGCAAGCATAACCCAGAAAACACAGGACATTCAACCAATGTTGATTTAACGCATGCACCGCTAATCACGACTTTAGTCGTTCTTAATCGTGTCATTAGACTTTAAAGCGCAGTTATTGGGAACGGAATAAGTGTTTAAATATCAATATTTACAAATGTTTGATCTCAAATCAAACAAATACGAGTAATTTTCACCGACTTGAAGTTGTGGGTCGCGGTAGCGACACACAACTTCAAGTGGGTGAAAATTTAAATTTAATTCAGCGGTTTGAGGGTTGAAATTGGTCCAGCGTCGTATACGGTGGGCCAACATTAAAACAGCGTTGGTTCAACATGTTTTGCTTGCTGGGTTACAGACGTTAAGCTATTTTACCGTCCTATTGTTACGACCGGTAATTCTTACACTAATTCCGTAATGACAGGAAACCTTTGAAATTGTGAAACATGGTCACGGAGCTTGACGCTGAACCATCATATTAATATTTGCCAACGGCGAAAACACATCTTCATCTATCAAGTTGTCTGCTACCGGCAGACTCCTCGATATCACGTATATGTGCTATGAGTATAGAACCCCCCTCTTCCCTGCCCAACTCCTGCAGGCCAGACAATCTGACCTGAGTGTGACCTCCATACCACAGTCAGTAAACCGGTGACGTCATAATGAATATTCATGATGCTCGCACCCCCTCCATTTCGTACAGGCCTCAAACACACCTGTTGTCAAGGTCAGACTGGTAGTCTGACGGTCTGACCTGACTGGGCAGGGTGCGAAAACACGACCCATGTGCAGTGGCGGGTCCAAGAGGGGGGCCGGGGTGACGCCAGTGCCCCTCCCATGTGCAGTGTCCCGAACAATAAAAAACCGCCCATATTTCGACCGAAATATAGGTCTACTCTAGAATGCACCATTCGACGACTTGGATTTAAAAAAAATTCCCCAGGACCCGCTAGAACTTTGGAGGGTGACTATAATAATAATAATAGTATGTAACTTGTGTAAGTTCCATTTAAAAATTGTGGCGTCAGTCAAATCCTGGATCCTGGAGACCTGGACAGTATGCGGGTATGCGGTTTGGGGGATGGTGCGTCCCAAACTGGATTTTCAAAATGTTTTATTAGTCACGTCGTAACGAAACGGTATCTCCGGTGGATACTAGGCACTAAAATATTTAAAAATATATTTTTAAATATATCGCGACAAGTCACAATCAACATTTAACCCTCTCGCTACTGGGAATATATGTTAGAAATATATTTATTTGTAAGCCAAGCCAAGCCAAATAAAAGCCAAAAGCCAAATAAAAGGCCACTAAAATTCATGAAATATTTTACACATATATAATAAATAATTCAGTTTGTTTACTTTTTCATAAAAACATATTTTCAAACATTTGAAGCTGGAAATTGCCTTAATTGGCAATTCCAGTTTCAAATGAAGGAAAAACAGGAACACACAAGGCCATGGCCCAGGACAAGGGCCAATAAGAATATTTCAAAAGATACAGTTTTCAGAATATAGAGATGGAGTGTTTACGGATTGCGAACACACACTCTCCTGGCTACACCCATGATGTTCTCAACTCAACTGTTCGCGTACTGGTAACGCTTTTGAGCGCATTGAAAACTGTTTTATGACGAATTATTAACCGAAATTTAACAAACGTGGAAGTGCAAATCTAAAACAAAACAATTTACATTCTTAAAATGCTGCTTTTAAACTTTATCGTATTTTTCATTCATTTGAAGCTGGCAATTGCTTCTGCAATGCTATCTTCAAATAGATGAAAAATGTCACAGAGAAAAATGCCAAGCAGCAGTTCCTAAAGGGCTACAATAATTTACCTTTGAATTAAGGCCGGAAATTGCGTTAGTAGTTAGTAAAAAATGTATGTGGATGGAAACGAAATAGAGCTAGTGATATATATTTTAATTTGGATGGGGGCATATAACAGGGATATCCAATAAAATTCAGATGTTTACACGATACACGGAGAATGTGGCTCTACGGATATATCTGTCTTCCAAGGTTTCATTCATAAATTCCAGCCAGACAGTGTTGACACTGTGGCCAGAATGCCGGCCTTAGTTAATGCGACACTTTACGGACCAAAAGGAATATTCAGCCGGACAGACTAGTGGCAAAATAGCAAAAGGCTTCTGTAGCCACTGCACTGGTACGGGTTTCTAAAGCCAGAATTTGAACTAAATGGTGGCCCTTTTGTATTTTGCTTATGTGGTGCTGAAAATCGATTTAAAAACGTTGCATCCATGAATATGATTACTAGATATCATAGTATGTGTCTGTCATGGATCCACCTGCTAACATCCCGTCATCCCTTAAATTACTTTGATCATTTTTGCCACCAGTTTAAGAAGGACTATCGCATTGAGTCGCCATCTTAATAATGGGACATTATTTCGATGTTGTGTCCTCGACTCGGGTGTAAATGAGTACCTGGTAGGACAGAGATGGCAATGTGTACGATTAGTTCATAGCGCCGAAATGGCTGCAAGTGCTGTATGCTCCAAAAAATGGAGTTGAAATGGTGCATGAATGACCAGGGGTAATATGTGTGAAGCGCACAGAGCAATGTATGTGCGCTATATAAGAACTCACCATTATTGTTATATTAGATTATTCAAACAAAGGTCCAAAAAGTACAATTCCCGGTACTTCTGCCACATTTTACAATAATTTCACAGCGGCCTATTTGCAATTATTATTATTATTATTTTTTTTTTTTTTGGGGGGGGAGGGGAGGAGGATTAAACAGCGAAAAAAATGCATGTATTCGATAGTCATTTTTTATTCCATTCATTGGATTCAGACTTGACTCCAATTCTATTCTAGAACTCCAGACACGGAGCAAGTATCATACACCTGGGAGACATATCTCCAACGTCGCTTCAATACTGGGCCGACTCCTCCAACGTTGAACCAGCATTGAGACAGCGCTGATTGAAACGTGTTACGTTTACTGTAAATAACTGCAGTACATGTAGTCTATGACATGCGCGAAGGTGCAATATTTGCACGGAGCCACTTTTGTCTTTCCAGTATAACGGTAGCAAATATCACAGTCGGTGAAGAAGCCCTTTAAGAAACGAGTGGCTCAGGCACGAACCCCTTGTTTGATTAACTTCATATTGACAGCGGGTCGTTGTGAAAATTAAGTGGAATGTACGCGGAAGTTCTCAATGTGTCGTCACCGACGCCACTGCGAGATTCGGATGATATTTTCAGCAAACACGATAGACTGACCCAATGCTTGTTCAATGTTGGGCCAGTGTCGCAGACGATTGGAGCTACTTTGAAGTTATTGAATCCCCTCCGCAATTTGTTCCCGTGCACGATTACTTCATCTGTACGACTAGATACGAGATCTGTTCACATGCCACTGAAAAATTCGTTTCAGAACAAATCTCGATGTTATTTACACATTGCTACTTCTTGACCTCATGCTACAGTCTTCAAAGAGTAGGCCTACAATCGCTACAAAATCACATACTGTAGATCTGGTAATATTCGAGAGGTTTTAATTTTCGCAAATTTCGCGAGGACGACAAATTCGCGAATTTAAGAATTTCGCGACAATTATCATTATAATAGCGCTACCCATCATCAAAATTGATAATTCGCTAATTCTAAACCTCGAAAGTCCCGAAATCCCCAATTCGCGAAAATTTAAAAACACCAGATCTACAGTATGTTGGCGGCCGCACACCGATTGCTTTTGTTTCTTTTCGCTCTATAAATTTGTTTGCTGACGATGCAAGGTTTGTTTTTAAATAAGGTCTTTAAATGATTGTGTTTTACTACAGCAGGGCATCGAAAGTCTTTTAATGTGAACTCAAATGTATTTATATGTAGCCTACATGTATGTACTGTGTATGGCGAATAAATAAATGAGGTCAGTGTCAAAGCAGTGTTCTCCCAAAACTTTACCAGTTATGATATGATTGCAAAGCACAGATTTTTGAAACATAATATTCCGTTTAGTGTGTTTTAGTTTCAGCGTATATTTAGCAGATCTATTTGTAGATCATATAGAACATGCATTTTCTAATATTTACAGTCTGTACATTGCACCTCTTACAAAACACCGTGGGAATAGTTTTGCAAGCAATACAACAATTATTCAAGTATATGTTTTGCGAACAGAATAAACTCTTTTTCGTGCACCACTTAGCCTGTTTAAACTACCGGCCCAACATCAAAATCAACGTTGGGTCAACATAACCCAGCAAACACGAGACACGAATTTGGCAGGGATGATAGTACAGACTTCCAGAATGGCTTCCAGTTGCATTCAAGTTCTGATTGAATAGGGCCCCTAAAAAATTATTAGCATTGTTTAAAACAAAACTTTTCTGAAATGTGCTGGAAATGCTCAACGGTGATTAGTCATGGACATGATGAATAGCCATTCAAATAATAACGAATGTATTTTTATTCAAATTAGATTTGAAAGAATAACATAAAAATAAACATAATACCGGTACAAGAAAAATGTGTTATTATGATGAAATGTATTATTTTCAAGCATTTAAAACTTCAAACAAATGTAAAATATCATCATCGCCTGTGGTCGCCACAGTGCGACAGCATCACGGAATCAAGGCGATCATTTACCATTGGAGTCTGAATTATCAAAATTGGGCTGCATTTCAAACTAATCAACCCAAAGCATTCAAACCACTTCAATAACTGTTCAAACAAACTGTGAAAAAAACATCACAGCTCGTTCTCGCCAAAGTGCGACTGTATCGAAGAAAGTGTGTTTCTTTATCTGGTATAGGTGGATGTTATACCTGTTGCGGTAGGCCCCGTACCGCGCCATCAAACCAGGTCAAGTATCATTCACAATCTCCCCTCATCTATAATTTATCAATAAACTATACCGCGAAAACTAAATGTATACTTATCCGAGATACACCAGCGATTGAATGTGTATAATTATAATAACCGTAGACCCCAAACCCCTGGTCCAAATGCACTGCAAAAGCGAACAGCGGTAACTGCTCACTTGAAAAGTAAGCAGTTACCGCTGTTTGCCTTTGAGCAGTACGGTCCACATTACACAACTAAATTGTATGTGATTGTACAGGTGTCTCACGCAAAGTATTTAACACAGCGGCCGCACGACTTGGCTGTATACTTTCATAAAAATCTATCTTTTCCATCTGTATGCGCTACATTGAAGACGGTCTTGGAGTACGTGGCGGGAGCATGTTGAAAGAGAAATCGAAGAACGGCACGGTGAGTGTTTGTTGCATGTAAGGGGTGCCAGTTCGTGGTGTGTAAAATCTTCGGGGATGTAGTGATCATGGTTATGTAGGGGCCTGAAATTACTGCAAATAACCCTGATAACGTGCGGCGTGCATTTCGTGGAACACAAACTGGCATTATGGCAATTTAATTTCTGTCGTACCTGATAGCCAGCAGTGACGGTCTTAAAGTAGCTATTACTTTTAATTTATAGCACCCATGAGAAGTTGACCCACGGCAGAAATTATACTTCTAATGTTTGCTGACGAGTCTGGGTCAAATATAAAACTCTACTCCCTCCTAGCAAACTCAAATTTTTTGTATAACATTTTTACAGCGCCGGCCCAACGTCTTCGACGTTGGTCCAACATTGTACAAATATTATACAAATATTTTGTGTTTGTAATTACTCAAAAATACCCATCTCTGCAGTTTTCCTGACCCATTCCTGTCAGATTTAAGATACAAAGCGTGTTGGTGATTATTTTCTCTGTTGTTTTATGTTACAAGTATTAATTAATACAAGTAATTATTATTAACACTTTTAATATGGCTGATCGACGAAGTAGAAGAGACTGAATGTGGAAAGGACACCTTGAAGGATGATTTGTTTAACCTTTTAATCGCCAAACTATTCAATCTGAATTTTTGCCCACTTGAAGTTGTGTCTCTCTGACGCGATCCACAACTTTAAGTGAGTGAAAATTATCCAGATTTGACAAAATGGAGGTCAACTGTTTTCAAATATTGCTGATTGGCATCACATTTTATCTTTAACATGTTTAAAATGTGGTACTTAATGTGCTAATAGACAGACAGACAGATATTTTATTGACATAAAGAAAAGTCATTACTGACTTATTTGTCATAAAAATGATAGAATGTATGTACATGTATATACAAGATGGTTAATTTGCTAAAATCACACGACAATTTACATAGTAACACATACAGAATTAAAATCATGTTAAAAGGCATTGCCAATAGTAAAACATTGGATATAGCGATAAAATAACAGATAAATGATTGCTACTTGAACAATGCCAATATGTGAACATAGGAGGTCTATTATTTTGTTTCCCGAACCAAAACCAGAGATAAAATAGCTATATGTATGATCCACAAATCATATACGAATGAAATGAAATGAATCGGGCTTTATGCCACCTTTGTGCACATATAGGCTAAACTGGGCCAGGAGAACCTCCTGAGGATGATGAGATGAGTGATATTACACTGTCCTCCAGACACAGGATTCGAAATTCGAATCCTGGCGGTCTGAGGCCGAGCACGCTACCTCTTGGTCACAGAGGCTCCCAACAATACCCCGGACTCTAGCGTGAAAGGCAGCAGTGCTAACCACTACCCTAGGGCCCCTGCCCCACAAATCATATACAATAAAAATTGAAAACCCAAATATATGCGGCACCGGCGGTTAAAGGGTTAACAAACGAACATCAATTCCCTGTCGTCGATCAGTGGCGACCCCGATGGCTCAATCGATCCTATTGTGGCTCGAAACTCAGAGGTATATTGAGTTCAAATCCGGGTCGGGTGTCTGTCATTGAGGTTGTGCATATACAGTGCTCCAAACTGTTTAAAGGCATGGAGTGTGCAGTGCTGTCTGTGGTAGTGTGCACTATAATGAATACTTGAAGTCATTCGACAAGAGTAGGACATGGTCCCGACTTCGGGCTTCCTTCTGGTGCGATATTGCCATGATTGTACAGGAAGCAAGGCAATATTCACTCACTCACTCACTCACTCACTCACTCACTCACTCACTCACTCACTCACTCACTCACGCTACACGAGCTATCGTCCCGAATACGTGCTTGTCATAACAGAGTCCTATACTGGTGCACATCTTATTCTTAACAGGGTCGTGTTAATCGTACTAGTCGAATTTATTATCAGTGGGTTAGTGTCATGTCATGGTATCGTGCACGCGCTGCGCATGCAATGACGATCTTCTTTACAGCAAGGCTAGGCTTCTCGATGTCGCGGACTCGGTCTGCGGCCTCGAGAAGCCTAGCCTTGCTGTAGGGAAGATGACAATGACTGACACAGCTGTAACGTGTAGTATGAAATCTTTCTCTTAAAATCGTCATTGATTCCTTCTATAAGCTAGTCACAAATGTACAGAATATACACGGCGCCGTTAGAGAATTATGGAAAATCGTGATATTCGTGACATGAGAAGATATTGTATCAGTCGTACCTCAAATTCGTGCACGTGTGAACATGGTGAAGGCAGCTCTACTAACGATTAATTTTAGGAGGATATTTCTATGTGACACAAATTGATAGTCGTATCTCGAATCCGTGCACGTGTGAAGGCGCCGCTACCTGGTTACTTGCGACTAGACGTCGTTTTATTCAATTTGAGGAGGATATTTCTGCTTGCGTGACACCTCCGCGATCTTGAGCATGTCAAGGGTTACCAGTTTACTAATTGAATACGAGGATAACAGTGGCTGAGACGGCGGCCATCTTTAATTGCGTATTACGCTCTATGGACATGATAAGAGGAAACGAGAAGCAATTTGAATTCATTAAACACAGTGATGGTGTGCTTTAAGTAGAGATTTTAATATACCACCGGTGGTCGTTATTACACAGTACGCCTGGCATCAGTTTTCACATAGTAAACTGACGACTGTGACGAGCAGTATGCCGTCGTGCAAAGCCAAAACGCAGTAACTGCTTACTTGAAACGTAAGCAGTTACTGCCTTTTGGCTTTGCAAGACGGCGTTATCTGTTTGAGTCTGAAATTAAAATTATGGTTGACCTAATATCAAAACCCACCTGAATAACGTTTATGCTGTGTTGTGAATTATTTAAAAAAAAAACCCTAACAGTAATAAATTTCGTAATGTAATGTGTCCTCATACCGATTTATTATGTAAACATGGTAAAAGATTATCCAGTACATAAAACAATATTTTAACTGCTATAACGTTCACATTTATTTACTGTATTATACATTTACTCATCATGTGTAGACTACAACAAAATTATTGACATCGCTCTCACACTCAATGTTGACAATTAATTGCAAATGTTTAAATATAGTTTATATTATATTTCATATTCATACCGACATTGTATCGCGCTGGGTTGACGTCTCGTTTCTGATGGGGACACGTGTAATTATAATGTTTTAATACATATTTCAGGAACATAATTATGAATTTGTATATATCTTCAGGTTTCTACGCTTACCAGACTGTATTTTTTGATACTACATATCGTTTTTGTGTATTATACATAGTGGCTATTTTTAAATATGCAGTGTTTTATTACGACAATACCACTTAAGATTTTAATCCCGTATGTGATTTTACAACTATTTTGTTGTATATACAAGTTCATAATATATTTACAAATAAGTCTGTAATGTTTTGTATCTATGCCAATAAAGTATATGTCTGTCTGTCTGTGTATCTGTGGTGTACGTCTTCACCCCTCCCCCCCCCCCCCACAAAGGCCTGTGTAATAAAACATTGGCATTGTCATTGGCTCTATATCTGTATATGAATTCAAATTTTGTGAAAATGCATAACGCCGTGTCTTGAATCCTCGAAAATGATCGCTTTGATGATTCTTATTTTTTCTTCAACTGACTTAGGCAATACACATTTTACAGAACAGACTAAAACAATACAAATGGAGCTTAAATTTTATATCCTGCAAACCAAACGTCACTGCGCCTTTCAGAACAGCCTTTAAGAGCAGGCTCAGTTACGCACATGTTATTATATCGCTGATTCAAAAAACATAAGTCTAGCCAAAATGAGAATTTTAGATTTCTAAAATACGCACCATCGTTGTCACCCATTGACAATTTGTTAAAGCATTTCTCTCTATGACCTCTCTCTCTGTCTCCCGCCATGCAAAGCCAAAATGAAATGAAATGAAAATGAAATGAAATGAAAAACTTCTAGTGCGCCTAAATCCTCGGTGGTCCGAGCTCAGAGGCGCTGCAAATCCGAATCAGGCTCGTTGTCATTGTCCGTTTGCCGTTCCAATTCGTAGATCAAAAATGCAATAAATGCTTACTCTACAAGTAAGCATTTTTAGCTTTATATACCTCTCCCTGGGGCTTCAACAGTTATATCAACAACTATCGCCAATGGGGTGTATGTAATAGTGCTGAATGGCAGGGATCTGTCTGTATTATTAGCTGAAAGCTTCCCTTGACTTCGTGTCACTCTCCATTCCACTGGAAACTGTCGCTCGCCTTTGTGACAAAAGGGGCCGTTTCAACACAAACCAGACCTTCTGAACAGGTTGTCAGTCACAGGTGTCAACAGACAATGGCCCCCTGCTTTTTTGTTTGCAAATCTAATTTTGGTGAACATATACCACACACCACGCTTATTTGTATTGAGTGTTAGTTTTTGAATGGGCTACGTGTTGTACAAGAAAAGCAACGAGCGGAAGAGAGTTGTTTTTGATTGCAAATAAAAGACGTGGCCATCACATCTTTGCAGAACGATTGTCCCTATTGGTTCATTGTTTTAAAACATTTGTGCGTCATTTTGAGAGAACATCAGTGATTTAATTGATGGACAAAGTTGAGTCAAAACCAGCGTTGATCCAATGTTTGTATGATGTTGTCATAAATAAGAGCGTTTCGTCACAGATGAAATATATCCACTTTAACCCTTTAACCGCTAAGCACGACAATAGTCGTTTTAATCCGTTTTATTAGCGGATCAAATCACTGTTAGTGGAAATGAGACTGGTGTTTAATCATCAATATTTGAAAATGTTTGATCTCATATTAAGGAGATATGAGTAATTTTCACCCACTTGAAGTTGTGGGTCGCGGTAGCGAGACACAACTTCGAGTGGGTGAATATTTAATTTGTTGATGTCGCACTTTAAGGGATAATAACTGTATAGACGTATACCGCGAGGTATTGAACCGGCGTTGTTGTAATGTTGGTCCAGCATAACAGACGGTGGATCAACATTACTCTACCATTGGTCCGATGCCCCGTGTTTGTTGGGATATATCTATAATATAATATCACCACACGGTACCACATATCACTATCTCCAATGTCCTTATTCCTTCACATTTATCCTGTGAAACGCAGTGACGTCACCGGAAACCCTTTTGAATGGCTACTCGATGAAAACAATTTTATATAAGTCCCCCTCCCCCTATACTTCACTGTATTAGATTGCTAGGTGAAAACAGTACAGGTAAAGGCGACTGAGTTTCGCAGAATTTGATCAGATCATTGACGCAACGTTTGGGTAAAGCCCTCCTAAATGACATCTATAGGCCTAGTTATATACACTGTAGTATCATTATATGCATTAAAATCTAAAATGATACTACAAAAAGAAAAGTGCGCTTATACTAAACTTATATGAAGAAAAACAGCGGTAACTGCCCATGTTTTAAATAAGCAGTTACTGTTGTTTGTCTTTGTACTGACCAACAACAGTAACTGCTTCATGTTGCTTCCCAGACATTGCCCCAATGCTGGTTTAATGATGGGCCACCTTTTGCAACAATGACTCAACACTAAACCAACATTGGTTCGATGTTTCGTGTTTACTGGGTTGTTGTTGCGTAGGCAAACAGCAGTAACTGCTTACTGCTGTTTGCCTTTGCTCGGCAATAAAGTTTCGTGTTGTGCGGCTGAGTTAATCTTAATGACCAGAAAATGATATTTCAACCACTGGAAAGGTACGCAGAGGTTATCTACAAAACGTCGAGTGTTGATTGGCTTATGGTGTATGTCTTATCAACACCATGTAAGGGGTCATATCAATGTAGTCACGCTGCATTTGTAGACCACCTACTTTCAAAAACTACATACAGGTAACTAATGACATTATTTTTTCTTCATACATGCATGCAGAGTGTAGGGCCTCAATGTACACTAAATACAAATTGAATCCATTTGTATATCATCGTACAATGTGTATTATTTTTGTTATTACAAGTGACAATAATTGTATTCGTTTCAGTGTAGCATTTTATCCGTGTCGGCCTAAACATGGCATACAATTGGGGTTTTTTATTTTTAATTAATTAAATACATCAAGAACACTAGTCCATCTGCCTTAACACCGACATGAATCGGTATGCGGTACTAGGTGCACCCGTGGGAGGCCTCAATTGAGCGCTGTGTAAAATGACGGACGAAGGATGCTATTGTTGTCAATATTTCCGTGATATGTGAACAGATCTGAATTATAATGTCCATATAGCGGCAACAATATGTAGGTGATCGTAAGCGAAAGGTTTCTTGCTTCACCCAGCAAGCATAACACGTGAAACAAATGCTTGCTTAATGTTGGCTCACCTTCTGCGACGCTGGACCAGCATTATTCAAACATTGGTTAAGCGTCTTGGGTACGCAGTCGTACTTCTGAAGTAATCATATAGACAATGTTCATATAAATGGATCTATAGGGTTCAATGGGAATACTTTATTTCCTCAAAGCTTTCTCTCGTTGACAACATCTGAATTGCGGTTCAGCAATCACGTCCTGGTGAAATATCAGCAAACACGACACATTGGCCCAATGCTGATTTTTTGTTGGGCCAGCGTCGCAGACGTTGATCCGACATTGAACCAGCAGTGATTCAAGGTATCCTACTGCAATGCAGGAATGATCCATGACTTGCGCCGCCCCCCCACAACTCTACACTTCAGTTTTATCCATCATATTTTGACGTTCGCTCAATGCTGCACAAATGTCTGTCCCTATGTCAACCAAATGGGATATATCACACATCAGAAAAATGTCGCGACAAAGTGGGGCTTTCAGTTTTTTGTGTTAGAGATTGTTTGCAAGACCTGTGGACCGTTTATTTTTATATCAATGTGGACTTTCGCATACTTAGTATATTATATATAGAATTAAATAGTTTACAGTATGCATTATGCAGCCTACCCAGCAAACACGAGACGTTGACCAATGTTGTTTTAATGCTGGACCACCGTCTGCGACGTTTTCCCAGCATGAAAAGAGCATTGAGTCAACCCATTGTGTTTGTTGGGTACTGTGAACCGTAAAATAACCGTAAAATATCATCTCTCAATGAAATTTTCACTAAAAATTCTTTTTAAAGCAATCGATATTTACCATGTTTAGTATGATATACTTGGAGGGGGGGTGGGTTTACCATTCAATCTCCACTGGGGGCGGGGGGGGGGGCTGAAGTTTTTTGTCGCGGACAAATTATTTATTTCAACCAGGCTCGGCGACACGCTGAAATTTTCTTTTTTATATATCTTTATACTATATCGAAAGAAAATTATTAATTTCATTTAGAGTCTGCCCGAAAGATTTATTTCCAAAATACTCCAGCCCAGAGATTGAATGGTGTCCCCCTTATCATATTCAGTATATCACCAGCAAACATTTAGCATTAATAACAAAACTATATACGGTGAATCGTATGTCCTGTCCCGGAAAACGTGGATATTGACCCAGTGCTGGCTTAACGTTGGCCCACCGTGTGTGACGCTCATTCAGCATTGGGTCAATGCCTCGAGCTTACTGGTGCGTTGATTATAATGTCCGTTTTAATTATGAGCTTAGACCCACGTCTATATTTATAAATATGCGCACCGCCCACATGCATGATATCATGTCCGTGGTATTAAATGGTGGTATCTGCCACTTTGTAAAGTGGCAGATACCACCCTTTAACACCACGGTAGCTCAATATCTTCGTGACCCTACCTCATCCGTGTTCACAGCGTTCCCGTGTTTCGTCAAGCTGCTGGTCTTACAAAGCCAAAAGACAGTAACTGCTCACTTTACAAGTAAGCAGTTACTGCCTTCTGGCTTTGTAGAGCAGTGTTGTCGAGGCAATCATGTCATGACGCCCCGTAACAGTCCCCAATTCCACCCCCCCCCCCCCACGTTATCACCTGATGACCGCAACCTCAACGTGACAGAGTCCAGACCCTGTCCGCCTCCACGACCGCAACTGTAGCCGTACCGCAGTGTCGTGGTCCACCGCGCCGCTCCAGCGCCGGCGGCTACGATGTGTGTGTGAACTCCTTGGATGTTAACATTTGAAGTGCTATTCGAGTGGTGACCGTTTTCAGCCTTTTATTTTACCCGAAAAACAATAAAATGTGGAAGAGAAATGCGCATAAAGCCCTATTTGCTTTATAATCTGATAATTATTGGCATAGTACGTAGCCGAATAATCTACGCATTTGAATTTGTGGGTCGCGAGGGACAAATTTGAGTTGATGAATTCTTTGACCAAGCGCTCCAAGGGATAAACACTGGTATATGTTCAAAGACGTTCGTCGCCACCCTTTACTCTCGACTCTACAAATGTCAATAGGGTCCTACAACTTTATTTGAATATATGATTATTCTTTCGTCTTACTAGTTGTGGAGGGGAGTTGGTGTATTTCGGCCTATTTTAGGGGGGAAAAGTGTACGATCACGATACACGCCTAACTCATCGTGGTCCCAAGCTCAGAGGCGCCATTGATCTATAGGGCATATTACTGTACACATAATAAGTAATAGGCCTAGGCCAAGACTATACACGTTTTCAGTCATTTCATTTGATTTATTATTTTTAAAAGAACATTAAAAATACATTAAAAATACAAAACTATATTTGTAAATCATATTTCCCTGCATGTGGGTTTATTTTGTTGCATCACTTAAAAAAATGAACGATGCTAATATTTAAAGCGCAATGAAAACATAGGCTCGATTTTGAAGACACAAAAACGGGGAACGTTACACATGTCAAAGAAGGTGTGTCCCTTGTGAGAGTTACATGAGCGATCCTGTTCAGCATGATGAGCCCCGCCAGTGAGTACAAGAAAACTACATGAGTAGAAGTGTGACTGTCTGCATGACCAGAGATGGGGGGGGGGGCTCACTCACCGGAGGAGGAGGGTGTGAGTGAGTACACACCAGCACGACAGTCATCTGAAAGTGCCGTCAACTCAAACATCATACACTCGCATACAGTACAAGTGTGCAGACGATGTGTAGACGGGTGTACATGCACTGGTGACAGCGGGATGAGGCGTGCACAGTCACCGGTTGTCACACGTGAAGAAACTGTCACGAAAAGTTTTCTTACTGTTACTATAACACGAATGGAAATTATTGAGCAATAACGGAATATATTTGGCTGGAGTTCACGTAACGACGATTGGATTCCCTGCATTGAAGTCACCCACAAAATGATTGGATACAATGCGCGAGACTGATTAAACAGGTATGATTGTTTTCATTGTGTCCCATTGTTTCACACTTCCGCAGGTGTGCAAACCCATATACTAGTATCATGTAAGCTACACTTTACCCTAGTACCCGGCTATTTACTTTTTTCATTCACCATGAGGTGTGAATGGCTGCCGCAATTCCCATCTCAAGGTGAATAATTTGGTAAAAAAGCCAATTATTATAATAACTCAAATGAAATCTCTGAACCTCCTTATTATCGTGTATTATAATGTTTTTTATTTAATGAATTTTAGACATAATATTCCATGTTACTATATGCGACTCCCCCCCCCCCCCTACCCTACCAAAGGACTATACATTTTTCAAGGATTTTGATATGTATGTAAAATCAGAAAATGAGGTAAAATAATACTTCATACGTGCATAAGCTACAAGTGGGATGTTCCCTGTTATCACTGGTTATAATGATACGATCTTAATAAACTTGTTTTAAGGGACTGTATTAGGCCTATAAACATTTATTAGTGCATCAGATACATAAAATGCATTTCTGATGATATATAGTATCCAATAAGCATGATAAGTAGGCCTAGTAAATAGAATAATTTTAATTAGCATAGTGCGATACTGCACTGCAAAACCGATTACTTTCAATAGCCCACTGCTCAATTAATCCAAAATGCAGTAACTGTTTACCTGTAGAGAAAACAGTTACTACCTGGATTTGCACGCTCGAATATATGGTCATGAATTACAAAATGATAATAATACTTGATATATACATTATGTGATAATATTAGCATGATTAGATGTTGAGGCTAATGTTGGTTTAATTATGGCGACGTAGGCCCAACTTTAACATGTTTAAGCCATCACAGGCTCGACACATGCCACACATAAGTAACATTACATTATCATTACTCCACAAAGTCAAAAGGCAGTAACTGCTTACTTATAAAGTAAGCAGTTACTGCTTTTGAGCTTTGCACTGCAGATGGTTGACGTATACTTATCAGTCGTTATACATTGAGGCTGCTGTCATTTCACTGAGAAGAAATATTCCGATGACAGATGTCATTTTTGTTATCTGGCGACCGCGAGATAGGCATTATCCAATAAATTATGTGTAGTGTATACATATAACCTCCTTGGCACTACAGACAGCTGATAAACATCCGTTACATCATATATTATATATTAACAAGAATAAATAAAAAGGCATGCGCGTTTTCCACTTTATTCTTTTCTTTAACAATACAATTGGAAAAAGTCGACTTCAACATGTTCAATATCTTTCGTTACCAGGTTACATTATGTTCATTTGCCTTGCGTTACATTACTTTTCGTTGCGCCACATTACGTTGTGTTACGTTACTTTTCGTATGTGACAGTCTGTGTAGTTATGTAAAGTCCGTTACAGAACTACACAGAACCCATATATTTGTTCATAGTTGCAGGAATGCTCGTGCTGCCACTGGTTTTGTAGTTAAATCGTATAACATCGCACTTATATGTCGATTTTCACGTTAGCTGTACTTCTATGAACCAAAGCCTTCAAATTCCTGTGGTCAGGTGATATGGCCTACGTCCTATACGTCTCAGGAAAGATAAAAAGTAGTAAGTGTTTACTTTTCAAGTAAACACTTACTGCATTTGGATTTGCACGGCGGCATTTTACAGAGCTCAGATTTTCTCGATGTACAACGTGCAAATGTGGTACTTGAATTTCCTGCACACAAGGCCAATGTTTATGGTCAACCCTACGTGTTGTACACAAATATACACATTATGTTTGGATGTTATGTAAGTTCATGGTGGACGATTTTGAATAGTTAGCTGGAAATGCAATATTTGCTATCCCACAACAACACAAGTCAATATGACCGATGCGAGCTGGTGTCAACCCTTTGAATCTTCTGAATATTGTGTGTGGTACTTTTACACAGAGGCCTATATAATATATAGTCAGAGCAATTACGTAAAAAAGTGTTTTCTGTAATTTTTTTTACCCTGAATACATGTATTTTATTTGTATTATTAATAATTTTCATTCAACTGAATCTGGAATTGCTGGTGCAAATGCCATATGCCATTGTCCTAATAAAATTTAACTTAAATTAATTGAAATAAAACATGCATCCCATATGATTTTTTTCCATCATATCTGCCAAAGTAAATTACGAATGGCAGTGAACCACGAGATTGGAAATTTTTGTTATTGTATCAGATGCCAGCTGCTATCCCAACAAACGAATACGTTGAGACAACGTTAGCATGATGTTGGCCTATCATCTGCGACGTTGGCACAACATTAAATCAAAATTAGTGGACGTTATAATGTTTACTAAATATATTGTCACTCAATACTCTGTCCAGGAGATTTCGCCCATTACATATAATGGAAATTGAGTTAGGGTCGGATATAATTTGACATGATTCAGCAGAAGTTTATTATGATCAGTTGGACATCTATGAATCTTATCAAGACACCACGTTTATTTCGTTGTACTATTTGACCTTGTGATATCTGAATCCAAGAAACATTTATATTCCATGACCATGTAAATCACGATAATAGCCCAAGATAACATTGGGGTCGTTTGATGTGAAATTTGGACACTGAACATGTATGTTCGTCAAATCATTTTATCACTGCATGAGCCGGACGCCCTGTCAATTATATCTAATCGAATTAGTGAACCAAATCGCACATTTAAAACCATGTTAAAACCCAAGGTAATATATTGATCTTCTCACCGTGTTTCCCCAAACGAGGGTGACTCCTGATAATTAATAGTAATAAACTAATAATATATCTTCGTCTTTCAATGCGACACAATCAGGCTAAAATCATCACAAAATCAGTATTTGTATTTCGCCTTCTTAATATGGCCATAAGATGTGAACATGTCGGATTGTCCATAGGCTAGAATTGCGGAAGTCTTTTAAATTTTGAGCTGCTTTGGCAACGTAGCAAGTGTGCCGAAAATTTATCAGTTATTCACGTATTTCTTATTTTGGACATACATGTCAGAAATTAAATTTCGTCCTAATTTCTCACTTCACCTGTTTGCTAGTCAATTTCGAAACACAAAATAAATAAAAAACTTACGTAATTCTAGTCTATGCCTATGGACATGTTGACATATTATGGGAATATCAAGGAGCCAGTAAGTAAAATACCGTTTTTTGATGATTTCAGCCTTATTGTGTCGCTTTAATACTGACAGAAGTGAGTACTTTCAGTATTAAATGACGAAGCAGGATATTGCTAGACTTACCATTCTAGTCATTGTATTGGAAATGTCAGCAAACTGATACATTATTTGGCATTTAGCCCATGTTATAGATATTCACTTTCCGTGGGCGACATCTACGAATTGGCTGCTTAGACTCGTATGTGTGGTTCACAGAAAAACTCTGTGATTGTCACCTATGATTTGATAGCAAGCAAGGCAAAACAAAGCGTGAGTTTCTTTGTGACCACGATGACGTTGTGCTCTACTAATTTATCAGTCCGATAATTTGTGTGAGTGATGGGACACCTTTGATATATCTGAGGTGCTATAATATTTTAGTAAAATATACACCAACTTAAAATCCAGACTTCTAGTGGCTGTACAGTGATTCAAAACTCATTGTGATTATTCTTCATCATGTTCATATCGCAAAAAAAAGAGTAGCCATAGCATGGATTAGCATAAGCTTATAATCATGATATAATCGATTGTTAATTGTCTACAGTGAACTTTGACCCTCCATCTAGTAATTCAAACATGACTGTAATTGCTCTTCATATCGAACTATGCTTCAACTGTCGTTCTGATGACCTAATGACTGATAACGTTAACAATGAGCAATTCTTTAAAATGTGAAATCAATACTTGTCTGCGTATCGATTTGATCAATTACAAAAATGATCGCGCTCTGTGGTCTGATATGAAGAATTTCAATATGATGAATATATTAACAATTTTTCGTTAATTTTTTGATATTATTTTTCGTTCATTTAAAGCTGTAAGCAATTTCCAGCTTCAAATGACGAAAAATATTTTCAATCTATGAAAAGTAGGCATCTCTCAGCCTGAGCAATTTGATCCGCTGAACATCAACCACAAACAATTTTAGCATTTTATTTGGTTTGAAACATCCCTGAAACCGTGTATGTACGGATCTTACGGTGGAGGTAATTCAACAAACTATCAGAAGACGCCGAACCAACGCTGTCCCAATTTTGGCCCAACCACATGTGCTTGTACATTCTCTACAGCAAATCTTAGATCCGATGAGCTTTTACAATCGCAGTACTGAACTACTTGTAAAAAGTGTCCCTTTGTGTGATGAAGAATCAGTATTACGTTACGAAGAGTACTCTAAGTATCGAGTTTAAAAAGTATCCTCGACATTGAACTAATGTTGGTTTAATGGTTATTGTTGGTTTAATAAAGCCAACATTGGACATCGTCTCTTTTTCATCACGTCATTCACCAAGCACTGGACGTTGACCGAATGCTGTTTCACTAGTGTGCCACCGTCTACTAATTGGGACCAACATCAGGCCAACACTGAGTCGAAAACTGTTGTTGGCTGGGATAAGGACATGCTCAGTTAATCATGTTAACAAAGCTAAATGACTGACTAATTGACGCAATTTAGGTTTTTTCTTCTTGTCAAACAGGTAGACGTTTAACCCTGTGGATAATTTAACCCTCCGGACCCTGCGTATTCCGTCAATTTAGGTCTTAATGTATGTTTCCCCTTCAGAATATCAGGAGTATATTCTGTGTGGTATAATCATGGTAATCGGTTCAGAACAATTTCTATGGCGACAGGAGCATTGAGGAGTGATGAAGCATTGATCTGTTGATTCTGACATTAAACAGTTAACGCCACCATAGATCTATGAGGAAGGGGGGGGGGGGGGAGGTGCAGGTTTTAAAAGCATCGTATAGACTTGGTGTCTTTTATGCAAGGTGCTATGAATCGAACCAACAGTGGGTCAACGTCTAAGTCGTCTTTAATGGGCATGTATTTAACAGTTAACAACTAGTTTATCTCGATGTATTACACGGATATTTAACAACTATATGCTCAATCTCCGTGTTATTACACATATATTGAACAGTTAGCTAACTGTTCACCGAATGTTTGTTCATTACACATATACACATGGTACGGAACAGAAAAACCAGTGTTGACTGTTCAATCACTGTGCACAGTGATTGAACAGTAAACACTGGTTTTTCTGTTCTGTACAACTGTTTCTATTGTTTGTTTTAAGTCCGAGCATCCACAGATACACCTCCAGTCACATCCTCCACTTCAACCTTTTCACTACCATACATGACGGAAATTTCCGTCGTCATTCGTCAATGAACGTAACCATAAAATGACACAAATTTTCGTCAAATATATACTACATTTATGTATTTTTCGTCCTTTGAAGCTGGAAATTGCGTTAGCAATTCCAGCTTCAAATGACGAAAAATAGAACTCCTACACCAGTATATCTGGATCCTGGCATGCACCCCGGCCTGGAAGTCAAAGGGTTAAAATAAACACAAGATTTCTATGCTGTGGATTTCCCATGGATGCAAATAAATGTGAATACAAATCAAACCAGGTTTGCAACTTATCGCGTTGGCCCTTGACGTGTTTCGCGTTGGTGTGTTTTGGAAATGATAAAATAATGTATCTGATAACTTTCCCGCTCGCGCTCATTTTCGCGTTGGTTTGCACTTCAGGCTATTTTTCTGTCCATCGTTTGGTCCTTCTGATATTATTATGAGGCATGCATGGATACAAATTTTAGTAACTTTTGCTTTGGGATAGTACGGCGATTCCATGACCATGATGACATCTGGGGTTATAAAACAGTGTTAAATTTAGCACAACACTCGGAGCTCAGAATTAAGTGTAAAAATATCCAGTCTAAGACAATGATTTATGAGTGGTACATTAATATTCCACGTATGAACATGGAACGAGTCAGTCAGCTACTTGACAGTGACTTAAAAGCAGGAGCTGATGGTGATATCGCCCGTTGTCAAGACAGATCATAGGTACTTGTTCGATGGATGTAAAGCAAGTTGATTGACATCCCGATACTTCTCAGCGAACACGAGACGTTGATCCAATGTTGTTTCAATACCGGGCCACCATCTGGGACGGTGGCCCGGCATTGAACCAGCATTGGATCAGCGTCTCGTGTTGGCTTGGTCCTGTCAGGCAGATAACAAGTGGGTCAAACTCATTATCAGGGAAATAAGATAAAGCGGAATAATGGATCGTCAACCGTTACGGTATATCTTATGCAAGCAGTTTATCTTCATATTTCACGTGAAGTGCCATATTGATGCAATGTTGGTTTAGTGTTGTGTCGATATCACTGACGTGACTCAACTTCGGTCCATTGAGAGGTAATATTACCTCTTTTCTGGGATGTATTTTGTGTCTGCGCTGAAATAACCATGCTATTCTTGGACAGATTTATCACAAAAGGAGCATTTCCACATCACTTATGCTATATGATGTGGTCTATACAATAGAGCCGGTTGGTAATTATTCGTTCATTTCCTCATATAAGACATTATCATTTAAATATGCTCTTTCACCATGTTTACTTGATGTGTTGTTCTTAGTTGAGTGCATGGCCCACCGTTGGCGATCCCATATACCAATACAGTAAGTAGATATACGTTATCCCATTGTAATCATATGGACCAGTCATACAGGAAAAAAATCAGTTTTGGCAAGCCTGCCCATTTGAAATTGATTGGCGAAGTATTTATACATGAATGATAAAGATGTGAAGATAAGTCAAAACTTCAAAGACAAAATAGCTAATCAAACAACATGTTCTCTCTCTATAAGTATGAAAACGTTATGACTTGAATTTATTTTTCGAAAAGCAAGTGCCTTGTCACACACTCGAAACACACGGAAGCTGGTCCTTGAGTGAATATTGCTTTACGTCGCTTTCTGCACAATCATGGCAATATCGCGACAGAAGGGAGCCCGAAGCCGGGAGTATGCCCTACTCTTATTTCGAATGAATTCAAGGGTTCTTCATAGTGCACAGTACCATAGGTAGAACTGTACACTCCAGGCCTTTGAACTGTTTGAAGCACTGTATATGCACAACCACGATGACAAATATCCGGCCCGACCGAGATTCGAATCTGGTACATCCAGCTTACGAGCCCCAGTCGATACGAATGAGCTGGTTCTTGAGCATTCAAAATATACTCAAAAAAGTTACTCTGTTTTTTTTTCACTTAGCACAGCAGTAGGCCCATATAGGGTGGTAATGCTATTTTCTGTAGGTCTATAATTATCACATTATACTTATTTGTTCACATTCAAAATTTATGCACGCAGTCTTAGGACCCGAACTACTTTCAACATTCAAAGCAAACCAATTGCGTCAATCTCGTGTTTTATGTTGACATTGCGCCGGTCTAAGGTCTAAGTGGAGTAATGATTTACGTTGGTAAATTAACAATTGAATGGCATCATGCACAAGTGGGCTAACCCACATTAAAAAAAACAATGAAAATATATGTCATTGATAGCAACAACTTGATCAATATACGAGTTTCACATTCAGGGTTAGACCATTTTGATTTTGTTACCTTTTTGTGTTATTGTATTTATTCGTTTTATCCTGTACTTTATGTTGCAGCGCAATTTTTTCTCAAAATCGTCAAAATGTGGGTTAGCCCACTTGTGCATGATGCCATCCAATTTACGTTTATGTTTGTGTGTCCTTATCTTACCTGTCGTTTGCGAAGTCGATCAGCCCTAAAGATATATAATACCAAGAGCTATGATGAATGAGGTGAAAAACCACATTCTCAGACGAAATACTAACACTGGTACTAGTCTGGAAGAACACGGCAGTCGACAGATCTGTTTTTCAGTTGACAAGGCAATGTATACTGCTCTGCAAAGCCAAAAATCAGTAACTTGTTTTTTAAAGGTTAATCAGGTACTGACTGGCTAATGCATTGCACGGCAGCGTAGTGCAATGGGTGTGATTGTGGTGGCCTTGAGAAACTGTTGTTTTGTGACGTTTTCTCTGTTAGCTATGTAAATATAATGCTTCAGATAATAAATGTGTACTTGGTGTATAGCGATTGGCCATATATATGCCTACTTTCGTTCATTGCGCATTGCTCAACACATTTATGTTTACGTGGTGTTCAAAATTATTATATTAAAAACATTGTGGTAGTTAAAATATGAAAGGGAAGTCGTCTTGAAATAAGTTACGCCATTGAAAAAATCGGTACATTTGGAGCAAATTATCATCATAAGCCAACATCCATTAATATATAAGCAGCTGTACCAATTGTTCTAGCAGAGCCATGCTCCGCCATCTCTAGAGAGGGACATGGCGCAATGGTTAGAGCGTGGCGCTCTGCCGATGTCGCTGCCTGCCGTGCGGTTTCGAATCCCGCTTGTTGCAGGATTTCCAGAGAAATATCATATTTCTCTCCTCTCAATCTTGGGACATTGCTAAGATGTTGCGTCCGTCTGCAATGCTGGTCCACCATTAAAACAACGAGGGCTCAATGTTTTATGCTGATGGCCACGCTGACACATGACACTGTGGCCTGCTGTGCTCGACACACGACACACTGTGTCACCCATCAGTTCCCAGTCAGCATGGGACGTTGACAAAATGTCGGTTTAATGCTGGCCCACCATCTGCGACGTCGACCCAACGCTAGTCCTGGTCATTTCGTCATTTGAAGCTTGAATTTCAAAGCTTCAAATGACAACAATATTTATTCAATCATTTTTTCATTGACATTTTATTCGGTTTGAAACATGAATGAAAATTTATATCTACGGTCTCAGCACCACAAGGGTTAACCTTTTACCCGCTAAGTTATCTCATATAACTTTTTACCCAATTGTAGTTGTGTCTCGCTACCGCGACCCACAACTTAAAGTGAGTGAAAATTACTCATATTCGTTTAATTTGAGCCCCAAACATTTGCAAATATTGATGTTTGAACACTAATTTCCTTCCCAATATCAGTGATTTAATTAGCTAATAAAAAGGGAAAAACGACTGTAGTCGTGCTCAGCTGTGTAAGGGGTTAATCTAACGTTGGATCAACGTCCCATGTCATGTGTGGTCAAGGTCCACAATATATATCAGATTACGTGATGACGAGTCTTGTAGCTTAGCATGTTTTACGGGTGTTTGTTAGGCTTTTACTGGGCGTGGTGTCATATCAGGTTATCAGACTACTTCTTGGAAGATCGACTGTTTACGCACACGTCACAATAATTTGTTATCAAGAGTGTCGGATCCAAAGAAGGGCGCAAGCCCCTTACCCCATATTTTCCGCAAAGTGCTTTCAAAATAATTCCAAAACTTAGGCGACATGCCCCCCTGTGCCACATTTCTTCGGATGCTGGCGCCCCTTGGATATGAAAGGGTGTATCTGCCACTTCAAAAAGTCGCGGATACACCCTTTCATATCAAAGGAGGGCGGTGTAGGATCAGCGGCCACCATCATTTGTTTACATTTTCCGTCTTGTTTGATCAATCGGACATGCCACTTTAGAAAGTGTCTTATATATACTCACGGCGTATATGCATACAGTTCCGAGCGAGATACAAACAAACCGAACTGTCAATGAAATTGATAAAATATGCTGTGACAGATCTGCTCAGTTAATCAAATTATGGAAATGTCTACGTTAGCATGTTTAATTTGATAATCGAAATTGCGTTAGCAATTCTAGCTTTAAATGAATAGAAAATAGACCGTTCAGCACAACAAGGGTTAATTAATATGATGTAGAAAGTAATGTAATACTCCATTTTTGACAAGGACGTTTTACTCCGACAATACGCCACAACTGGCCCAACATAATTATAATAATGTTATTAATAGGGCCTAATTCCAACCGTTATTCCATGTCTTGCATATTTATCAGTTTATATACCAGCGGATTTTAGTACACCATAAATATTAGCCATAAGAATATTCTAGATGTATATGATAGATACACGTTGCTACTTGCACTACCGTTCTTGTATGGATAATTAGAAATTTGAAGGTCGTTGCACCTTATATTACTTTTCTAAGAAATGGCAAACATCTGCAAAACCAAAGAGCAGTAACTTCTTAGTTGTGAAGTAAGCAATTACTGCCTTTTGGTTTTGCACGCTGTGGTGTGCGCTGTTGGTTTTCTGGTCAGGACAGAATCTAAACCTAAATTAGATGGTAGGAGCCCGTGCTTAAACAATTATAGGTTTTATTACTAAAAAATGCGACATGCATGTACAGTGCATGTGTACACCGTTTTTATGGTGATGACACCGTTTTTATTATAATTGCCCTCATCAATGATATTTTAGTATGAAATTAAAGCCTCAGTCCACTTTCAGGTTTGCTCATCAGGTGCCTCGTTTCATTAAATTACCTTTTTAATCCACGCGGTGCTTACTGTAATAATGATGATATAATGAGGATATCATATAATTTTGTTGAAAAACCCATTACATTTTCGTATGTTCATATCACTGGTGACATGTCCATATTTTATCAGTGCTAGATATTCAGGGCAATGACTGAGTAAATTGATCACGTCATTGTTATAGAACCCCACAGACATTGAGCCAATCTTGTTTTAATGTTGGGCCAACGTCGTAGACAATGTGCCAACATTAAAACGACATTGGTTCAACGTCTCGTGTATGCTGTTATGTCTCCGGATAAAAATAAATCGATCACTCGATGGATTATAATTGTAATTGTATTTCTCTTTTGTCACCCTGCGTTATTTGGTTGAAATTTTTTTCCAAAATGTAATGTCAGGTTGCATCACGCATGACGTACGCTCTTTTATACAGTCAATATAGTCAATATGACATTATTGTATTTATCCGCAGTACACATTTACCGGAAACCCAATACTGGCTCAATGTTTGTCCAACGTCGCTTATTTCAGCACCCAACGCTAGACCTTATTTACAATAGGACACTGTCAGAATTGTTCCGGATTCTACGCTCCTGACAATACAACTGGGTTTTGTCATGCGTACACATAGTAGCTAGGCCTACACAATGTCTGGTCGAAAAACTAACCAGTGTTGATGGAATAGTCTGTGGGTTCCATAAAAAAATAAGTAAGTGGTATTTTGAAAATAAATTTCGAATCTATCAAAATCAGTTATCATATGTAATATATTTGCCAGGGGTGAGGTCAATTGTTTTTTTCGATTATTATTTCAATTTCAATTACATTTTCTGAATAAATGCAATTACAATACTGTAAGTAATCAGCACTCGATTTGTTTTCAATTACAAGTATTATTTTTTGTCAATAGCAAAAACCTGCCTACAATTACTATTTTTTCAATGTTCAATTACAATTACTTTTATTTAGGTCAATTACAATTAGAAAAACAATTATTTAGGTGTTAATACTGAGATAATAGAAAATATTAATAGAAAACACCATTTGCATCCAGTGTTTGAGCGTATCTGTTTAGTATGATTATAACGTTAGTGGATTACCTCCAATTTATAGTTGATGAAAATGGGTAATAGCCGTTTCAGTTTGCAGTATGCGTATTGTCTCGCTCAACATACGCCAGGCATATGCAAGCACCAAGAACTTTATATAACGTTTTTTGCTAGCACCAATCTGATAGAAAACAGACCAGCGTGTCCAAGTGGATTCACGTTAATCGAATGCAACATCCCATGTGCTGTATGCTTATCAGGATAGCACAATAACAACTGAAGTCAACAGGCTCTGCTTTGCTCCGTGCTTTGGTACATCTTGCCGATCGATATCAAATAAGAAATTTATTTTCTATGCCATGCAGGACGAAAGTTACCAGGTTACAGGGAAATTCTGGAAACGAAACCACCTGTGTTTGATAAATATCCTTGCAAACACGAGACGTTGAAAACGGTTGAGCAAAATTAAAAATTGACTAAAATAAACATTAATTACCCCGAAGCCGCTGAATTATATGATGTAGATTACTCATGATTTGATAGGTCAGTAAGTTTAATGGTTTTTTTATTATTGTAAGGGGACGATATTATGTCCATAACCACCATTGGTGAACGTGTTTTAATATCACGTCACTAGCAAAGACGAGACGTTGAACCAATGTTGGCTTGATGTTGTGCCATCTTTGTAGAAGGTGGACCAACCTTAGTCCAACATTGGCTCAACGTCTAACGTTGGCCGAGATCCTCGATCACGCTGTTCCCGGTGTCGCAATAGATAAAGCGTTTGTCTTTGAATCTGGCAACATGTCTGAGAATTAACGTACGTCATCCTTAAATATGCTCATAATATATTATAATACTCAAATACTTTTTCCAGAGAGAGCAGTGTAATACCTAAAGGAGTAGTCCACTGTGTATGAACAACGGGACACATCTGTACCCAGTAGGCACCACGCTGAATACAGAGATAAAGGAAACTGAGGGACAACTAAAACCAGGAACATACATAGGGTGGTCTATAGCTTTAATCTGTGTACAACAATCTTCCTCTGGGTGTTGTCAGTGAATGTCAGTCCTTTGGCCCTAGTTGTCTGTGTTTTGGAAAGTGACCTGAACTATAGTTCGTGTTGCTGTATGTTTTGTAATATCACCGTCTCACCGGTCTACGCCTGCATTGCTCCGAAGTGTTCAAACGTATTGGCTGTGCAGTACTTCATGTATCTGGCAACCCATATCTGAGAAACATTTTCAAAAATAATAGAATAACGTTACTGTGTCGAGTTTTTAGTTTTTATGTGACGTAATATTGGAAAACGCGACGTAAAAACCTCTGTGCACTTATTACGCTGGTAAACTGGGACCGCCTGCGTTGTCACATTATACTATCGTATTACCTCAGTTTAGCACAATCACTGGATTTTTTCTTCTTTTTTTACTGAGATTTGTCACGCTTTGTCGTGTGGTGGGCATTGTTCATGTATGAGATCACCAGTATAAGAAACGGCTTGGGAGGCATGCCGTCTGTGTGGGTTTAATGTTGGGCCAGTATCTCCGATGCTAGCCCAACATTAATCCAACACAGAGTCAAAGTCTCTTGTTTGCCGGGGGACACACCAGTTTTCTGTACAGTACAGCCAAGTGGGAGAACATTACTTTTCTCCATAAAATGCGGTTCTGTCCGTTGACACGTCTTGTGGAACTAGGACACTCCTCTTGAAATCCCCTTGAAATTGACAGATTCAATGGTTAAAACATGTAAAACAGGATAATATAAGATTTTTGTCACAAGGAGCGAAATCACGAGGTAAATCTTTTTGACCTAATTGATATATATTTAAATACAAATCGCTCTTAATGATCTCTGAAGTGCTTCGTCTGCTTGAGGCTGGAAATAATTTGTTATGACAGAAACAACCCTATATATAACATGTATAACACCGAGGCAGTAGATGTTTACTGTTTTATACCATTTCAGATTTTAGTTTATGTCTTGTATTTGCATTCAAACTCGATTTTTGTGCAGCAACAAGTAATTTTATAAGTTATTTTTCCCAATTTTATTGAAAGTTCTAACAAAATATATATTTGATCTTAAGAAGGATTATTATGTGCTCAAAAAAATATGATGTCATGGCTTGCTTTTACATGTAGTCGCGGGAGCGTATAATAGGATACGAAAATGATCTCTCGTCATTTTGCACTCTCACTGACTGACTCGTTTATATTATATCAATCATAGTAGGCCTATGTTTATTTATGAGCCCTGATATAATGGTGAACCCTTTTCTCGTCCGGAGATTTCAACATATTTTCTTTCACTGTGAGCTGCGAATTGCTACCGCAATAATTATTCCCACCTCACAATGAATGAAAATTACCCAAATTTTATAAAAATAACCAAGTCAAAGTTTGTGGTTATGAACGTCGTGATTTTATGGGAAATGGAATTAATTTTATTCAGATATGTAATATTTGTGTCTCTAGCATGTGAAGAGTTAATACACGCATTCCGCGGATACCAGTCCGCATTGTTTGGAATTTGTGTCATATGTACACATATCTGACAATAAACCGCCAGCCCATTAATTCTTTGTGCGCCAGAAATCTCGAGAGAATATTACGAATTCACGAGATCAAACAATAAAAATAGAAAGAAAGAAATTTTATTTAGTCATGCAAACCAATTATCATGTGGCATGAATTGTATAAGTGAAAATATTTAAAAAAAAATCTAAATTAGTCATTGGAATGAGCGATTATTGTGACGTGAGTAAGAAATTGCACAAATAAATGACTGGAGAAAAATTCTAAATTTACAGTAGGTGCCGCCATGCGTCATTGTTTACAACAGAATATCAGCACCAGAACCACCAGTTAGTTGCTGAACCCACCGAGCTAAACAATGTTTCTCTTCGGATTATTAGATGGACATCTATAATTCGTGACTTTGCTTGTTATGCATGCCACGAGTTATTTTCTTAATACAGGGGGATCTCAATGGTGTGACAAATTAGTGGTAAGTTTGAGCAAATTTTCAAAAATTACGTAAAAATACATGCTGATTTTCATTAAGAATCAATGCTGACATTTTATTTGAACGACTGCATTATTATATTAACCCTTAAAGCGCTAAATTAAATAATTTAAATTTCCACCCTCTTGAAGTTGTGTCTCGCTACCGCGACCCACAACTTCAAGTGGGTGAAAATTGCTAACATTTCATGTATTTGTTTTGTCTGAGACCAAATATTTTCAAATGTTGATGTTTAAACACACGTTTCGTTCTCAATAACTTCGATTTGAACGATTAATAAAGTTATAAAACGACTATTGTCGCGCTTAGCTATGTAAGGGTTAATATCACGCGGATCTGGAATAAATTTAGGATAACTCATCGCATAGGACCCTACCCAGTAAACATAAAACATTTGTATAACATTTGTACAATGTCGGCACAACGTCTTCAACGTTGGGCCGACACTGTACAAATGTTTTGTGTTTACTGGGTACACAATAATCAGAGCCTGAATTTTACATAAATAATATATAGGCGTAGTTTATTATGCGTTCATTTAAAGTAGTTCTAAGCGTTTTCAGCTTCAAATACATCCAGCCATCGCGAGACGTTGACCCAGCGTTGGTTTAGTGCTGTTCCACTGCCTTAGAATGGTTCAGAATGATAAATGATTGGGTCTTGCGGTGGATAATATCGAGTATCTTACGAGTCACCCGTTCTATGAAATTTACTCTACTTGCCTCCCACTTTTTGTGCGCTGTGAGTATCGTATTTTCTGTGGTTCTTCAGTTTTTTGTGCGTGGGTGTGTCGCCTAGCAAAGCCAAGACGTTGAGCCAAAGAATGCTGGTTTAATGTTGGTCCAGCCTTGTAGACGCTGGGCCAACAATAAACCAGCATTGGTTCAGCGTCTTGTGTTCAATAATGAAGCAGCTGAGGTTGAGAACAGCGTGCGCGGACGATTAAATGTGTTTAATTTTAACACCTCTTTAAAAAACTGGACAGATATTCAGAAATATTTTCTTTGTTGTCAGAGGATTGATGCAGTGGTTAAAGGTGCCTGCTTGGAAAGTCGGAGATTCGAACGCCACTCTGGCCTTCAAGTTTTAAAGAAACAAAATGTTTCAATATTTAGTGACCAAGAGGTTGCGTGCTCGGCCTCAAACTGCCAGGGCTCGAATTTCGAATCCTGTGTCTAGATGACAGTGTCATCTCCTACATCTCACCATCCTCAGGAGGTTCTCCTGGCAAGTTTAGCCTATATGTGCACAAAAGTGGCCTAAAACCCTATTCATTTCATGTCATTTGTCAGTAATAATTCCTCGGATAACATGGATAATCGGGCATGCTATATGGACGAGTCATTCATTCATTGTCACACTGCTCGTCGTTGGTAAGCTTTCTCTAATGTTGTTTTATGTTTGTCTTAGTAATCATGGTAGTTATCATGGTAGTGTCAAAGTGTAGGGTATCTGTCGGTGTCAGTGTTATTAAAGTTATAATAGTGATAACGTGTGTTTGTCCGGGCAATTTGTTAATTTGGGGCCATTACTGTACAATTTGAGCCCTACCAGGGTCATTTGATCCCTTAACCCTTGCAACGCTCTCTATGGGTTCTTCGTCCATCACCTGGTGTTCTTATTTCTGTTCAGCCTCCTTTTCCAGGGCAACTGGGATGTCTGTCATTACTTTGGCCATCCGTTCTGGTATGCAAACATCACTATGGGCGGCGCCAGTCACATTAACCCCCAAAAAGATGAATTATACCTAGATCTTCTGCATCAACTACTGTAAGCTTAATGCGGCCACGGTGAAAGACTCAGACTCCTACTGCCTGCCAAGTTGTTTTCGACTTTAGATCTCAAAAGGGTATACTGGCAGATTCCAGTAGCACCAGAGTATCGATACAAAACAACCTTCTCTTGCCATAGCGGCCTATTTGAGCTCATGTGAATGCCGTATGAACTGGCCAACGCTTCAGCCTCTGTCAACGCACCATGGACAGGGGCTACATGGACTGATCAGTGTTGCTTAGTCTCCATTGATGATATAATCATATACAGCAGAAATGCTGTTGAGCACATTTACCACTTCAGGCTCGTCTCGGAAAGGCTAAGTGAAGCTGGCATGAACATAAGAGCAGATGATGGTAAACAGAAGAGCATGACATATTTATCAGAATCTGAGGATTCAGAAAATAGCCTGACAGGAGGTTCAATACATATCCAATACATATATTATATTTCCAGTATACTTGTCTCCTCGCTTCACGCGGTGGAGCCCTATATACGACATATACGTGCTGAATTTTATTCTATTTTATTTGTTATTTTATATTTTTTATTGTAATTTGTGTTTGTTATTTAGAGCTATGCATTCTTCCTTAGGCATATTAACTGGTGCATTCGAACCACCCTGCAAGGGGATCAAATTATGTTTCGCTTAAAAAAATGGATCTTCTATCCAAATCTGTCGGCCATCTTGGATTTTAGGGTCAGAAATGTGTTTTTATACCAAATTGACGTCTGAAATGGATTCCTTGTGGTCGAATTAGCCAAAAAGGTGCATTTATTTATATTTGTAGCTTTTATATGTCAAAAGATTTTTTTTTCATAATGGCGCAGGCGGTCATTTTGGATTTACGCCTCTAGAAAAAAATGCCGGGATTTTTGTGAGGGACACTGGCGCTAAATATTTTTTAAAGGGTTCAAGGAAGTCAAATCAATCATCAAAACATCTTAGCCAAAAAGTGGTCATGAAAGTTAGGTTTTTCACCCTACTAACTCGTTGTGTTCTAAATCACAAGGGAAAATGATCTCAGTGTGATATAAATCAAGAGCTATTTTCTAATATGAACTATTCATGTACGTCACTATAAAGCAAAGGATTCAACGGGTATCCTCATTTTAACCCTTGAGCTGCTGGACCATTTATATACAGTTTTAAGGATGTTTCAAACCAAATACTGAAAATGATAAAATAGTTTGTCATACTGCTCAGTTCATCAAATAATCACATTTATGACCAGTTTTCATAAATATACATCGTTTTTTCGTCATTTGAAGCTGAAATTTGCGTTAACAATTCCAGCTTCGAATGAATGAAAGATAGAAACAGACAATTCAGCAGCACAAGGGTTTTAAGTCTCTGAACTGTGACATGACAGGTGGAAATAGTTTGACAAAACAACACCATGTAGGCTTCAGGATGAATGATTGAGATGGAATGACATTTAGCCGTTACGTACAGCTCAGCGCTACGTAATGACTCTGGTAATAATGGCCAAATATAATTCTGTCGGTGTCATCCTTTCAGGTACAGAAAGCAGGAACAAACCGCAATGTAGATGACGTTATTTCACCAGGTGTCGATGAGTCATGGCAGGATGATCCCATTAAACACAAAACTTTTGTATAACATTTACACAATGAAGACGTTGGGTCTGCTGAAAACTGTTCTTTTCGAATCGGCTTCGCCCCCCCCCCCCCTAATTTCTAGGAGATCCGACGCCCAGTTGACAACCCAAGCTTTGCCTCTCGACATTGAGCTGATTTCGATTTGGATTCTGCGCCTCTGAGCTCGTATCTCCGAGGATTTAGGCGCTATAGAAGTTACCGAATTGAAGTGAATTGTATGTATACAGTGGAATAAAATTACAAAAAAGTAACTCTCACCGTCTACAGTTATCACTGGTTATATAAAGTGGCAAATTAATTCTTATTTTCAACCATTTTACTATTTTCACGTAGAACTATCATATTAGGTATCATAGGTACTATTACAATGAAGTTGGAATCACAACGTTTTCCACATAGCTTTTTATTTGTTAGTCGTAATAAGAATACTAGATCTGTACAATGCAAACAACGTAAAAAAATATTGTAATGTTTTTTCAACATACCTACATATATAGACTATATATAGCCTACATATACAAAAAAATAATAGCGTTTGAAAAGTGCATGGGAAAGGGTATTAGAAAAACTTAAGCAAGAAAAGGTCAAAATAGCTGATTCAGCGTAGAAATGGTCACAATACGCGCACATATGTTTGTCCCCCCGGGCTATTGGACGTAGTTCAAGTCAAATGACGGTGAAATGTCACGCAACTTTACGCTGGATTCACTGAGCGCCGACTTCGCCAAGTTCAGCCGAGGAAAAGCGGCGCAACATTGGCTCAATGTTGTACCAGCGTCGCAGACGCTGGCCCAACATTGAACCAATGTTGAGCCGCGGTGATCGCTCTAAACGTTTTTTGATCGCTTTTTTTAGGAAAACTGCCAAGCAAACATAATCGACTGGTCGGATCACCTGATTTGAATAATTACGCACCCTCAATATGACACAGTTCAAACGGGTCGAAATAGCCAGTTACGTTTGCTCTGTGTTAATATGCAGCTATTATAAAACCTATGATAACGGCTTCTTCATGTGTGCTGTGGGTTGGACCTGCTGCTGTTTTTGGATGCGCGAGTCGTGTGTGGATTGTGTTATCAGTTATCAGCGGAGCTCATCTTTTTGGAAGCGTGTGTGTGCATAGAAGTCTGAGTCATATCTGTTATATAATCGTGATCGTGATGTTTGATTATATTGTGGAGTAAATTTATCGAGTGAGTGGATTTTATCGTTGATTTCACCGTTAGTTTCTGTAAAGTATAATAATATTATTAAAGTTAAATAATTTAAATTTTCACCCACTTGAAGTTGTGTCTCGCTACCGCGACCCACAACTTCAAGTGGATGAAAATTGCTCATATTTGTTTAACTTGAGACCAATCATTTGAAAATCTTGATGTTTGAACACTATTTCATTTCTAATAACGGTGATTAGATTGGATAATAAAACAAATTAAATTAAAATTAAAACTATAGTCGTAATGCCAAAACAATCTTAACATTCCGGAAATTACTTAAATCTCACCTATTTGACCTGGCTTTTCCACCCTAGTCCCTCAGCAGCCCGGCTCCCTGTTGACGAACCTGCTTTGGCCTCGATTGTGACACATGATCACGCTAAGGATTTGTGCGCCTCTGAGCCCGGTCCGCTGAGGATATAGGCGCTATAGAAGTTTTATTTGATTGATTGATTGATTGATTGGTCGTGCTTAGCGGTGTAAGGGTTAAGGCAAAGAGCAGTAACTGCTACTTATGTAAATTAGCAGTTACTGCTGTTTGACTTTGTACGACATCATTGTAATCTCAGTTAGTAGGCCTATTATCTGATTATATAAAGCATAATGAAGATGGATTTTCTAAAGCTAGCTTTCTCTGTGTTGAATCATTCCCTCTACACTCCAAGCAGTGTTTTCACTGAGCGCTGGATAGTGTACCACTGCAATTTGAGTGTATTCCCTGTCTGGCTGGTTGACTGACTAGATGATGGCATTTGTGTTGTATTAATTAGTGAGTTGGAGAGGTCCGATTCAGTTGCGCTTATGTAATGATATTATACGTTTTAAAGCAAATTTCGAAGAAAAGAAAATGTTGCTCAGAGACTAATTAATTAATAATTAGTTTGTGGTATTAATGGTCAGTGAATCAAATAGTGGTGTCAATATTCTATAAATAGTAATATTTTACGTCATTTGAGCACAAATTCAAACTTCAGTAGGCCTATGCCTACCGGTACTTAACGATTTAAGACCCCCCAAGCGTCCCCACATCTATTGCACGATATCACGCCACCGTGCTGCTCTGCAAGGCCAAACGACAGTCACTACTTACTTGAAAAGTAGGCAGTTACTGCCTTTTGGCTTTGCACCACAGCGTACCTGTTACATCGTTGTCAAATTAAATTTATTCAGTGACCTGAATCGCAATTGGTGTCCTACTCATATAAATACATTATTCTCGATTATATCATCATAACCGTATCTACATTTAACATGGGCTGTAACATCATCCCTTTCAATGCTAGCGACACTTTAACCATATTAAAGCTACAAAATCAGACCAAAATCATCATTTTCATTTTAGCTACTTGATTATAGTCCTCACTTTTCAAAACGACCATAAATTATTATTGCGTAAGTCTTTTAAATTTTGGGTTGTGCTTTTACCAGTTAAAAGAGAAATAAGAATGAGATTTAATGTTATCCATGTATTTCCTATTTTGGACATTAATGTTTAAAATTATTTTTGCAGCGGTTTTGGTAATTTTCGTCATAATTACGGTTAATGACATCTTGGTATAATTTTGACACCTCGAAATAATCAATCTTACTTGACGTTTAATTATATGAGTCATATCTCAAAACAGCAGTAAATGCTTACTTTTTCAAGTAAGCAGTTACTACTGTTTACCTTTGAATAATGTAAATAACCTCCCTGAGGTGACACACAAAGATCACAAACAAAGTCCTGTATAAAGGTAGCTGTACGCTGACTGTGCACCATTTTCATCATATGAGTATACCCATAAAGCACCGGGCGGATTACATAAATGGTCAGGATAGGCTCCACCTGGTGAATAACAATTAGAACATTATCAGATTATGTCAGGTAGATAATGTGACCTAACTTTTAAAGCGCTAAATTAATAATAATCAATAAAATGTGAATTCTCACCCACTTGAAGTTGTGTCTCACAACTTCAAGCGGATGAATATTACTCATGTTTGTTTAATTTGAGACCAAACATTTGCAAATCTGTTTTCCTAGAAACTCTTTTCATTCCGAATATCAGTGATTTTATCGACTAATAAAGCAGATTGCGCTTAGTGGTTAAGCGGTTGAGGCATGCCCGTGAAAGAAAATGGACAGAGAGGGAAGCTTAATGTAGAGATACCGCCTGTCACGCATAAGATCAGAGATAATCCCGCACTTGTTTTTGATAGTTCTACCTCCTCAACACAAAAAACCGTTACAGAATAAGATAGTGATGGCTTTGTGATGCTTTTTGTTATGAGTTCGCGTCCAGTGCATGTATCGGATACATACATGTCATTGATAAGGCACACCGCCCTAATAATAATATTGTGCTTCACTTCACTCAGGTGTAAATAAGTACCGGTACCTATATAGCAGGATGTTTCAAAGCAATGTTTTTTTACTCTTGGCCCACCGTGTGAGCGTTGGCCCAACATGCAAGCAACGTTGGGGTAACCTCTTGTGTTGCTTGGGATAATATTGCAGATATGAAGATGGGTATGATACATATATTGACAATAAAGCATTATTGTATGTGCATTTTGCACGGTTAAAGGCTTGTATTCGTGTTCTATAATCATCTTGAATAATTCAGTAAGCAGGTGGTTTATGATTATAATGCTGACATGAGCATTGGAGGATCGTGGTCATTAGCAAAGCAAATGCTGTAGCTGGAGGCTAATCAACAGAAGAAATGTACAGAGCCCCAATTACACAGGTTGTAAGCAAACAAAGGGACGTTGAGCCAATGCTGATTAACCCTTAGAGCTCTAAAATATTTTTATATAAAGTAAGATACCAAAGGGTTCTTTTCTATTTGAAATCATCATAAATGTCTTTAGCTCTTTCCGCTTCATTTAAATACCTATGTTATGGGTCTACGATCATTATAAAATTTTTACTCTTTCAGTGCGGTGATCGACTTCAGACGTCAGATTCTAACGTCTAAAGTCGGTCCCCGCACTGAAAGTGTTAATGATGCTGGACCTCCGTCGCAGAGCGTGCCTTGATTGCTGGCTGTCGCTTTGACATGTATTGGTACTGCCCAGCACATATGAAACATTTTAGCTGTGCAATAACGTTGGTCCAGCGTCGTAGACGGTGTACCAACTTTAAGCCAACATTGCATCAAAGTCTCATGTTTGTTGTGTGGCCTGTCTACACAATGTATTGCCGCAGTACCGGCTGAAGGTCGCAGACCTTGGGCCAATATTGCGACAACGATAATCCTACCCAGATCAGGATCTTCCGACTGTGTGTTTTCTTTGCCAGTCACCAGGTGACTCTGCCAGAGCTGTTTGATTTACGTTTCACCGTTTAGCCCTGCTAGTGGCGCATATTCACAAGAAAATATTGCGTATTAACAAATAGTTCTAATTTTAAATATTTATGTTGTCATCTTCTCAGTTAAGCAAATGACGATATATCGTTGGCTTCGGATTGGTCGAGATGGCCATCTCGACCAATCCGAAGCCAACGATATATCGTGACTTGTACGAGAATACCATGAATATGACCCTGCAACTATGTTTGCTATTTTCACTGAGTGATTTGAATTCATGGATAGCCAGATGGAAGTGTATGTGCGTGGCGTGATTCTAACTGGGATCACCATTTACTGCATATCAGGCATCCCTGTATATGGTCCTCTTGGATATGAAAGGGTGTACCTGCCACTTTGTCAAGTGGCAGATACACCCTTTCATATCTAAGTGGGCGAACTTTATTGGGTGTCATTGAGTTTTTCCCCGGAAAACTCTTTTAAAACCATTTTGTGAAAATTTTCAGCACGATAACTTCACCGTTATCATGGTTATGACTGCCTACGGCACGAAACCTTTCGCTTACGATCATTTACATGCTGGAGCTGCCACACTGATATAATCAAGGTGATCTCTTCACATAAAACGGAAATATAAACAGCAATGACATCTGTTCGAAACAAAACTCTTTGTCTGCCATCGCCATTTTACGCAGCGCTGCGTGGATGCCGCAGACGGTCACACCACCTACCAAATTCAATGTGTTGGCACCGCATACAAACTAATGTCAGTGTCAAAACAGGGGTGGAACACTTTGTCCCCGAACACTTTACATTTCAAGTAAGCAGTTACTGCTTTTGGCTTTGGACGACAGTACAAAAAGGTTATACAAAATCCGTGGTTGTCATATTTTACCTGACATTATATCACACAGCTGAAATGATTGTCTTCAGCTGTCACTTGAAGGTATTACTTGGACCTTAACCATGTTTACCCAATTTTCGTGATTAAAGGGCGGTCTCGCCAGGTGAACAGGGGCACCTTTTGTGTCTGCAACACAACTCTGCCATGGAAAAGTAAACAGCAGTAACTGCTCAGTTGAAAAGTTAGCAGTTACTTCTGTTTGCGGTTGCCAAACAGAGCTGCTATCTGCAAAGGTAAACAGCAGTAACTGTTTATTTTTCAAGTGAGCAGTTACTGCTGTTTGCCTTTGCAGGACAGACCTGCATTACACTTTGTAATTTTGTGAGTAATATAATTTTCGAGAGTGGAAAATTTTGAAAGTTGTGGATAATCATCATGCTACTAGATATAACGAGACAAATCTAAATCGGGACAAATTATCGTTTGTCTACAATTTTGCCCTCTCTGAAGAAGACGCGAATATCATTCCAAAACATCGTTTAAATAGGCCTACTTTGCTGAGCAAAATAGCTTTTGCTTATGGTTAAACTGTCACTTTCAAAACTATGAAAACTATGATGTTGAATTTATTGTGAAGAGTGACACGTTTTTTTGTTGTGCTACCAATCTTTTATCACTGTTATTCGACGATAATCATTTATTGACCAGAAAGGTGATAATTCAAAGAAATATAACACACTTTTCATTTAAAATTAATCAGTGAAGAGGCAGTGATTTTGCTGACTTTCGTAAATAAAATGTCACTTTCTATATTGGAGTACCCTTCCCATCTTACATGCTACTTTGGATGCAGCGCACATAGGAAAATGCTCCAACCGACCAGTCCTGTCCCAGCGTTGGCTTAAAGCCGGGCCAACGTCTACGACGTTGGCCCGACTTTAAGCCAACGCTGGAGCTCTGTTCCCATCAGGTTATTACGTCTCCGGGACACGGTCGTCAAGAAGGGGTAATCAGTAGAAATTGCTGTCCCCCATTATAATGATTGCACCACCCGCAGTGCTAAGATGTATATGCACCTATATTTTTTGCGTGACTGCGGGTTCATACCGTGCTTCTTTTGTACCTGTTGATTACCTAATATTCATGTTCTTTATTCTGAATTTGATGGTTATGCATTTACATCATTTGCCATGCACTCTCTATAAGAAACAGAGAACACGTTTGTGAAGGAGCGCGCAGCGCGTGGAATTGTTCGAAATTGACGTCGATACATTGATTTCAACCTTATTCATGTTATAATAGGTTGAAAACCCCAACTTCATGACCATTTTCTGGCTAAGATGTTTTTTACAATTGATTTGACTTGTATAAACCTTTCAGAATTTCGTTTAGCTTCAGTGTCCCTCGCAAAAGTTCCGGCATTTTTTTCCATAGGCGAAATCCAAAGTGGCCACTTGCGCGATCTTAAAAAAATATTTTGGACTATGCCAACTACAAGTATGTGTTTAAACACACTTTCTTGGATAATTCTACTTCGCGAAATTCAATTCTGAATGCAGTTTGACATTTTACACTTATTTCCCTTTTAATATCAAGATGGCCGCCAATTCCCAGTAAGTGAACTCGGTGAGAGAGCTGGATCCGAGTGTAGTAATGATATAATAATATAATAATATACAGTTCTTATAGAGCGTGTGTATGGCATGTGCATGCCAGTCAAAGCGCTTGTGACTCAACTCTCACAAAAATATTGACATCTAAAGAGGTATTTATTTAGCCTTTTTCTAAATGTTTCGAGAGATGGTGATTCTCGCACATCCAGAGGCAGATCAGTTCACATTTGTGGACCGGTGACCGCAAAATCGCACATTCCTATGGGTTTTTTTTTAATTATGGAGAACATTGCTCCAGCATTTCCAGATTGTATCTTCTTGGTTTGACAGACTGAGTTCATTGGTGATGTACTCTGGAGCAAGATAGTGAAGTCCCTTATACATAATTTTATATAATATGTATATTATCAGATTATATGAATAATTTACGCATATTTGTTTTTTCGAGATTGCGCAAACGGCCATTTTGTTGCTGTTAATATCGCTGTTTATTTTTGTGATAATTATTTTTCTGTGATAATGTATTTAATACAAAAAAACGTTTTTAACACCCTGTTAAAATAAATGATTTGTGGTGGCACAATGTATCTCAATATTATATCAGCATCTTCGCCAAATATTCACTGAGGTGGGGGAATTCCCATTGATTGATGGATCAATGGTGACAATATGCCCACTGTTGTGCTAAGCCAAATAGGCAGTAACTTCTTTTTTTTCAAGTAAGCAGTTACTTCTTTCTGGCTTCGCAGAGCAGTATTGGGGTCATCTTCCCATGGTGCCAAGTATACTTTGCAGACATTAGCATGATTAACCCTAACAACACTGAAATATTTTTGTGTAAACCATGGAGACCAATGTTTGTTTCATAAATGTCTTAGTTAGCTCTTTTAGCTTCATTTGACATGTTTGAATACCTATATGTTATGGGTCCACGTCCATTATAAATTGTTTAATTCTTTCAGCGCGGGGATCGTCTTTAGACATCAGAATCTGACGTCTTCAGACGTCCGATTCTGACGTATAAAGACGGTCCCCGCGCTGAAAGGGTTAATGTTATCTCCGTCATCTTAGCTTCTATTCCCATGATCACACCACCCCGTACAGATTGCGTAATTATAGACATATCATGTGATTTATTTATAATTGGCACTTTAGTCAACATGGTCAACGACAATGGTTATTATATTGATTTATTAAACAAATAATAGAAAGATCTATAATCTGAAAATAGAAGAAACATGAACGTACATGCCAACAGTTTTGTAATGATTGTGATATCGGAACTAACCATATTAAAATGTAATATACAGTTCTTGATCTATGTTAATGCGATGTAATAAAGTTACTTTATTTTCCACATTAATTTATTTATGTCATGTATTTCGAGCAGGCTGAACACATTGCCCGTTGACGACGGTTCGAAATGGAATAGTAATTAGCATATGATTAGCAAATCAATTCGCTACCTTTGAACAACATGATCATGATAATAACGTATGTTAATTTTGTGTCGTTTTAATTAGAATTAAAGCGACGTGGTTTCCGTTTCTACATCAGTGACAGATTCGTCAATTGAATTCTTAAATCGTAAATTACAATATTTTCAAATATTTATTATTGATATGATTTTGATACACACGTTAACGTGTGTACACTCTTATAATCAGATAATATATATTACTTGGCCCAAATACGCAGCTCGACTGTTGCATAATTTAGTGATGATACCAACGCATTATACAATAATATTATCGTACTTGTTGCCCCTTTTTCTCGAAATCACATGATGTTTTTCCTACCCATGTCGGCTAATTTGGATAAGTATAACGAGTACATGCTAATCATAGGGTAGAATTACACCCTAGACGGAAGCATCTGACCAATGTTGTTTCAATGGTAGATTAACGATGAGTTATCCTTATTCAAATATCGTTTTTTATCAGCACAATCATGGCACTATAGACTGCCGTGTAAAGCCAAAACGCAGCAACTGCCTTTTGGCTTTGCACCTCAGTCTAGTATGTCATCTTTGAGTATTGTTTATTTTCTGTCCGTTCTTATCTGATTTCCCATGTTTCACTAAATCTTACGCTGGTTTCGAGTGTTATTGTTACAAATTGTTTGGAAACCTGGCTCTAAACAAACTGTCAGTCTCTGATAACTTACACAATATCACAGGAACGCATAGCAACCGCCCAGAATGACACACAAAACTAATTAAATGTCCTAAATCATTTTTGGATACTTCGAGTAAACCGCACAAAACTGCATAATTTTACTTTCGTTTCTCAGTTTAGCGAATTGCGCCAACGAATATCATCTTCCAAAAGGATCTTTAATAGTGTGACGATATAGGCTAAACACTCTTCGAATGAGCGATTTGCCTTTCTATTTTACATACTATATTATGTTTATTTTAAATGTTACCTTTCATTTCATTGAATTTAGCACTTATCCTGGTTATCTCTTACAATTATGATTTTTGCGTTTGATTCTAATGTTACAAAAATTTAATCGAAGTAATAAAAGGCCTATATCGACCCTTTCAGCGCAAGCGAAGTTATTTTTCAGAACGAAATATTGATTGAACTCAACCAATCTAAAACATCCTGTTGTGAAGAAAAGCCTCCTCATTCGCTCACCAGGCCGGCGAGATCATATTTCACTATTTCACTCTGACGCAAGATCACAGGAGATGATTCATGAAGATAATCATTTAACCCATAAGGGATTAAATTAAATCATTTATATTTTCACCCACTTGAAGTTGTGTCTCGCTACCGCGACCCAACTTCAAGATGGTAAAAAATACTCATGTTTGCTAAATTCGAGCCCAAACATTTGCAAATCTTAATTTTTAATCGTTCATTTGTTTCCGGTATATAAGTGATTTTATCAGCTAATAAACCGCTTAACCCTTTGACTTCCAGGCCGGGGTGCATGCCAGGATCCAGATATACTAGTGTAGGAGTTCTATTTTTCGTCATTTGAAGCTGGAATTGCTAACGCAATTTCCAGCTTCAAATGACGAAAAATACATAAATGTAGTATATATTTGACGAAAATTTGTGTCATTTTATGGTTACGTTCATTGACGAATGACGACGGAAATTTCCGTCATGTATGATAGTGAAAAGGTTAAGCACGACTATAGTCGTGCTTAGCGGTTAAGGGGTTAATGTAATTATACCGGTACAGATAGCTCACATGATAATGTTTTAAATCAAACAAGTTATAGGTCTACAACTTGGCATGTGGTATTTATTCTAGAAATTATGTGGATACGTTTATCAAGACTGTCTCACGTAGAAACCTGAGTTTTATCTGTTATCTACAATGTAGAAACAAAAAAAATACTGATATATCTAACCATGTTAACTGCAGCAAAAACAGTTAACCCTTGTTTTGGTAGATCTATATATAGGCCTACATTTTTCATGCATTTTTCCAAATAAATCGCACCGAAATGATAGATTATTCAGTAAAATATCCTCAGCTCCATTGCAACATACACATATGTGAGAGAGCGCGCAGTGCGTCCCCATTCTGTGAGAAATTAACGTCGATACACTGGTTTCAACCTTAACTCGACGAGGCCGCCATTAACGTGATCGCCTGGTCACATTGAGAAGGGAGAAACAAGGATATTAATCTGAAAGCCTCACGCATGCTCAGCGAGGTAGCCGGGCGCTCTGCCAATGCGCCACATCTGCTTTTCTCGGACACAAATGTTTGTTGTGGAACGTATTTCATCGCTGCTGATATTTCAGTGGAATGTGAACGGATTCGTAATATTGGCTTTGTGGCGGCTCCCATGTGTATGTGATTGTAAGCGAAAGGATCCCTACCTAACGCAGTCGTACTGGTGAAGCAATCGTCCGGAAAATTCGAATTTAAGGACCCCCCCCCCCCCCGAGGTTGAGGGATTCGGAATGAATGAGAAATAACAACAACTCGGCAATACAAGCGTTAAGTAAAGAGTGCATACAACGAGCGAAGTGATTTGGCAAACGCCAATGAAATTATACCTCCATTACCAATAGAGCTGTATGATGTTGACGATCTGATCATTTCTATCTTATCTCTCAGATTCGTTGAAGAGTTCTCTCCCGTATTTACTTCAGCCTTTCATATCGTCTTCTTAACCCTTCTTATGCTGAATTGTTGTTTCTATTTTTCATTCATTTGAAGCTGGAATTGCTGACGCAATTTCCAGCTTCAAATGACGAAAAATATTGCTAATAATCATGAATAATATCATATGAACACCTCCAAAATTGAAATAATTTAATTTATCACCTACAACAATAATATAATCGATTTAAGTGAGATTTTGTTTAGTGTAAAACTTGTTTGATAACGTATAAATACGGGCCTCTTAGGAGTACAAGAGTGAAGTCAATAGGTTTTGCTTGTATTTATCGCACATGACAGTCGCAGAAGGCGATTCTGGTAAACTGGTAAACATAGCTTGTTTACACCGCTGACAGTAGGAGTAGCTTCGTTTTATGTTTGGTCGTGGGCTGTACATATCGTCACTTTGGTATTAAAGGGTCGTATCTGCCACTTTGGAAAGTGGCTGATATGACCCTTTTATACCAAGACGATGTTTTTAAAAAACTCGATATGTGTATCTGTACTCCTGACTGGGTATATATATTAAACGGGAATGTTTCGCCCACGCCTATCTCTTGAGTGCGAGAGGCCAATGCGTGATTGTAACAAGTCACTTTAAACCCTTTACATGCTGTGGCGCATACATATACGTCATCTCACTTATTTTAAATACAATTAATTTAACAGTAAACATCACCACCCACCCTTTCGGTACGGGGACTGACTTGAGACGTCAGAATCTGACGTCTATAGACTCTGGCGTCTAGAGTCTATCCCCGCACTGAAAGAGTAAAATATGTATTATGTTTGTAGACCCATAATAGGTATTCAAATGAAGCGGGAAGAGCTAGCTAAGGTATTTATAGTGATTTTAAATGGAAAAAAAGTCCTTGTCCCCTTGCTGTATATAGAAATATTTAATATTTTAAACCAACATTGGCTAGATAAAAATACGTTTTTTATAAAAAATGGGTAATTTTCATTCATTGTGGGGCGGGAATTCAGGCATCAATTCACACTGAATGAAAATTGTCGGGTATAGGTGAATGGTTGAAAATAATACGGAATAATGCGGCCCTTGGTGAGGAAGGGGTTAATAAAATGCATCACCTAACCTTTAGTCATTCCTAATTATACACACCAGCTTGTGATATATTAATACGATACGCTTTTATACTGATGACAAAATATTTACCATATCCTTGCACAGAGTTGTATAACACGATCTTCTTGGAAGATTATACTGTGGATTTAACATTAACAGATCTTGATGTTGCTTTAAATTAACAATATCTTTACCGAATTGATGCGAAACCCACTTGCAGTTCGCGTTATAGGACCCATCTTCGAGCTAACCCAGCACACACGTTGACCCAATGCTGCTTTAATATTGGCCCACCGTCTTCGAGTGACGCAGGCCCAGCATTATATTAAACCAACTTCGGGTCAACGTCTCGTGTTTGCTGAGACGTCAGAATTGGTCGTCTACAGACGTCAGATTCTGACGTGTAAAGACGGTCCCGGCGCTGAAAGAATTGACAAATTATAATGGCCGTAATGACCATAACATATACAGATATAGGTATTCAAATGAAGCGGAAAGAGCTAACTAAGATATCAGATGACTATGATGATTTAAAATTAAAAAAACCTTTGGTCTCCATGGTCTGTATACAAATATTAGTAATAGTATTGCAAGTAATAACAAATAGGGTCATATTGCACATCACCAACCTTAACTCAACGCCGGGACAATGTCTGGTGTTTTTCGGGTGAAACAAAGTCGTGTGCCCAGCGGGCGGCAATGAAAAACAGCAGTGCTGATGTCCTCTGCGTCATCATCGTATGATTTGTGATGAATTGCCCCGAGGTACAATAAGAACGCCCGCGTGTCGCAAAGGGTCCCCCGACAAACACTATATTATCTGAGTCAATGCTGGCCTAAGGTTGGACCAACCTCGCAGATGCTGGTCGGACATAATCCGATGATGTTGAGGTCAAGCTAAAAAACGTGTTCCCCAAAACGTCACTCCACATCCAACGCTTACAAAAATTACATTAAATACATGTTGAATAATAAGGTCAAAATCTTTATTTTTGTGACCAACATCTGGTTGGTAAAGTTTGGCTGCTTATTTCGGCACCTAGTCAATGCATTTGTCACCAAAATTCATAGCTACCCTGCCCCTTTGGTAAAAAAACTGTCTTGAATTCTGCAGAGAAGTAAATCCAAATGGTGGCCATCAGCCACTGTGAAGGTATAGATTCTGTACTGTTTCACACATATTCCATTTTCCGCTGATTTTATAGATAAGCTAAATCCAAGATGGCCGCCACTGTCTTCAGCGCATGTTATATGGAGCCTCCTTGGTAATATACCAAAGAGGTTCTATTGGTTAGATGTCGGTTGGGGGTGGGGGCGATTCATCAGATCCACGAGCACTGCCTCATGGGAATGAGGGGTTATTACACGGGCGGGAAAAAAAAAACATGACATAATAATATGTTTTCTCTGCCACCAATATTTTTATTAATTGTTTTTAACCCCACCCCCCCCCCCCCCCTCTTGTTTAATGTTACTGAAATGTCACCATATTTTATTTCACTGTAATGTGTGAATTGCTAGCCTACAGCAATTCCCACATCAAAGCGAATTAACCCTTTAAACCCTCACAATGCATCAAATAATCATTTCTCATCTCTGAACAATGACCTAATTTCCTAAAATCCAGGGTTTTTAGAACGAAAATTTTGCCGGAACTGTTTTAATAATAGCGATACTTTTTTCATTTGTCACCCACTTTAGGTCATCTTTCTCCACTACAAGTCGAGAATTACGACAGCAATGACTACGGAAAATTTAATGGAACTGTTTTACTAATGGCGATATCTTTTTTCGTATGTCACCCACTTCAAGTCACCTTCATCCACTACAAGTCGAGAATTGCGACAGCAATTCGCTGCTTGTAGTGGATGAATATGACAATGGTATACAAGAGACGTGCCTCAATCTAACAATGGTATATTCAGCTTTGAAAAGGTTGATTAAAATCACCCTACTTAAAAAAATAGCCACATGGATTATATAAAATTGAAGCTTGAAATGTCCTGTTTTTAATGGGTGGTGCAATTTTAAACTGTACTTATTTTTAATTTTAAATATATCAGACCTTTACGTCAAATATTACCAACCTTGTTCTTGTTATATCTGCTTGTTTCAGTTTTGGCTACAACTGAAATGAGCAGATATAAAAAGACTACTGATGGTGTACATATGTCGTTTGTATTCATTAGATTTGAACTTTTCCTGAAGATCTGTACCAATAAAGTGTGTGCACCAGGGCGCGATGCTACGCACATCAGTCGTTAATTTGAATCTTGGCTTGATTATACGTTGTTGGGTTTGATTGGTGGATATGAATGTGTCAAAAAAGGAGATAATTATAAAATTGTTATCTTTTCGCACCTCGTTTGTTTCGCTGTGGGTTAGCTTTGAAAGCATTTGTATCAGAAAAATATGTATTTCGTAAATGCGTTGTGCTTCCAATAACAGGGCATCTGTTCGTATGGATTTTCAACTTGGCATCTTTTCCAACTTCTACTTAACCCCCCACCTGCTAGCGACGCACATTTGTGATGAGATAAATTAAATACAAAACGGAACAACCCTTTAAAATGAGGACACTGGGAGCATCAATTTTCTATATTATACTTTTGTATTTCATGCAATTGAGGTAGGAATTGCGGCAGCGATTCCCACTCCACAGTGGATGAAAATACGATGAAATTTCCTAGTGAGTGAAGGGTTAAATGAGCGAAGATATGACGGAATTCCCTGGAGTGTAAAGGGTGGATGATATGGAGTCTGGTTCGGGTTTTGGCGTGAGTGTGCGGTTGGCGTTTATGTGAGAATGACATTGTCCTTGGCAGTAAAGCGTTCACTACAGGCACCCAGGCGTGTAAAGACATCAGTACCAGGCCCCGTAGCTTCAGTACTACCACAGCAGCGCGTACTGCTCGCTCATATCTCAGATCATTTTGTCCCCCGCGACGGAAAGCGGACGACACCGGGCCAGGGACGGACGACGCGCGCCTGAAGACACTGATCGACAACATGGGTAAGTCCCAGTGGTATTACATCATTAGTGCATGCTGTTCATTTAAGAACGGCATCGCACATTGTCAAACGCTTTTCAAGCGTTTGACACTGTGCGATGCCGTTCAAGTGAATGGAGTGAAAAGCAGACGACACTGTTATAAGATCAATTATTACTTCCTTCACAAAATCCGTCCCCCATACTCTAACGCCATCCACTTAAATTAACCTTGGACGATATAACATTGTCACGTCCTCGCAGGGCATTCAATGTTTTAAAAATCATAATTTGACAATGTGCAATGTCGTTCTTATGCATGTGTTGAATAGGATGAGAAACATACGGCAATATTTGACGATCAATTATTACTTCTTTTATGAAATCCCCCCGTCATACATTGACGCCATGGATTTAAATCGACTTGTAACGATATAAGGAACACCGCACGTTGTCAACTTTTCGCAGAACATTCAATATTACAATAGAGCATTTGACAACATACATACATGTATGATGGTGTTTTTGTGCGAAGACGCAGACAAGATTGGATAAATTGGCGCCTACTTGTTATCTTTATGCGCTGTGACTGTTTAGAGCGCCATCACGCGATCAGTTCGAATTAGTGGCAGTACATTTTTCAAGACGACTCTGTACTTTTTCAAAGGTTCTTGATGATACACTGTTACGTGTTCAAAGACATGACGCTTTCAATATTTCTGGATTATTTCGGATGCATTATAGCTAGTTAGCCTTATGAAGTAGCCGCACTGTGCTCTTGACACGCGTATAGCTTGAGGCACGCCCCGAAATGGAACGGCTGTCGCGCAAAGCCAAAATACAGTAACTGCTCACTTGCAAAGTAAGCAGTCATTGCCTTTTGGCTTTGCAGGCCAGTGCTGTATTTGATTAGGCTGTGTCACTGCTGCATAACATGCTTAACTTCACCACTGACATATCGTTGTCATCTTGTAATTGAAAGAATGTATCCTCCACTTTATAAATATGGAGATACACCCTTTCAAATGTTAGCGGACGATATACTCTTGGGAGTGAAATTTAGAGCCAGCACCGCTATGTTGTTGTGTGGTTTGGCAGTGGTGAGCGATTTATCTCTCCAATGCGAATGACACACAGTTATAAAAAACCTCGTGTCGTGACTATATAAGATACACAACTTCACTTCATAGCTAACGGTCTCCATCTCACAAGAATGTTATTGCGTATAATACGTGGACCGGTCAAAGAACAGAATCATGTGGAAAAGATACCGATGCAGAAGTGATGTTAAATTCTATCTCTGTTACAAAATCTACTTATTATTCGTTTAATCATAGATAAACATTTCCTCGCTACACGTAACCTAGGTCAGGAAGACGCTATGTGTCCCCGCCTGCTATTTTCTGTGAATATTTTCACTTCACAAGTTATGCAATATTCAGCTGTATATGACTACAGGCAAAAACAAAATTGAAAAATATTTAAACGTGAAAACAATCGTCGCGGTATGCACTGTGGAATGTCTATTAGTCAGGTCACATAAATTGCGTTCGCATTGACTTTTTAAGTGCAGAATTAACAAATTACAATAATTTTCACCCATTTGAAATTGTGTCTGGCTATTGCGACCGTCCAACATTTCAAATGGGTGAAATTATTGAGATCTGTGAAATTTTAATATTTAAGAATTTCGCGCATCCTCACCTCACAAAAATATAATAATGTTTGAGACGGCTGTAATCTCTGGTAGTAAACCCTTTGAGCGCAAGCAACACCATAATAGTTTTCAATCTTTTTTATTAGCATATCAAATACGGTTTTGGGGAGTAAAATTTGTAATTTTATTCAGCAACCACTGCAAATGATCGGTCTGTTAAGTAAACTAATATAACTAATAATGATCACATTCACATCTCGTGGGGGTTAATTTTTTATGATTTTAGCGTGGGCCAGTCTCTTTAACCCTTGGCCTGCTAATCACAACAATCGTTCTTTAATCGCTAAGCACGAGTATAATCATTTTTCATGTTTTTTTAGCAGATTAAATCATTGTTATTGGGAGCGAGGCGAGCGTTTAAACCTCGAGATTTGCAAATGTTAGTCTCTAATTAAACAAATATGAGGTATTTTTACCCATTTGAAGTTGTGGGTCGCGGTAGCGGGACACAACTTCAAGTGGGTAAAAATATCAGTTAGATAACTGGGTGGTTAAAGGATTAAGAGGTAAACAGCCCCCCCCCCCCCCACTTGATGTCACTCCAGGCACTCTTGGCCCCATTTCAAATAAAGTAAAATCAACCTTACCGTTATAGCATGGCTTTGTGGAGGTAGGCATGTCATGTTAAAACTGAATTATTGCATATTTACTTCAAAATTTTTAATTTCCAGTCCTTGTTAAAGCAGGGTTTACGGGAGATGAAAAAGAAAAGTAATAAAATAGATACCCTAATCAGAGAAAAATTGCCAAAAAAGTATTACCTACCCTATTTTTACAGCCGATTACTGGAAAAAAACTCAGTTTTAGGTCTAATATGATTCTTTAGAAAAAACACTTTACTTTAACCCTTTCAGCGCGAAGACCGACTTTAGAGTCAGAATCTGACGTCTACGGACGTCAGATTCTGACGTTTAAAGTCGTGAAAGAATTAAAAATGTATAATGACCGTAGACCATAAACATAGGTATTCAAATGAAGCGGAAAGAGCTAGCTAAGACATTTATGATGATTTCAAATTGAAAACACCCCTTTGGTCTTCGTGATATTACATAGAAATATATTAGCGTTGTAGGTGTTGACATTCAGGTACAACGTAACACATGCGGACGCCATTAACGGACAGTAGCCTAGCTCTCAGCAAAACCAAAGTAAGTAAAGTAAAGTAAGCAGTTACGTTTGCCTTTGAGCGGCAGCACTGGTATAAATATCCTTTGGTATTCCACATTAACCCTTATTCTGCTAAGCTCATTAATTTAAATTTTCAACCACTTGAGGTTATGTCTCGCCACCGCGATCCACAACCTCAAGTGGTTGAAAATCACTCATAATTGTTTAATTTGAGATCAAACATTTACAAATCTTGATGTTTAAACAATCATTTTACTCCCAATCAGAGTGATTTAATCGGTTGATAAAACAGATTAAAAACGACTATTTATGTGATTAGCAGACAAAGGGTTAATTGATTTTATTTCACAAAGCCTTGTATGACATTTGAATTACCGCTGGCTCACACAATTTGAGACGCTGACCCAGTTCGTCTCCTTGGAGTTAGAAGGTGCTAAACTGCCACTTTACAAAGTGTCAGTTTAGCACCTTCTAGCTTCAAGGGAGCTTGTTCTATACTGAGATGAGTAACCGTTATCGCTTTGTGTTAGCTCCATCCTGTTAGATAATTCCTGGACGGTGTAGTGACGATAATTGGCGTTGTTCTCTGTTATGCCAGGCTGAAGGCTAATATTTGCCCATGCAAGTTGGACAGCCAAGTCAAATGAGGAGCAGCTACTATCATAAAATAACATTTCTGGTTCTTCTACGAATTTTCGTCAACATGATATCAGGTTATGCTGGTGAACGTGATTGGGCGACACTGGATATCTCGACCAATCAGTGATATTATATCTGATCCTGACTATTTCTTTCAAAACTGTATCTACGTTATCCCTGTGGTAGTAGTATCAGGATTCTAACCAGACGTTCACGTGTCCCGTCTGAGCACGTCGTCACAACTCGTGTCACCTATGTTACATGGGCATTAATGTTACATCATAGCATCATCTGATCATCATGGTTCAAAAACAATAATTAACTATCTCGTTGGTATACAATGAAGACAGGAATGCAATGCCTTGGTTAGTTATCGAGAATTTCTCGTAAAATTCGCTTCTCGTGTTGGTATTAACCATTTGATTGGAATTACATGCGTAGCTAACTATTAGGTAAGGTCTAGTTTTCAAACACATCTCCTAAGAATGACTTAATTTCCTAAAGCTATGGCTTTTTGAACGAAAATTTGCATGGAACTGTTTAATGATAATAAAAAAAAATTCAGTTGCCACCCACTTGAAGTCATCTTCATCCACTACAAGTCGGAAATTGCGATAGCAATTTGCGGCTTGTAGTGGATGAAGATGACAACGGTAAATGCAGGCTTCAAAGGGTTAGTGCATGTTTTACGGGCATATATAAAACCTGCGCATATGAACAAGAAATCTAATTCATATTATACCCGAGTCATTACATAGTTCACATACTCTTAAATTACGCGAGACTGCAGTGCAGCAACGTGGTCATATTCTGTAGCCTCAATAGCCTTGACCTCCATTATTGTCACCGAGCTAGCTAGTAGAATGAAAGATATGGGGATGGGGTCTTATATAACTTTGTTTTCACCGAGTTCCCATTCCAAACGGTTTCCGGCGACGTCACTGCGTTTCACAGAATTGTAAGGCTGGGGTGCCATTGTGCATCGCTGATGATATGATAGTTTCAATACATAATCTTCAAGATGCAGGGTTTTGAACATCCTGTAAAATCTAAAACGACTTAGATGTATATCAGATGATCATGACCGACCATTTCCGAAGAATCGATCCTTCAATCTGTTAATATTACGCTGCTGTATGACGAGTTTAATTTGATGTATACTAAACCATACGAAACCACAACCTTCCGATTTGTTTTACTGCAATTATCCAGTAATTCTCAGTGACTTGAACCTGTATGTTGGATTTATGATATTTATTAAAACCGTAATATATGTTTGGCCTTAAATAAGGGTCAAACATACATCATTGTCTCAACATTTAAGATACATTTTATTTTTAACAACTGGTTATACAGGTGTTAGGAAAAACACAGAATGTCTACTGTAGTCGACGTCAGTGCTCTGGGGGATAAAAGCCCTGCCCCAGCTTCAAATGAGTGGAGTAATGAAAAGATAACTAACATAACATTTGGGGCAGCAACAATTTCACCAGTACGACTACATTACACTCTAACTGGTTAAATAGCGTTGCCTCAAACATTGTGAAACGAATCTGTAGAGTCAATAACTGTGTTCTTTTGATGCCATCCTTGATATCTCACTCTGACACCAACTATCGGTTATACATTGTGCCTCTGTGGCCGGCAATAAGTGAATAAAGAGGACACCGTATGCGTACCGGGCACCGCCATTTTTAAAATTCACAAATGAAGAATTTAAACTGTCACCCGGTTCCAGCCCCCGCGGTACACCTGCCAGGTACAGGACAATGATTTTCAGATCCTGGCAGCCGTCGCTGGCACACGCCTGTTCATAACCACTGATAGCTACTTAAAATGCTCCCCCACATCTATAATTTCACGCATATGGTCCCGCTTAATAACAGAGTTCTGCGTTCTGCTTTGCTGAACCTATGTGTGTCGTACAACCCACCTATGCGACTTGTGTTTGGTACAACGTGGTTTAAATGCTGGCCCAGCGTCTGCGACGCTGGCCCAGCATTGAAACCACGTTGTGCCAGGGTCTCCGGTTTTTTGTCGGGTACGATGGCCCACATAATGCTGTATACTGTGCTCGCGACAATATTATGATTATAGCCTACTGTAGCTCTCAACAAGCCCCATACCCGAGTGTATACATGTATAAAACATGGGCGTGGTTTACATTCTGCAGTAATATATACATGCCTGATGGTAAATTTGGCTAAAATAACCCTGCCAGTCTATTTTAGCTGACGTTTTTTTTTTCAGTTCGACCGATTTTATAACACCTCATATACAGTACATATTTTTTATTGTACCCATTCACTTTTCTAAATTCTCCTTAAACACATTTAAAGACGTGATCGATGATATTTTGGAAAATTACTCAGACTCCTCACTGTATAGTTTATGATGTAGGGCTATATTCTGTGAAACGCAGTGACGTCACCGAATGATTGGAAACTCGTGAAAACAATGTTATATAAGACCCCCTCCCCATACTTCATTGTATTAGCTAGCTCGGTGAAAAGAAAGGAGGTCAAGGTCATTCATTTCACAGAAGAGCGCGGTGCTTTGTGGGCCCCCTTGTCCCGCGTATTTTGAACAGTGGTCAATCCCTTTAATGTGTAATATCTTGTTATGTCATGTAGTTTTGTTTCTGTCTGTCACGTTTGTCTTACTTGCGTGAAAACGTATCTGGATTTGGCAGGACAATCATCCACATATGGGGAATGGTGGAGCTTGATAAAGTTCTTGATGAACTCATTCCAAAGGAACGGTTGAATGCCTCGTAGATAATAAATCTCCCTCCGTAGACTTTTTAAATAATTTAATATTTACAAAAATGGTTCACCGACAGGACATTATCTGTGTCAGCGAGGTCTGGGGCACTATCTGTAGAACCACAGTGTACATAGAATTGTTTATGAATTTTGATATAGATTTATAAAATATATTGATGATTTTTTAATCCAATGCGTGGCATGATAGTGCCATTGATTTTAAAGTAAATGTGTTTACGTGAATGTTATATTTCACCATTATTTTTTTTCATTTTCACTGCCTTTGCGATTTGCGAATACAAGATCAACTTTATGAATTCAATTCAAAATACAAATCTAATTTATAAAAAAAATTCTGAATATTGAAGCTGATCGCTAAGTAAATGATTGAAATTGCTCAATTCAATCTACTTTGAATTTTGAAAAAAATAAGCATATATCAATTTCAAAATCCCTCTTGTCTTTATTTTACAGTAGGGTTTTCTGGATTTAATGGCTTGGCGATAATATTACCATGTCTTTGTTGTGGCACAGAATATTGCGTTGTATGCATTTTTTCGTTTACCAAATCCCAGCGATTATGATTCTATAGCCCTGTATTGCTCTAATGTTGATCCACCGTGTGTGACGTTTGTTCAGCAATGAACATAGACATCAACGTGTCCAGGTCAGCGAGAAACAATAGAGCAGGAAGTACCGTGTACCGCACACGACAATTAGGCCCTACCCTTATATTATTCCATTTTGTCCTTGGAAGTGTACAAGAGGTACTCTCCAGTTGAGCTTATTTTAACCCTTTAACCACCGGTCCCGATTATATTCGTTTTTCCATTTTTTACCAGCACATTCAATACCAGATTTTGAGCATGTTAAAGATATAACGTGGCATAAATCAGGACGATTTCAAAATAGTTAACCCCCATTTTGTCAAATCTGAATAAATGTCACTCACATGAAGTTGTGGATCGCGTCAGCGAAACACAACTTCAAATGGGTGAAAATTCCAATTAAATAATTTGGCGGTTGAAGGGTTAACTGGACCATTGAGAATGGTGCTGTGCGAGTGCATTAATGGCCGACGTTGGCACAATATTGGCCCGACATCTCTGACGTCAGGCCGATATTGTGCCAACGCTCTGCCGCTGTGGTTCAGGCGTAAATGATTAAATGCTCTATTGAAGCACGTCGTAACTTTGTGAGATTATCTCTTCAAAGAATGAGCCACTGATCTCAATGTTTGCCCGATATTGACCCGACATTTTTATATCGGCTCAAGATTGGTCCGATATTGGTACGGTATTGATCCGATATTGGTCCAAGGTTGGATCGATATTGGTCCAATTAATGTCGGTCCGTTATTGATCCGACATTAGTACAGTATTAGTCCGATATTAATCCGATACAGAGACAAAAGTCATCTCGTTTGCGGTGAATTATGGCTACCGAGTCTGGATGCTCACTTGCTATTTTTTAACCAAACAGGTGTGATTTGCATCTTCCACCATAGCAAGACTTGGATAAATTGTGATTTGTATACCTGGCGAGAAGTTTGTAACCGTCCTGAAAACTCTACCTGAAAGTGCACGACCTCGCAACTGCACACTCTCGAATGGTTGAAACGAGCTCATTTTGTGCGTTGAGAGCGAGCTGTCTCTGAATGTAAAATTACGTGATGTATACGAGACAAAATCTCATGGAGCCGTCCACGCGTTAGCATTTACACTTGTGAGTGTTCTTTATCCTGTTTTTTTTCAGTTAAATCTGGCATTGCTAACGCAATTGCCAGACTCAACTGAAAAACGTTACACATATTTAACACACACGTGAAAATCTAGCTCGTTATAATTTACAATCTACTTGCGCCCTGCACTGCAAAATTGACTCCTTTCCGTGAATATTTTTGTGCTGAATAATCAATTTTCAGTTAAAATTCCAACAGACCGGATATCCTCTTCTTCAGTCTGTCACCCGTTAGTGACCTAAATATATGTCACAGAGCGTATTTATAAAGAGGGTAATTGCATGAAAAAAGACACAGCCCATCAAAATGACGAAGCTTTTTAATAGCTTGATACACCACACTCGGATTTTTTATTAACCTCGAAAGCGCTGAAAGATTTTTGTATAAACCATGGAGACCAAAGGGTGATTTTTAATTTGAGATTAGCATTAATGTCTTAGTTATAGCTGTTTCAGCTTCATTTGAATACCCATGTTATGGGTCTACGGCAATTATAGATATGTTTACTCTTACAGTGCGGGGATCGACTTTAGACGTCATAATCTGACGTCTAAATTCGGTCCCGCGCCGTAAGGGTTAAACCGAGTAATTGTCATTCACTGGTAGCGAATAAAAAACTTGAAATTCAAGGTGAAGGGTTGTGGAAAATGAAATTTGCTTATCGCTGATTTTAGCATATTCCTAGCAAACACAATACGTCAACTCGATGCTGGCTTAATGTTGGCCCGACGTCGCAGGCGGTGATATAACATTAATCCTATTTAATTTAAATCAAAGATGAATAACATAGGGCGTCCTAAATGTCTTGAGACTTGCCCCTCCCGCATGATTAGGATATAAATCAAACTGTTTTATACCACTTTTTTTGCAAAATAATTTCTATGCGAAGGTTGGATCACCTTCTGGAACTCTTTCCACTAGTGGTGAAAAGGTTTTAATCGCGTTTTCTCTGGTGGCATGCAATGCGAACGATTTCGGCTGATAAATATGCCTGCATTTATAAACTGCTGTTTATCATGTCTATTTCAATTTCTGCGATGAAATCTATGTAGGTCATTCGGATCGTAGCCCTATCAGTTTAAAGATTTAAAACTAGTGCCCCATCTCAACACCGGCACTCTCACGAGACCTTTATTTATTTATATAAGCCCAAATTAGAATTTTATCTGTAAAAGAAAATATATTTTAACAAGATGTGTACCAACTTCGCTCTGCGTTTATTAAAATATTTTATATTTCTAAAAAAAAGTTAATTTTCTTTTACTAACATGGTTGCGTGACGTCGAACAAACCCTACTATTTTTGTTCAACGTCCTCTAAATTTTACATTTATACTTGACTTTACTTCACTTGACTATATTTTCTTCTCTATGAATATTATAAAGCTACAAGGCTGTATTTGATCACTTGAAAAGTGAGCAGTTACTGCCTTTTAGCTTTGCACCGCAGTGTACCGCCAGTTACTAAAGTATGCATTGAGCAAGTGAACATTTCCGGAATATGTCCAGAGAGATTCCCACCGAAAGGCAATGCTTAACGCCGCGTTGGCTCGATGCCGGGACAACGTCGGAGACATTGGCCCGGCATCGAACCGACGCGGCTTCCCACGGATCGACAAACCGCATCCAAGGCAAAGACGAGGAAGTACAATGGAGGATCACATGGGAGCGAAGGTCAAGAATAACACATGTTGCAATTGCGTTAACAGGAGCTAACGACCCTATGGATTCCCAGTCCGTAATGATGGAAGTTTCTGGTCCATCATTGGTAATTGTCATTGCAGAAAACACAAAAGTAATCTCGGCAGCTGTAGGCCTGTTTGCTGCATTTGTCACTAACGAGCGATTGGATTCCGCTACAGGTGTAAAATTACCGTTATATATTTTGAGATATTCCAGCTTCGCGCCCATGGTCTTATGAACTTCAAAGGCGATTGTAGGAATTAGGAGTGTCCCTTCATCTACTTATACCATCAAAGTTGGTCTACTATTGGAACTGAAATTCTCTGAAGATAATAGTTGAAACGATGTCACCGTACCTTGTGTACGCTAGTGTGTTTGAATGATGAATTTTATCATTTTGTTCTCGCTCGCTGTGATATTTCATGTCAGAATTACTTTATTCTCTGACACTCAGTGTCTAGAAGTGGTTAAAACTTGAAAGTAAATTATCTAAGAAATGGGAAGAGACAGGTCCATCGGCGCGCACGACTGAAGGCTGCCCCAGCTGAGCAAACGACACGAGTGCCCTCCAGCGACCAAAGAAGGCAACAAGCAATTGTTGCTTCTTCGTGCACCTCCAGCCATGTATTAGTCCTGCTGCTACATGGCTACTGCTCACAAGTTTACCTTGTGTTAAGTAGGCCCCACCAGTTTTGTAGAAGTGCGAGAGCGATTCTAAAATATGGTAGGTTTTTTATATCCAGCGCTGTGAAAAGTGACAGTAATCGATTTAACAACCGAGGAACATGAATCGTATCTAACATTATAAGTCCAGAACAAAAACTGGAGCAGCTTCGAATGCGGCATCACTTTTGAGCGCTACAGCAGCTGCCCCGTTGTCAACGAGGTGCGAAATATACTGCCGAGCAAAGACAAACAACAGTAACTGCTTACTTGAAAAGTAAGCAGTTACTGCTGTTTGCCTTCTCTCGGCGGCATACACCTGCAGAGGACAACACTGACCCAGACGTTAGCTTGTATCCAGATTTAAAAAAGGAACTGCTCATTGGAGCAGAATAGCAACACAACAGCGACTGACTTCTCCATCTGGCAGTTTCTGTTTTGATCAATCCATTCTGATGGGCCGTCCTGCTATAAAGGATATGCGGCCGACTTCCTGACACTAGCTGACATGACAATATTACTATTATCCGTTCTAGGTGGATGGGCCTACTTCCATTGTTTAGTCTTATTTACCCTGCATCATCGCATCATTATGTGTGAGCTAGTTCGCACCGATTTAAGCATGGTAAGTTCGTAGCATATCTTATTCTAATTATTACTTTGACCAGCTATCATAAGATATTTGTCTTTTTATATAGGCCTATAGCATGCATACATGCTTGATCAGGTAATAGACTAAGAATCATATAGCATTTATTTTATTCATTTAGGGAGCTGGGTCGTCTTGCTTCACTGAACCGTAATATTTACATTGCGGCGGATCCCAATACAGTAGACGTTGACCATGCTACACATTCGGGTGGGACCACAATGTTTACTCCGCGAAGCTTGACGACCACCTACTTTAATGTTATTAGCTGCGACTTACGAAGATAACCGATTTAATATTTTGTTGGTAGGATAACGATGTACTTAAAGTAGGTGAGCTCCCACTAATGCTACACCTGCTGTCATAAAAAATTGCTCAATAGGCAGAAAAGCTGAGACTCATTCCAATTAGACCCTAGTGAAAACATTACTGCTACACGTTGCAGAGATATTCGTATTTATCACCGTGTCTCTTTGTTTTCTGTGTGTTGAATATCAGAAACTATTTACTAAAAAGAAAGCAGCCGTTCATATCAAAAAGTAAGTAGCGGTAATATTTTGCAGACATATTCGTACTTGTGATTAATTTATGCTGTGCCTCATTTTTTCTGTGAGTTTTGACTTGCTAAATATGACCATAACGGGTGTAAAAAAGGTCTACAAACTGTTTAAATTTGTGATTGTGATTGATTTACACTGTGTCTCATGTTTCTGTGGGCTTTTTCATGTCGAATATCACCAGAACATGTGTAAAAAGGGGTTTAAAAACTGCTTATCATTGCTTGGATATGAAAGAGTGTATCCGTCACTTTGTAAAGTGGCAGATACACCCTTTCATATCCGAGGAGACATTATCCAGAAATATTCGTACTTATGATTGATTTCTAACCTCTCTGTTTTTCTGTGTTTGCAGCACACACCGGTAGTGGACGGCGCTGGTCAGCCGCGGCCGGACACCTGCACCACGATGACCACCCTGGCCAGTCTGGTGCTGGCCACCGTCTGCGGACTCCCACTCCTCATACTCATCTGGATCCTGTCAAGGACGTCATCCTCGTCTAAGAGGGACTCGGCTGCAGATTCTTCATCGTCACATTCAGGTACGTCAACTTGGAGAAAAAAACGAAATTTGTTATAGGTGTACTCCGATTCACATTAAAGCTATAGACCACTCTATGTATGTTTTTGGTTTAGCTGTACCCCAGTTGCCTCTATGTCTATAATCAGCTTGGTGCTTTCTGGGTACTGATGAGTCCCACTTTTTGTGCACCGTGGACTATTCCTCGAGGTGTGGTGCATGCAATTCGCTGATTTATGAGTAAATTCTTAACCAATCTATCTTGAAGAAATTTGCAATCATTTATTTATCTTGAAAATTTATCATAGTTTTAGTTAGAATTTCACAAACTCGGCTATTTGATATGTAATATAATTATTCTTACAACAAATAATTGTGTTTATAGAGGGGCGTCATTCATTTTTAGCAATAAACTATTTTCAAATGAAATGTTCAGGATAATCGCCGAATCACTGGTAAATAGAGTTTGTAAAATGTCATGACAAGTTGTTGCAAAGCTACATGCAAAATAATAAATACATAAATAATAAACATTAGTAGTTATTCAGCAGGTGGCGTGTATCTTGACAATCTCGGAAATTCGCGTGGTGATTTTTGGGTATACCCTATAGCCTACTCTTGGAGTTAACCCTTTGAGTGCGAGAGTGACAGTTTGACGTCTATAGACGTGAAATTCTGACGTCTAAAGTCGGTCACCGCACTGAAAGAGTAAAATATTTATAAAGGCCGTAGACCGATAACATATGTATTTAAATGAAGCAGAAAGAGCTAACTGAGACATTTATCATGTTTATGATAATTTCCAATTGAACAAAAATACGTTGGTCTCCATGGTTTATACAAAAATATTTCAGCGCTTTAAGGGTTAATCTCGCTCTGAGGAAACGAACTATTTGACGACGATTGCGCCAGATGATGTGATCCACTTCCATATACAATAAACAACACTGAAGAAAAATAGTATCGTATCACTGCCATGCAAAGACACACAAAAAGCAGTAACTCCTTACTTGAAAAGTAGGCGGTTACTGCTTTTTGTTTTTGCACGACAGGCCTATTATATTTGAAGTATACGCACGGCAACCTTGTACTGCTCAGTAAAATGTACAAAACAACATTTGGGCGTGATTGAATGTGCATCGCTTTTCTGTGTCAGATGCGGCGTATTAAAAATATATCACGGAATGAAAAATGAGGTGATTATTATAGAATAATGGTGTGGTGACACAGCAGATCGTGTTGTAGGCTGACTTTGTTTGACTTTACGCCAATTACTGTAAATGCCATCATTTTTGTCTGTGGAATTTATTCAGAACTTATTGAAGCACGTGTGAGTATTGTCCTCTCACACATTTTGAAATCTCTCGTCCTGATACTCCTGGATGGTGAATCAAGGAGGTTATCTATGAAACTTCATTGGATAAATTTAACTCAGCAATGTTATAGGTCAGAGTGAATTTCAGAAAAATATAGGCCTACGTACGTATATAAGTCTTCAAAGTTTTCAATGTGAAATTAACAGCCATGGTAATATTTGTTTTCTGACCGCATTTGTTATGACCTCGCCGGTAACGCTTCTCCCAAGGAATACTGAATAAAATATAACCTCAATATCGTATAGGCCTATAGACATGGATTTGCAGGCCCATTTTGTTTTCTATCTTTTCAGCCAAATGAGGTCATTTTTCATGGTATAAAATGAGATGTTCGTTAATGACACATACATCCTAACATCCTTCTACTATTTTCATCTTTCTCCAATTTTTGAGTTATTGAACGATAAGTTAATCAGTACATATTTTAGTATATCTTTCCCCCCCCCCCCCCCCCTGAAATGAATCCTGTCAACCAAAAACTCTGACCTGTGTACGTAGTGTAAAACCTCCCATGGACATCTTCCTGGTCGGCCGTTCCGTGCACCAGGGTTTGTTGCAATGTTGAGGCGTGTCCAGAGACCCACTATACCCGGGGTAAAAAATAAACCTTGGATTGGTACGTGTTAAAAAAGGGTTAAAGCTGAAAATTGTTTCATCTTCAAATTAATTAAAACATTGACTGCCAACAAAAATATCAGTAGAACAAGACTTAACCCTTTGCCTGCCAGTCGTTTTAATGCGTTTTATTAGCCGATTAAACCACTGTTATTGGTAATGAAATCGTCGCCTCGGAGCTAAAGGATCCTATCTGACACTCGTCAGAGTGGCAGATAGGATCCTTTAGCTCCGAGGCGACGATTTAATGACTGTTTAGACATCAATATTTGTTAATGTTTGGTCTCAAATTAAACAAATATGAGGTATTTTCAACCACTCGAGGTTGTGGATCGCGGTGGCGAGACACAACCTCGAGTGAATGAAGATTTAAATAAATTAACTTAGCAGGGTAAGGGTTAACCCATTTCCACAGCTACAAAGCCTACACTTAATTAAATAACTGCTAACATAGCTGATAGGCCCAACAAGTTTAAGCGGAAGATAATATAACCATTCTAACGGAAATTAATAAACAGTATAATAATAGGATACCATGGCTATCATTTACACTGTATTATAAACTATCAAATGCTTCCTCTGCCCCATAGCACTGTCTGACACCATCATCTACTAGTGTATTAATATGATTAATGATTGTGATGTTAAACTGATTACCTCTACCGGTGTCAGTTTGTTCAACCACATTTGGGTGTTTATTGTAAAGCGATGGCTGTGCAGTTCTTGTTGAAAATACTTTCCCTGTAGTAAATGACACGAGTAAGATAACTTTCCCTGTATGTGCTGTTGATAATTGGAAAAATCATCCTAATTTAACAATAAGGCTGTTATTCTATTTATCTATCTTGTATGTAGATTTTGCAGTGTTATTACATATTAAATGTTCAGATACTCTATGACCATGACCACCCATGCTCTTGTTTAAATCTCTACCAAAATAGTCTTGGTGAGTTTGGATTTTCTAAAAAGCTTGACTAAACTGAGTGGCGCGCTTGTCCCTTTAACTTACACCTAATTAAAATGCATAAATATATTTTAGATGATAATATCAAATTATGTACAATATATTATAGGGGTGCACATAATATTTACCACTAGTCGTGGATGAGTACGTCTAATGTATGTCTAATGTATGGCATAGATGAGATATGTACGCCTATATGTGGGCTACGTTTTAACCACCTCAATTATTAACGGACAGTATGCTGTCTGATTTTAACAGTGTCATTGATTTTCACATTTGAGATTTTGCGGCACAAACAAAATGTTTTATCATTCACCATGGCCCTATTGTTCTGAATGAGTCCAAATCGTTACCATTATTGATGATTATTTTGATAAATGGAAACTCTAGTTTATATTAACACTTTATAATTCTATCTGTAGACGTGAAGAGGTTGATCAGTTTTGTTACCGTAGCCGTCCACCACATCCTGAAGAGTTCGCCCCAGAACCTTCTCAGCATTGTTCCAATGCTGGGCCAATGTCTAAGGCATTGGCCCAGCCTTAAATCGATGGTGGTCCAGCGTCTTGTGTTTGTAGTCCTTGCTGGTCAGGATGTTATTGTCATCAGCACACAAATTGATCCATTGTTGGCTTAACGTTGTGCCAGCGTCTACGACGCTGGCCCAACGTTAAGCCAAAACTGGACTTGATCAAAGCCCCGTGTATCACGAGTTGTCACCAGGATAACACTGATTTTCGTTGTATGCTCACAATTGTACACAATCTGTAACGACCTGTCAGGGATTATCTATTGTTTTAATCACAAAAGCCACCGTAAATATGTCCGTGTTTAACCGCTATCAAAAACTGCGACTTATATATGGCAACTCGTGTGTTACAGAGACAGACGGCGGTGGAAAAAACAGACAGGAGGGTGTGTACGAGAAGGAAGAAGGCGGGAGATCCGGATTGGATCCGTGTGATGGTAAAAGGGGCGCAGGACGTCCCCAGGGTGTGTTAGGTGATATTAACAGCAACATTCCTCTGAGTAAACATCTGGCGGGTGTGACAAGGGCCCGCGACCCAGGACAGAAATACGACTGTGATAACGGATCTGTGGCCGGTAATATACGGCGATTACGGGGCACCATGGGTAACACTCAAGAGGGGGAGACCTCCTCTCATCACGATGAGGAGGAGGTGGGGGCTACTGAACAACAAACTCCTCTCACCTCCACCCCACTCAACAAACAATTAAAGCCGATAAGCGGCGGGTTGGCGGCCTCGCGGCGCTCCGGTGACGGTCAGTCATCGGGTGCGGGTGACGCTGCCGCCTGTGACGCCAAGGTGAAGATGAGAGGTGAAGACCTACAGGAGATGTCACCTATCACGGAGAACTCCATCTCATCAGTCAAAGGTGGAAAAGACTCCAGCGATAGCGTGGTGTGCGAGGATACTTTCGTGATGCATTCAGACGCCTCCTTGCTGGGCAGCTCTCCCGGGAGAGGTAAAGACCAGGAGAAATGTCACAAGTGCAAGGAGGCCGGCTTTTCGTCGTCTCTCGTGAGGGAGGCTAGGAATGCAATGCAAGAGAAATACGAGGATTATTGCAGGTTCCTACGCGAGCAGCTTGAGAAAGAAGGGCGAGAGAGGGAGAGGGCGCAGGAATGGTCCGAGTTCCTATGTCTGGAACTGGACGCTCACATTAATGCCAGAATTCACGCCGAGGATAAGTACTCTCAGCTGTGGCTCAGATCTAAGTATCTATCTGAGCGATATAAGCGGATGCAGGGCATGTACTCCTCTCTGAAGAAGGAACTGGACAGTCTCGTTTGTTTCGAGCCCACCAATAAAGCCAGATGCTCTGGTGACGCTCAGGAAGTCACCAGTGATGTGGTGGAAAGAAAGGAAAATCCTGTGTTATGTCTCCCTCCATCCACCGAGGAATGTTCAGGAAGTCATTGTGAAGACCTCGCACAGGGCACTCATAGCATGGAGGACATTGCCATCAGTGAAGACCAATCTCATTCTGGTGAGCCTTGTAGCAGTGAGGTAGCACACGTCAACTGCAGCACAGACAATGACGTTCTCATTGTGGTCACAGACAATGACTCTAGCGTTCAAGAAACACCCCAGATTGTTCAACAAGACACCCAGGAGGTATATGATGATATAAAAGATACCGCATTGTCCGAAACTTTTGAACACGAGGACGACAAGTTGCTCTCTCGCGATGCACAGCCAGCGCCTGCTTCTGCAGATCAGTTATTATCTGCTTATGAGGCAGAAGCAGCCGGGGACAGCGACATAGACGACTTGGTGGAAATTGCTAAAGCCGTCAGCAAGCAAAAGGCGGGTCTTCCGAAGAAGAAATCCCCCCGCATGAAAAGAAAACATGAACTGCCCCTGATACGTCTGTCTCAAAGCACAAGTCAGTCCACTCTGTCTGAACCTAGCTTTGACCAAGAGGAATCGGCCTCTGACATGTCTGAAGAGATGCTACGTTCCTGGGCTTCCCATCTGGTGAATAATGTCATACATGACGTCATACAGCGAGGTAGGTGTTATATTAGATGTCCACAGTTGCCTAGGCCTAATCTTGGAATTGAGTTTTTTGGTTATGTCGCGAAAATTTTCAAAATTGTTAAATATATTCTATCAGTTATGTGGCCTGTGTTTGGGATTCGTGAGCTTAGTTGCTGTATTACTTGTAAATGTAAAGTGTATGATTTTATATCAGACTATAAACAGATAAACCTGCACTTTACCTTTTCCGTTCTGGCAGGCACGAGACATTAACCCAATGGTTGTGTGATGTTGGGCCGACGTCGCAGACGGTGGTTCAATATTAAACCACCATTAAGCCACCATGGGCCAATACCTTGTTTTTGTTGTGTTCTTGATATATATTTCATTTATTTGAAGCTACCATTACTGACGCAATTGCAACCTTAAAGTGAATGAAAAGATACGCTACTCTTCAAACATGTTATTAATTACAAAAAATGGTGATCAGGTGATGGTCCTTTATCTGTTTACCTCACAGTCTGATAATAATACATTATCTTGATTATCATATCGTTTGAAGAAATGTAGTAAGTTTATTGCATCATATTTACGTCACTCTTATTATCGTATTTATAGTGAGCCCTCTGCAATGATTTTTAGTCGATTGAGCCAAAAAGTGACTTTGCCTTTGTTGATTTCCTGCTGTTTTCTTCAATATTTGCATAATGCCTGTTATCATGGTTATACCATTTAATATAGTCATGGCCCACTCTAACATGTCTAGCTGCGATTAGAATTTAATTGGTTAATATGCTAAGCTAATTCCGTGATATTGCCATTGAAAAACTCAGATATACGAATCAGTTTTTTGCAGGCATTCCACTCTGTATTTTTATCAACCACAAAACTTAATTAAATGTTTCAGAGTACAAAGGTCAGCATCTGTTCAGAGACGTACAGGAAGTAGAATCCACCTGGGAGGCCACATACTCAGCAGCCCACTCATCCCCCCGAAGCAGTCCTAATAGGACACCCTCCTTCAGTGAATTCTGCAGCTTCTCTCAAAGTGAGGATGTGGAAGCTAACATTCTGGAGGAGCTTGCTGTGTATAACATACACGCCCGCTCCTCAGCCCCCCACGCTGACAAACTCACCGAGAACTCACCGCGAGCTCAGACTGGTGCGCATTGTGATAGTCGACTACTGGTCAGTGACGGACTGGTCGCCAGAACTCGAGCGGACGTGAACGCCAGCCCTTTGCGTGACAGCGACGGACAATTGAACGAGGATGAAAACACCGCGGTCTCAATGCAGGAGCGCAAGGCTTTGTGGGAGGAGAAGCTATCCTGGAAACGAGGGCATGACGTCACGAAGCACGTGACTGATGTGGGTGGCGGGAGCGGTGGTTTGAAGCGAACTAAACAGATCTTGGAGGAGAATCTCAACGTGAGCTCAGACTCTTCAAACGGGACTAATAACTGTGACAGGTCAGTGGATCTGGGCCTGGACGGCAGTCACAACGTGCAGCAGACTAAACAGATGTGGCAGGAGCTGGCCACGCAGAAAACCTCCCCAGAGAGGCCAGTGAACGGCCACTGCTCGCCCAACAAGTCTCCCGATCGCACAGAGAGCTCCAACCAGATGCAGCTCAAGCTCCAGCAGTGGGAGAACTACCAGGAGAACATCGGCTCCTCTCCGGAGAGTCCCAGAGAAAACGACCTCGGCTCACAGCTCTACGAACACGACGAGGACAAGATCGATATCAGCAACGAGCACATGTCCAGTTTCGTCTTCTCCACGTCCATCCGGAACGTGAAACAGACCAAATCCAAGTGGGAGACGCTGATGGCGGACGCCTCTCCTGAGGCCGACATCCCGGACAGCCCCAGGGAAGACGTGGTGCAACCCCCCGCACCCGCTACCAAGTCCACCTCCTTCATTCGCGGCACCAAGTTCGCCAGTCTCAAAAACCAGTGGCAACAAAAATGAAGCGACTCCCTCTCGCGAGCGACCACTGGGCACACGACGTTGTTGCGACTTTGATTCAACGTCACAACAACGTCGTGTGCCCAGTGGGATTAGCTAATGTTTGATCACCACATCTCTCTAAATTGAGATTCCCACAAACTGGGCAACGTCGGCTCAGTGCTAGAGGAACTTCGCAAACGTCTGCCCATGCAGCATTGAATCAATGTTGAATCACTTCTATTGTCACTACTGCACCTATAGATATGTGCGTTCAACTTTGCAGCTAACACGAGACGTTGCCCCAATGTTGTTTTGATGTTGGTCTAGCGTCGCCGACGCTGGCCTAACATTAAAGCGACATCGTGTTAGCTGAAGTCTCTCTTTGGAACCAAAAGGTTGCCTGCTTCTTTAACAAGTAACAGAATGACGCTTTGGTTCCCGGGAGTGAAAATGTATGTTGTCATATAGAAATCCAATCCTTTGAACTGCATTTAACTCTTGGTGGCTATGATAAGCCATTATTAAATATTGTCACCCTGGATACGAAATTGTGTATCTGCACCCTTTCATATCCAAAGGGACGAGATACCAGTACTAACTACTTGAAAGGAATGGTAAATTAAGGACTAAAATAAGATTGCTATATATAATCGTTCATTATATAAACGTTCATGGTAGCGTATAAGCTATGCGGTAAATTATTGTACTTTAATCATTGGTATGAAGACATTCATCCAGTGGAATTAATACCTGTCTAAATGTTAGCTGCATGATTCTGCCACTTCAATAATAACTGCGTTCAGTATAATATTAAATATCGTTATCACTTAAACTTATATTCTTTTGATTCAATAGTTTATTTTATGTTTACTATAAATCAGCATTATACATTTATGTATTTATAATAAAGATGCGTTTGGTCCACTTTTTTAAAATAAGATAAAGTTTTGCTATTCATGGCGATATTCTAAAATTAATTTAATTAGTTGCTACCTTAATAATGGGCCAGTGTCGCAGACGGTGGACCAATTTCAGCCTGTCATTGCATCAAATTTTTAGCAAATATCATTTTTACGAATAATAGGAACGATAATAGTTTAAAATTAAATGATCTGAGAAATGCACTAATTATACTGCATTTCGTTTTTTGTCTTTCGCGATAATGTGTGTAAATGGACATTATAACCGACGCTAATCGAATCCAGCGACACACGGTACTCATGATACAGTGTAACTTTTTTTTCAAAATATGATTTGTGTCGTACATAGGGTTAACCCTTTACCTACTTGTGACTTGTGTTTAATATAGCACAAAATTATTTATTTTGACATCATCTCAACTCGTAGCCAGAGCTGATCTGAGATGACGTCGAAACAACTAGTGACGTCACTAGTTGTTTTGACATCCGCTCAGCTCAGCTCTGACTACGACGTAGCCAGAGCTGAGTTGAGCTGATATCGAAAGAAGTAGCTCAGAGACAGATTTGTACTTGATGGATTCGAATTTGTATGCGAAATCAAGTCTCTTGTAAACGTATGGCTTTTGTAAATTCGAAATATTTTTGTGTGAGCATGCGTCGCGAGCAGGTAAAGGGTCAACTCACACTTGCATTTTCCCAAACTATTGTCTTTCACGTTTTGCAATAATCTCACATTTAGCATTGTAAGATTTATTCAAGTAACATTTCCTATTGAGCATGTTGATAGTTTACTCTTGAACACGTTCATTAACCCTTTCAAGCCTGAATTTACCATGTCACCTTTATCCACCAGTGTAAGTCGTGAATTGCTTGCTGTCGCATTTATCGTTCCAATAAATTTTCGTTCTAAACCCCTACTTGCATGAAACCAGGTATTTTTTCAGAGATGCAAAATAGTTATTTTATGCATCGTGAGGTTTTAAATAGTTAAATAGAACAAGCCATAATTACGAAATCAATTCAAGACATTTCGAGTAATTTTTATTAATAGCGATAAATGACCGTGACAACATTTATGGGGTCATGTTCAATTTTAAGAGTTAAATTATGAGCTGTTAATTCACAGCATAAATGTATTGGAAAACATGGAATGAACTACTAGTATCTGCTTAGCCTGTTAACCCTCTCAGACCGTCTTTATACGTCAGATTTTGACGTATAAAGACGTTTCCGCACTGAAAGAATTTAAATATTCATAATGGCAGTTGAGCCATGACATAGGTATTCAAATGAAGCGGAAAGACCTAACTAAGACATTAATTTCAAGTTGAAAAATCCTGTCATCTCTATGGTTTACATAAAAATATTTCAGCGTTGTAAGGGTTACATTTTCTAAGTGAGAGTAATAAATTATTTCACTTTTCATAATTTAAACGCTAAACAAATAACCAATCCTTTTACTGACTGCAAATTTATTTAATAAGTAAATTGAATTGTCAGTATTTAAGATATTTTCTTGTTAATCCTTGTCCTGATAGACCCGTATGTTAACGATTTTAAGGAATTTTGAAAATAAAATAGTTTATGGTAAATGTTCAGTTTTTCAAACACGTGTAATCCCATTTGGGAGATTCATCTTTGTGTTCTACATTTATGAGTACATCGGAGGCAGCTCCATGCTTGTTAAGATTGCTGTAATGTTCGCAGATGTGTGGCCTAATTCATGCACCAATATCGTCCCTTGGAGATAAAGGGTGATATCTGCCACTCAGTAGAGTGGAAGAGATGACCCTTTAGCTTCCCAGGCGACCATATGATCTCTTATTCTATTTCAACTTTGTCTATTCTACATGTATCGCTTGATGCAATGCTTGTTTAGCTGTTATTTACTATGCAACGGTATATAAAATACATCACTATTTCATTATGATTCTGTTTTTGTCTTCTTTATCGAAATGTTTTTAAATGATAGGGTCAATGATCCTGTAGCTCATCCGCGCATTATACAGGGCTGAGAGAGACAAATTACAGAATAGACTAAATCTGTGAGGTGAGGATTAAAAGTTGTTATAATGTGAATATATAGGCCTATATAATACTATAATAATATTTAATATTCCGTATGGAAACAGCTCTTCTGATGCAGTTGTTATGAATAATATTCTTGATATATTTAATTTGAAACAACACGTGAACGTCCCCACCCATAAATTTGGAAATACCCCGGATTGGCTCATTACAAGTGATGAATGTAATTAAATTAACAAAATAAGATCAACAGATCATATCAGTGACCACTATTCATTTGTTGCTACTCTGAACGAGACTGCAAAACAATGTCAGCCAAAGCAAAAAATAAATTACAGATCTTACAGTAAATTTGACATTGATAATTTCAAAAAATCCCTAACCAATTCCGACCCTAATTCAAAATCCTGATACAAATACCATGCTAGAATGTCGACATTGTTAGATAACCATGCACCTCTAATAAGTTGTAACGTAACACCAATTGCTAGACCAGTAAATGAGTGGATAACCGATGAGATCTTGTTATCTAAAAGGAAAAAAGGCAGTTGGAGGGAATATGGAGATCGAACAGATTCTAATCAATCACGACTCAAATTCATTTGTGTAATAGAGTAATGTCAAAGGCAAAAATAACCTATTATTCAAATTTGGTTTCGAAGAACATAACTAACCCTAAAATATTATGGGATACACTGACATACATTCTGCATAAAAAAAACCAGTATACTTTCGGATAGTTGATGCAATACCAAGCTTGCTAGTTCTTTCAAAGATGTTTTTCAGTAAGATCGCTAATATTAGGGACACTGCTGTCATCACAATCAGATTCAACAATTCATCCTGAACCAACTCTCCAGCTGCCCCCAATCATTTACTCACTTTTTCACAAGTCTCGGAAATCGTTGCCAGCCAAATAAAAACTCACATGCATAATGCAGGATTTCGTTTAACCTTCAATCGACATATTTTGTCAGCTTAAGACCATCGTGAATTTACTGCTCTTTTGCTCTTGGTTTTTGACATGATCGATCATGACCTATGGTCGGTATATTGACTGGGTGATTTGGCATTGATGGTGTGGTGTTACAGTGCGTTCAATCTTACCTGACTGGTCGTTTTCAGCTTGTAAAAGTTAATGGTGTACTGTCTGCGCCGCAATTGTTATTGTGCAGTGTTCCACAAGGCTCTGTGTTGTGTCTACTTTTTTTGCTATGTATACTACTCCTCTCAATTCAATAATAACAGCTTTTGGTCTGAAGCATCACCTTTATGCTGATACACACAAATCTACACATATATTTAGTTGCAGAAGATATAACACAGTCGTTATTTTTTGTACAAAATTTTATGCTGGCAATTCAGGTCTGGATGAACCAAACATGCTGAAGCTTACTCCTAGTAAATTGTTGGTAATTTAACTCAACGTAAGAAAGTCGCTCATATTTTCCCAGTTAAACTTCCCAACTAAAATATTGCCGAAATAGAGTCCATACAAAACCTGGGTGTGGCTTTTGATCCAGCTTTTTCATTCTAGAAACATATATTTGTAGATCAGCTTTTTAATATATCCGCGATTTTAGACACATTCGAATTCATCTGAGTAAGCTACTGCAATTTATCTAGCCTATGCTCCAGTGAGTCGACTCTTTGGCTAGATGCGTAGCACTCAGGCATCACGATGCCAGGGTTGGTGGTTCGGTCCCCGAGCTGGGCAGTTTCAACACTGTTACATTGGCGCCCAATAACGGTTCTCCTTGCCGGTAATGCAGAACCAATAGGCCTGACTTCAGTACAGAACACTGGGGATAGGGTTGGAGGTAAAAGGCAGGCAGGAGAAGTTAACCCACGAGTGTGTTGAAGGCTGCTCGGGGACGAGCAGATATTTGAGAGGAGAGTATGTAGCCGGGTGTGTGTATGACGGACTGGAGTGATTACTACTCTGGCCAACGAGTCGACTCTTTGGCTAGATGCGTAGCACTCAGGCATCACGATGCCAGGGTAGGTGGTTCGGTCCCCAGGCTGGGCAGTTTCAACACTGTTACATATATATATAATAAGCCCACGTTAATGAAATTGAAATGCTCAGTCTGTCAACTTGGTAGTTTGAGACGGTTCTCAATCGTGTATTTAATAGTCCTACCTGTAAACCGAGCTTATTATTTTTCTTTCCTTCGTCAACACTATTTTCGGATGAGTGCCTAGTGTATTTTGTTTTTGTGCGATGGATCGTTCTTGTCAAACTGTGGGACTTCGAAAAGTTCATATAATTAATCCAGGATTATGCAAGATAGCCGCTTATGTTAGTGTCAACTTTCCCGTTCTACAAGTGCGCTCTCTAGTCTGGGGTTAGTTTGACCAGCATCATGCCATTGAGATTTCGCGCATAAAGGCCGACATTCCACTTCAGCGTGGTGGACCAGCAACTGTTACTGTTGTACGCGTAACTGACGCAGGATAAGCAGATCTAATTGTTGCTGGTGACGTCATAGAGTCTGTATCAATGAAGGTAACTTTGTCGACTTGGAAAAAACTGGCAAACTTCTGGAAAAGCTTAGGCCAGCTTATGTATTCTGTGCTGGTGTATCTAAAACGGAATTTCAGGCTGTTTGTTCTGGTGTGAGATATGTTCCCAAATTAAGTTATTGAGAAAAATGTGCCATTCAATCGAGTTGCCAGCAAAAAAATGTTTAAAATGGTACACACTTCGCACAAATGCCACTAGAGATGAGAGGAACCTTGTGCTAGAAAGAGATAACAGGTGTGCTGAATGTAACCAGATGTATCACCGTGCAAGATTTACAAGTAGACGAAATCTAGACATTCCGTTAAAAGGGCGACTACAGAGGACATAGGACCATCTTCCAGTAATCCTATCCACCCTTCGAGTCCACGTAGCAAAGATATACTGTATTTTTGTGCATCTTTAGTGAATGTTATTTATTTGAGATGTGAAAGGTTAGTCATTTATTCAAGTACTTTTGCCCAATAATAAATGCGCATTAACATACCAAGCGTTGCCAATAATTGTTGTAGATGTTTAAATCGCATATCCATCACAATTGATGCGGCTACGTCGTCCCTTTTTGCTGAAGAGGCTCTCACTCGGGATCACCATTTTTGTCATTTTATTTTGACTAATGTATAATAACTTTTCAAAATAATATATTTCCCCTAAAACATAACTTTCTATCAAGTACTTTGTAATGTTAAGATATTATTTTAGCTAAAGGTAAAATCCCCCCCCCCACACACACACTTCCTCGCTCACAATAGTGATAGGACTAACTTTATACCATGAAGCAAACGCGTCACAGTGTAGTTTCTTACTAAATTAAAAAAAAAAATCCATCAACGAAATTTTATTCCGTGTAAACATTCAGCCACAATAAGGTCCTGAGCGATGTACCAACATTTAAACAATATCTAATGAGCCATTCACAGGAAACACAAAACATATGTATAATATTTATTCAATTTAGGACCAACGAAAGACGTTGGACCAACGTTGTATGAATGATATACAAATATTTTGTGTTTACTGGGCTGCCTCGTGCCGGTCGGGTGGTTTATCTATCCCCCCCCCCCTTCTCCCCCGGATCGACATCTACATCCTCATCCAGCAATCACTGTTGGTTTACCCAAGGACTGTTTACCATTTGGCCAATATCTTCAATTTTGATCATCTCACCACTGTGTCAAATCGTTCTGTCGTATCATACGGGGTGAAGGTGATGTGACAGGCTGGTAATGTGGTTGGTTGACGCATGGCTGATGTTGTTTGCGGCAAAAGTCGAAGACATGCGTCCCTACAGTCTGTATAATTGGCGAACGTGATCCAGATTAACCCTTTATCACCGAGTAGTTTCCGATCAGTTTATAAATGTGTTTTCACCAATTTAGGCATCTTTTTAAATTGCCGGGCGGAGACAAGAAAAAAAATGTTTTTTAAGGTGATTAAATATTTAGTTACAGCATATCCTTCAGACAATTATTTATTCCATGAAAAATCAATCTCAAAGTATTTATTTCAAATATACTCCAGTCCCCCATTGGAGATTGAATGGTGGCTCCTGACAATTTTCTGAGTATTCATGACAAATTATGAATACAAGTATTCGTATTGTATTTAAATACTATTTAAAATTCCTGTATTTATCAAAACCGAGAACAATAAAACAATAATAAAACGTGTTATTGAAACACAACTGATTTAAGCCCCTATTTATTTTCTTCTTGCTAGGATCTTACACGCATAACGTTGTACAGGTTAGTTTTGAAAAAGAGCGATTGACTAAAGATGTGTGTGTCATAAATCTGCGGCCTGTGCGCTGTGACATAATACTATGCCTGAGCCTACTCCCTTAACATGTTAACAGACAAATCCGTTCACCCTCTTTTTGATGACAACATTGCAATATGTGATAAGAGTACCGTACTCACAAACCACGGCCGTCATCGTCTCCCGGCCTCCAACAACATCCTCCTCACCTTCTCAGTAAAACACGATAAGTTGATCCATGCAGTGTTAGATTTATGTTGGGCCAGCGTCGCAGAATTTATGCTATGGGTCTACAACTGGGACTTAGTATAGCCCTAAATGTCATCGTATTTCACTAGTGGTAAACGGCATTTAATGCTGTACTACGAACAGACAGACAATATTTTGTTGACACAAAGACAAGTCATCACAGACTTATTCGTCTGTACCTACATTCTAAACATTAATTCAATGTTGAACCAATGTATCAGGATACATAAAAACACACTATTTCTGTGAATGACATAATTTTACCTTCCTCATGCATTACATTATTATTCTTCTATTATTACTGCTTTTTCATTACATCTTGCCACTATAGGTATATTTTACATGTATTTGTATTCGATTACATCTGGACAGTGATGTATTCGTATTCAAATACATTTTTAAAGGGAGTATTTGTATTCATGACTTCACTTCTACAATTAATAGACATATGGCATCATGTATATTTAGCATCATTGATAGGCTCTATAATCTGATAGTACAGATACACGATCATGGTGATTTTAAAACCTGCTACTGAACTGTTTACGAGCCACAACTTTCAAAGGGTTTAGACCTATATATAATCGTCCAGCAGAGTGACTGGCTTTCGATCGGGGGAAGTGGGCTATGTATAGCAGCATCTTGTTGGTAGATATATGCTCATGAATACTCGTGTGGATATCAGGAGCAGATCCCATCTGTATCAGATATGTACTTAACCACAGCACCAGATAAGACAAGCTGACAATGACGCCTTTGTGAGATCCTAGCCATGTGCTGAACGCGCACGTGTTCCACCAGCTTATCCCGTAGTCTGACGTGAGCACCGCTCCTCCAATAGGAAACAGCTCAGTCATATATTATGATAATTAGGCGAGATCCCCATTGGAGTAGTCGACAGACAGTGTGCATGCATCGCGGGAAAGATGCATCAGCAGCGGTATACCACTGTGATTCAAGCGACGCCTAGCGTGTACGTGTTAACTAAACTGCGAAACTCAAACTATCATGGACAAGTGAGCATACATCTCTCCAAATCGTGCTTTTAAAAATCAAAATCGGCCCACAAACAACGGAACTACAGTACTTTCAAAAATACAATAAATTGGAATATCAGCATATATTCAGTGCTACATTCTTGGTTAATAAATTCTTGCTCATACTGATTACTAGTCGGGATGGGTGAGATAACAAATTATTGTCCCAAGGCCCAAAAAATCAACTTCAAAAAATATTTGACCGCAAATTTAAAAGACGGCGAACTGGTCAAAAAACAGTTTTGCGCAAAAAATCATACTCGCGAAAAAAAAGTATATTACAGTAGCCTATAGTAGGCCCACCGAACGTTGTTTCTGAAAAAAAACACATAAATTTCTGTACTTGCTGAGTTAATAGGATTTCCCTCATCAATTTTATGACAGTTAGCGTCTCTGGCTTTTGAGCTGTGTGTTGAGTCAGTCATGTATGCCCTGTAGGCAGCCCATATGGGCTAGCACTGTTTCACCCTCGAAAGAATGACATCGATACAATATTTTGCAATAGTATATATTGCCTTTTAAAATCCAGCCCTTGGTTTAAATGCCTCTGATGCCATAGCTACAATTGTGTTAAAAACATTCTTAAAGTGGCTGACATAGATCCTAGGCACATATTAGGAAGGGATAGTCTTCCCTGACCAATCACACACACACTATCTGGATCAGTCACATCTCTGGACCTTTCAATATGCAGACATGTGGCAACCTCAATTGCAGATTTATCGCGACCTGGTTAGAGCCGGACAGAATCACTATCTGACGAGTCAGCACTTCCGCCCCGGCTCGCGCCACGTGTGGCTCGGCCGCATTCTTTCATTCTGAACTCGACCTCCACGGAAGGTAGACGTGAGATCACGTCGTCTGCAACCAGCCACGTGGCTGAGTGGTCGTCCCTGCCGCACGAGACTTGATAGCACAAATATCTGACAATGCCTGCATGATCATGGAATGAAAAAAGAACGAATGGAAGGAATCATCTGTTTTAACTGAGTTAATACTACGAACCATCACTTGCTGACCGGGCAAGATTCTAACAAATAAGATTGGGCCTGAGGCGATGGTCGCGCCCGTTGACTTGTCACACACCCGACAATGTCAATGGTAATTCTAGAAACAAGTCCAATAGCCGTACCAGTGAACATGTGACAGTGATTCAGTGTTGTTTGAAAGCTGGGCCAAAGTCTCGATAGTGTCGATTTCTGATAATACTGCTGATTGGCTGTAGGTGACCACGTGATAACGACATGTACAGCTGAACAGCAGTACAACAACCTGTTGTGGGGGGGGGGGGGGGCTGAGCCTTAGAGCCATACACACCATGCACTCTCTCACCTACTGACATGTGGCTCAACCCTGCGATTATGTAATAGGCTACACTGTGACATAAGTCGGCCATATTAAAAAGCCAAAATAAAATCACTGATTTGTTTATGATTTTAGCCTGATTGAGTCGCTTTGATTAGTGGAGACTCAAAATAATACACAATTATGTTCTTTGATTGTCCCAAGTGTACATAGTGGACCTTAAAACGATTTTTCGATCATTTTAGACAAATATATATTACAAGTCGAGTCACAGATTATAATAGAATACAGTTTCGATCCCACTAAAAGAACTAGAGGCCTAGGCCTACAGATTTTGACAAAATGAAAAAAATCGCCTTCTGAATTTTGAGATAAATCTGAGAAGTCTCCATTCAAACGCACTGACTTACAGAACTGCAGGGTTCTTTATCTACATTGTCCTTTTACTTTTGAGGACGAGGTTTTAATTATTTAAAAACTTTTGGTACCGGTATGTTAAAGAGCTGTAGGTCCACATGTTTCCGGTACATATATGTAGACCTACGCTATGAAGTCAATTTTTACCGAAGTTGATGACATAGATCTAGGTAGATGATAACCATGATAACTTGAAGGTATCGTCAACTGTCAAAATTCGAAGGACAAGGGTCCGCCAGAATGCAATAGTGCCCGTGGGTAGGCCAAGGCCCTATTCCATAATAATACTAAATATGCGTTTCATAACCAAAGCCTCATTAAGAGCAAGTTCTCAAATCAGAGCAAGTTAATTCATATATACTTGAGCGACATCTATGAGTTAATAATTCAAAGCCCTTAGCCCTGGCCCCTACCTGAAACTGGCTTAACCACTGGTTTAACCACTCATTATCTGGCTAGAAATTAAAACTCTCAATGATGTTCACAACCGCAGGGTTTTTGTTAATAAAAGCAGCTGACATACGGCAGCTTGCTAAACAATTAGGCCTACACTAGTCTAGGCCTACCACACCTAAATCATAACATCTAGGCCTAGGGGATACTGGGGTCCCCCGGATCTGTTGATCCACCCCCAGCTCCACCTCCTTGGCAATTCACTGGAAGTGAAAATGAGAGCCATGTAGCCTACCTGGTGAATACTGGCAACACATCAAGTCGATCAATTTCAGCTCATGTAAAAAAATTATCCAACATATATAAATATAGGCCCCTATAGTCTTTTTGAACTATGCGCACACAATCTTTTAGCCGTCAAATCTATGAAGTAGAGCTCAGTAGGCCGGCCTACTCAGAGAAAGAATTGTGCTATATCCATCTATGTGTGGAGAATGCATTCCCAATCATCACTCCATCAGATATAGTTTAATAGACCTAAGATTCAAAGTTTATACGTATCGCTGGAATATCTGAACAGATCAACTTCCTGTATTTTCTCACGTTGTGAAACATTTTTACGTCAAAAAGCCGGTGTAAATATATTTTAGACAGAAAAATAATATATTTATTCTTATTATACACTGTAACACCAGATGTGTGAATTGTTCCTCCATATTTCTAAATGGAGGGAATAGATGTTTATTTTATTGCAGTGTTTTTAAGTATCGTCACTCGAAGTGGACGAAGTCGTGACGTCACATGTGGGCGATAATGGGGAGGGGGTTGCTTTAACGTCTCACCACACATCAAACAAACAAACAAACATAACCCATGATACCCGTAAATACCCGTACACCACATAAATTTTAAACGGAATGGCTATTCGTACGGGAAAGTTATAATGGGAGTTAATGGGAGCCTGTCATTTCGTAAACGAGGCTGCCCATGGCAGCCATAGGCCATAGCCAAGCCCATACTAGCAGAGTAAACAACGGCCCTGGCCCTGGGCGAGCGCAGCAAGCCACAGAGCGGTGAATCTAGTATCAAAGTGGCTTTGGTAGTCTACCAACTTTAAATTGCCACTCTGCACTCATTTTAATGAGCTACGGCCAATCTAACATTATCTTACTTATAAATAAATATATTAATTACATCCCTGTAATTTTTGGGTTTATATGTGACATATCTGGCCTTAATCTGAGTAAAATACAACTACAATTCCCGGCGATATATCTTGCATCAATCTTTGTGTGTGTGGCATGAGAGACATCTATGTGAGGAGAATTCAACCCCAAATGCGCATGCTCAAAACCGCTTGAAGTAAATATAAACACAAAAACACGTGCGCCAAACCGCGAATGCACATGCATGATGACGTCATGTTCGACTATGGTACCTGACTATATTACCTATGTCACAAAGTCTCGCCTTAATACCCCACTCCAACCGAGATCACGGGGAGCCCCCAAGTGCAGTTTCAGATAAATAACTGGAATATAAACATACTTTTATTTTCTAACAATCAAAAATCCTCACAGATATGAGGCAAATATGGTAGTGAAGACGTATACATTTGTCACATTTGTAGGTAAGTCGGCTAATTGTGATTTAACCTCGAGTGGGCACCGTTAAAGTCCATGGCAGGACAGCGGCTGTACACAATTCAGCGCCGTAGGCCGTTCAGCGCTAGGCTGCCCATAGAGTTACATTATAAAGAATCACGTACGATTAGCCACTCAGGGCTCACTGCCAATTTTTAAATTGTCCAATAAAATTATGCTGATCCTTTTTTTCGTAAAGTTCTGCCCACATGATAAAAGAAATATTTGACCACATTCCACAGTTTTCACTGAGCAAAAAAAATGCTTCGCTAGATCAAAATCTAAGCTAAATTATAAAAACGTCCAAAAGTTGTGACCTCAAATGTTGCAAATGGCAGGAGAAATACAGAATCTCAAACATCACCCAGACACTTGAACTTTGTAAAGCAGAAATTTGGGCATAGCCTCCGCCCTTCGTTTTTTTTTTCAAGTCCATAGGGGGGCATCGAAGAAGACAAATTTTGATGGATTCTCATCCTTATGCCAAGGCTATGAAACTTCCATTCTTACCCTCGGTGCGCCCCATGAGGAAGTGCACGGTAGGCAAACAAAACTTCACCCAGGTTTTACCCTGGGTAAACTAGTGCAGCCTTCACCAGGTATCTCTATTCTTCGAGATTCCCACATTGTTCTGTGTAAACGGTCTTAAGTTAATGATGTCCTCCAGAACTTCCTCATAGGGCAGTGGACATAGTCTATTTTCATTTTTTGTATTTTTTTACAAAAAATAATATAATGGCACCTGCGTAAAAAAAATTATCAAAAGGGGCCACAGCATGCCTGTTCCACTTACCTCTTCTTGCAACAATTACGAAAATAAAGGCGAGAGCTGGCACCATTTTTCATAATTGCAAGAAATCCCGGAAAAGGTGGTAGAAGTGGCTTCAAAACAATTTTTTTTTTATTCTACAATGATGGCTTCATTTTTACCGGTAGTGAACAAAAAGAACGGACAAACAGAAAAATATGTATTTTATTGCAGTGTCTCACAAATTCACATAAATCCTGAAAAAAACACCAAAATCACTTTTTGTGATGTACCTAGATAGATAGATAGCTTTATTCAGTGAAAAGTATAGTTAACATCGTCATCGCCTATAAGTATAATATATGTAGGCCTAAAATACGGAGTGGCTATTCCTATGGCAAAGTTATACTAATCATAATGGGAGTCATTATCACCATGATCACCTTATGACAATGGGTTGTTTTAGCCCCAGCTCTGAACACCTTTGAAAATAGACTAGATAGATACTGCAGGGCTCGAAATTGGCCCTGTCCGATCGACTGAGCAACAAACAATCTGGAAAGCACTGGGCTTGTCCTAACAGACGAGTGCCCCTGCTTGACAATTATTAGGAAGGACAAGTGAGATTTTTGGAAAGGACTAGTTGATTTTTTCGGCCAGCTGTCTGACTGGACAAGTGGAAATTTTGTTCAATTTCGAGCCCTGTACTGGGGGCATTTTCAATATAATTTGGAGAAACCTTCGCACACACACACAGAAGATACAGACGAGCCTCAAGACAATGGAGATCTATATGGCGATAATGGTCAAGATGTCTCTGACCTACAAAGGCTGTAATGGATGGTAAATGGTAAACGTCATTTCGCAAACGAGGGCGAGGCTGCACATAAGAGTTCCATTATGTAAACGAGGCTGGCCATAGACATGATATGAGTTCCATTATAAAGAATCCGTACGGTTAGCCACTGCCTATTATATCTTGTCTTATTGATATAATGAATACAGAGAGCCACCATACTTGTTGGCGTTTTAGCCACCAGGAAGTCTCAGACAAACACTCACTCACAAGTATCAACATCTTTTTTCATTATTACACATTAAAGTGTGTCTTGAAGATGTGTTGACTCTTCACTGTTCTGAGATACTCTCTTCGTTCAAGGACAGTCACTCCAGCACGTCACATTGCATCTGTGTGGCTCCTGAACGGTAGGTATGAGGTATAGGGGACAAAAAATGGATCTTCTCCAAAATCCTTCTACACTTTAGATTTAAAGAATGTCTTCATCAGGAAAGGACAATACTATACCCCCTGTCAAGTGCATGACAAGACCACTTATGTGCCTTTTAATCCTCAACCTGAGTGAGATACCATTTTTGAAGTGCATAGGTACTACACTTTGTGGAAAGGTTACCCTACTTACAAGAGTCGCATCACCTGGGTTGGCAACCATGCTGACGGAGTACCGTTAACTGCTTGTTTTGAATATTCAGAATCACCTCCCAGCATCCAGCCAGCTCATCATGGTAATTCCAAAATGAACACAGCTTCATACCACAAGACCACGTCTGGGACAATGGACAAAATCAAGGAGAAGTGCGTCAACAATAGCCTGATGATGCTGTACAACAAACTTGTGAGCTTTGGAGTACTGGTATGTGATACTCGCCAAGTCACCAACAGAAAGGCCACCATAAAACTTAAAGCTGAGCCTATTCATTGTGCTGAGAGGAAGGGAAATCCATGCAGTCAGTAGAGACTCTTCTCCACTCTCATCCTCTCGTGCAACGTACATCAGGTTACAAAAATAATAATACTGTACACTGAAGAACAGCTTATCGACTTCGAAAGGTTTTGTTATGCTGGACCCCTTGGTGAGTTGACAGAAGTTGGAGTCGATAAAACTTTCAACTTTGGTCCAATGCACTTGACAGTGACAGCGTTTAAACAATTAGCAGTGACAAGAAAAAGACTGGCGAATACACAATCTTTCTTGGCCGTATGTATTTACATATAAGAATTGACATTCTGATGTCCAGGCACTGCTGCCATTTTCCCAACATCTGTGAGGGAGGTCGATAGATGCTGCTTCATTTCCAGTATTAGGCAGTGACCGTGCTCAGGTGAATGCAATCAATGTGGCATTTCCAGGTGCGAATCGCCTGGCATGCATCGCTACTTGGCGGACACAGTTGGCTGAATCGTAGGGGATCGACAACATATCGTCGCCACGGAGCTTAAGGATCCTATCTGACACTCGTTAGAGTGGCAGATAGGATCCTTTAGCTCTGAGGCGACGATATAATCTCTGGTCTCTTTGGACATGGAACATTTTAGCTAAATTGAAAACTGGCTTACCACTGACTGATCAACCATGGACCAACAACAAAGTTCTGTGAGTCTATTATTCATGTGATCAAACAAGCTACACAATGGATGTGCAGGTCCATGGTTGATCTGATAGAATCATTGCACAATCTCGTGCACACCCACTATCAGGACATAAAGAGAGAATTTGTGAGAATTGGCAATTTTCAGCTAACAAAGCTGCTGTGAAATTTTAAATGGATCCCTGTGTATGGGACCGGAAGTCCCCGAAGTAGCAGACAGCTTTCTTTCGCCGCTTTCTCAAGCACATTACTCCTATCAGAGTAAATACAATTGTCTCTTCTGATAGATTTCTTGTTGTTGTCGTCCCTCCAATTGGCAGCAAGATCCGGCCATGAACAGAGGAAAAAGAAGCGTGCCCATGGAACCACGTCAAGAAAAGCTGAAAATATGTACACTTTACTATTCTCCATAATGAATTGGAGCCTTGATGTGTCTGTGACACTCTCCACTTTGTTTAATTGTCAAACTGGTGTTGGCAATTACAAATTCGGAATAGAGAGAAAAGATTATTTTAGTGGAGTCCTCCCACAATGCAATTTGGTGGGATCTGGTGATAATTTTATGTCCAGGTTGAAAATAGGCCGTCCAAAAGACGGCTGGACGGGTCTTTGGCTAAGTCCTTGATGTATGTTATATAGTCTCAATACTGTGAGAGTTTCCCAAGTAATCTGATACAAGGAAGAGCTGTCATTTCACAAGTTAGCACATCACCTGACCAGTAGTCCAGCTGGGGGAATAATGCTAATTTGTTTCGATATGCTCATATAAATAGTAGTTTGACAACTCCGGTACTCACAAGCTTGGCCAGGTCCAAGGGCTTCTCATAACTGTCATAGTATTCATCATGTTATATAATTATGTGGTACTCTGCTGCTCTGAAGACTGTCAGTTGTGCCAGGGTTTGCAGATTATGATGATGATGATAACTTATCATCATCATCAGAATCTGCAAACCATGCAAACTGAACTGGACGATATCTCGGAAAGCATTTGCTGGATTGTTTTCCTATTGCACACACACATCCTTTAGGGGGTGTAGATGTGCCTTTTTTTGGGGTTACGACCTTTGACCTAATTTTTAATCTTTGACTTCGAAGCCATTATTGACTTTAATTAATGGCGGGGGATATCGTTAGCGTCATCGCTCTTGTTAGCTAAACGTTTGCCGTTATTAACTGAGTTTTTTTTTAGAATTCCAGGTTCATCATGCCGCCTAAAAAGAAGGAAGTTGAGAAACCCCCAGTTTTGATGGGACGTGTTGGAACTAACCTGAAATGTGGTATTGTAGGATTGCCTAATGTTGGGTGAGATTTTTATTATTTACCTATTAAATTAATACTTTCATGCTTTGATGACAAATTTTGTGAATGTAAAATTCATTTTGTACTAATATGATTTGCAGAAAATCTACTTTCTTCAACGTTTTAACAAAAAGTCAAGCAGCAGCTTCCAACTTCCCATTTTGCACCATTGATCCAAATGAAAGTAAGTGTGCACAATAATTATTATGTTCCACTATTTTAAATAAGAAAATGTTTTAGAATTTACAGTGTTCTGTCAGTTCCCACCCAATGTTGTGGAGTTGGGAGTGGTAAATACTGGTTTCACTGGTGAACCTTTACAAAGCCAATTTGGCCAGATAATTATCACATAGTGTGTTTAACATGTTTAACCCGTAGAACTCTAACTATCAATGTTATGTCTCGCTACAGCGATCCACATCTTCAAGTGACTGAAAATTATTCAGTTTTGTAAAATTTAAAAAGTAAGAAGACTGCTTTAAGTCAACATTAATGCTCTACATGTGAACCCTTTCAGCACGGGACCGACGAAAGGTCCCGCACAAAAAAAATTCAAAAATTATAATGGCCATGGGTCCATAACATAGGTATCCAAATGAAGCTGAAAGAGCTAACTAGGCCATTTATGATGATTTCAAATTGGGAGAAAACTTTTTGATTTCCATGGTTTATACAAGAATATTTCAGCATCATGAGGGTTAAACACAATACCACAACTTTTGTGTTGTCTTTATTGTATCATTTTGATTTTGCTCGGACTGGCTGCAATACCGTATATCCCCGCGTATAGTGCGACGCCATGTATAATACGAGTTAAGATTTGATGCCTCGAATGACGTGAAAAACGTCTACCCCTCTGTATAATACGACCTCAAATTGTGAATGTCTGCAGCGTCCCGGTCGGTAGCGTTCCGGGCCATGTAAATGTGAGGCATGGATATTATCTTATTCTACTAAATAGCGCCGTGACACCTGCATAGGCGATGCTCAATTACAGGAACAGCGGCAACAGTACAGCTCTGCAAAACCAAAGGGCAGTATCTGCTCACTTGTAAAGTAAGCAAATACTGTATTTTCATTTTCCACGGCAGAGTGGATGTCATCGGGACTGTCTCGATGGGCAGATATTCTGATGCCTGCATAGGCTACATAGACACAGATTTTAAAATACCCGTATTTATATTACGCCAACAAATTTATATTATTTTAATTTATCTATTACAAATATTAATATCGTCGTGCTCAAATAAGAACATTTCAAGATGAAATGTAATTGTAAAACATTTGCAGACTAGCCGCATTGTCTAGACACAAGAGGTGTGCATGGTTGTATAAGGTATCAGGGTGCAATAACACAGCAGCGCTCCATGAACTACAGCTAACAGATACCACCATTTGCTTAATACCGTATCAGCCGCGGCAACAGAGGTAAGCGTTAATGTTATCCCAGCAATATGGACATTCTGAGGCCTACATGTATAGAATTTGCGATAGGAGATATAATCAGTGATATTTTGTTATATTTCGTCAACGCATTCTCTCATTCCAATAGGAAGATATCATGTTCAGATTTGTCGTACACAATAGAACACTCCCATATGAAAGGCGATCTTAGATTCAATCATTATTAATATAAATGAACAGGTCAGCAGTGTGAATTGGTTGCAGACTAACGGCGTCATTTATCTGCCCGTGGTTGTCAAAGGTGCCACACGCGTCGGCGGGAATGTGAGACGGGGGCTCCCAGCAAACACGACACAATCACCCAATGCTGGTACAATGTTGTGTCAGCGTCGCAAGCGGTGGCCCAACAATGTACCAACATTGGGTGAACGTCTCTTGTTTGCTACTAGTTGGAAAGGCACAGTATCGTGTGTATAGGCCTGCTTAGCAAACACGCTGACTGGCCTACGTTTAAAGATACGTTCTACCGCTAGAGAACTTTACCCCTGAACTTACCGTTAGAGAGATAAAAAATTGTATTAAATTCTACATCTATGTATAATACGAGGTGCCTTTTTGTGACATGAATAGCTAAGAAAAAACATCGCATTATACACGGGGATATACGGTAAACATCTATTGGTTCCCATAACCAATTACACTCAGTTTGCATATATTGTAATTGGTGTAGCTTCTTTTCCAATGTCCCATGGTCTGCTATTTATTTCACAAGTTGACACCAAACGTCAGTGCCCACATTGAAATGATTAACTGTATACAATGCATTGGTTTAATATTGCATTTCTACTGTTGTATCTTACACGGCTAGACACTGGGCAAGAAAAAATTCGGGGTACTTGACCCCCCAAATTTATCACTTGCCCGACTTGCCACTGACATGCGTTGTTTGTTGTTACTTGCCCCCACCTAAAATCATTTACTCCGGGCAATCGGGCAACCATTAGTGTCGAGCCCTGTCTTACACATTGATTTTTATATTATTAATAAATCTGTTACAGCTTTCCAATATCAAGCTTTGTATATATTTTAGGTCGTGTGCCTGTTCCTGATAATCGATATACTTTTCTGGTTGATTTCTATAAACCTGCCAGGTCTGTGATATTTCTTCTATACTACTTGTTATCATGTACTGGTATATAAAATCTGCTTTTCACAAGCAAGCCCTAAGGCTATAACACTAAGTTAGTAATTGAATATATCAGAAGTCACAGTTAATAAAATGTACAATAATGTATTATTTACTTGTTTCAACTGAAAAAAATGTGTGTTTTATTCCAGTAAAGTTCCAGCCTTTTTGAATGTAGTTGATATTGCTGGACTTGTAAAAGGTGCACATGAAGGACAGGGACTTGGTAACGCCTTCCTTTCACATATCAAAGCATGTGATGCTCTTTTTCACATGAGCAGTAAGTTCACATTGATTTTATATGGTTTCAAAGAAATTTCAGACTGAATAAAATACCACTAAAACATATCTTGGCACAGACGCTCAGTTGATCAAATAATTCATGTGGAATATGTGTATTTTTCAAAAATAATATTTTTCATTCATTTAAAGCTGGAAATTGCATTTGCAATTCCAGCTTCAAATAAATGAAAAATTCAACAGTTTAACCCTTTCACCACTGAAGCCCGTTTTTATGTGCTGAATGCTATGGCATTCAGCACATAAAAACGGGCTTCACCACTAAAGCCCGTTTTTATGTGCTGAATGCTATGGCATTCAGCACATAAAAACGGCCTTCAGTGGTGAAAGGGTTAAGGGTTAATAAAAAACCTTTTTGCATCTGGCCTGTTTATATACCATAAAAGGTGGAAAATAACGCACACCTTTTTTCCTACAGATCGGCGCCCGCGCGTTATAGTCCAGTGCGCGTTATATTATGCATATGTGTGATAAACTGGCCTAGATGACGAAATTGGCTTGTGTGCACTCGCCCGCAACGAGTCACCGCTATTGTCAAATGGTCGATGCCATAATAATGGAAGCAATTAATTAATTTTGATCCGTCACTCGGCCACGTGGAAATAGCAGCTACTGGCGGTGGATGGCCACTACACACAACATACCCCACTCTCAAAGTCAGCCGCCACTCTGTAATCAGAGCATTGCCTTATTGAAAGTGTGACATTTTACTGCCGCGGTTAACCGGCCACTACACACAGTCATACCCCACTCTCACAGTTAGCCGCCACTCGGTAATCACAGCATTGCATTAATGAAGGTGTGACATTTTACTGCCACAAGCCGCGGTTAACCGGCCACTACACACAGTCATGCCCCTGCACTCTCAGTTATAGCCGCCACTCGATAATCAGAGCATTGCATTAATGAAGGTGTGACATTTTACTGCCAAGGGCCGTGGTTAACCGGCCACTACAAACAGTCATACACCACTCTCAAAGTTGGCCGCCACTTGGTAATCAGAGCATTGCATCAATGAAGGTGTGACATTTTCACTGCCAACGGCCGCGATCAACCTGCATATAATTTATGCAAGTAATCATGATAATGTTCGATACATTTTCATGCTAGAAAATTGGAGCGGGCGACTTCTTTTTCTGTCAAATACGTCAATAATCGTTCGATACATTTTCATGCTAAAAGTTGGAGCAGGCGATTTTTTTCATAAATAGACGTCAATATTGCTCTATACATATTCATGCTATTTAAACAAATGGTACGGCGCATTTTTCTTTTATCATGTTTATATTAGGCCTATTATTGACTTTAACACATTACGTGCGCTAAATCCAAGGAACAACTAATTAATTTGGCCTGGCCTAACAGTCGATGATTATTATTTTAGTTTATTTTTCAAATCGATTAAATAAAAGTGCATGCACGTTAATACGCAGTCATACGGTACTTAATTAGTGTATTTAAATCGTTTTTTTTAAATCTCACACTTATACTTCTCATTTCCAGAAATAAATCTAAGTGCGAATAGGCCTATATAGCAATACATGCTGTTGATAAACCATACATAAATTGTTAATTTAAATCGTTTCTGTCGATAAATTCGTTAACTTTGTATTTAATTAAGTTGCACAATATATTGTCTGAGGTAACCTCAGGTTTGCAAGTCAATCAATGTAAGTGTCAGCCAATAGAGGTGAAGGGGTGTGGCTAAAGAGGAGGGATAACCTGTGACCTGAGCTAATAATTGATTGGACCGTCCCCTCCTGACGTAAATGGTGATTGACAGCTAGGCCATAACTCCTCCCCCTCCTCCCCAGGAAATATATTGACAATAAATTGTCTTTATTTATTTATCTCCCAACAAAAACTAATTCTGACATCTCTCACTTGTTATTTAATCACATCATTAAAATACCATCGAATAAACATTTTCAGTGATAGGATATATTCTGTAAGATTATTATTGACATCGGGCAGAAAAGCAGCCGCAAATCGTATTGACTTAATAATAATAATAATAATAATAATAAGCCAATAATTGATTTCATCTTACAGTCACAAATTACATATCATCATCATTATAAAGTACAAACAAGCATTGTGAGCTGTAAGCGCCAACAGATTTGTGACTGTAGTTGTATTTGTGTACATATAGGCCTATTTATGCTTATTACTAAACATGCAGCAATAGACCGCCATTGAGCATAGCATCCCATGTCTGCGATATGAATCAACCCTTATAAAGGCAATAATATACTAGCGGACCTTCCTGATGCAGTACTGTATGTTTCTAGGTTAATAACAACGGGTTAAAAAGACTGATATATACAATCCCAGAAAACACGATACGTAATTTAAACCAATGCCGATTTAATGCTGGGCCGGTGTCGGGTACCGCGGGCCAACATTAAATCGGCATTGATTTAACGTATCGTGTTTTCTGGGATATATTATGACGCATTCACTGAATAGCGGCCTATTACTGCCCGCTAGCGTCCACGGGGTCACAGTGACAGTTACTGTTGCAACAACACCTGCCAGTCTTAGCCGGCAGTTCATAATAACTGACTTGTATTAAATTTAACACCATTCACATGACACAGCTAATCCTGCCGACGCGGCTCCAGAGTCGCCACTTTCTAAATACTTTATCAAATTAAAATGCCTAAATAGTCTTATCAAATTAAACTGCACAATTAAACAGTGCTAAAAGGAACTTATTAACTGCTGAAAATAGAGACTGTAGACGGCTGCCGGGTTTCCCAGACAATAGCTAATCTTTGCTGACGTGCGCCACGCATCCTGTAATGTTTGGCGATTGACCGAAATTTAGCGCGCGGTGTATAACGGAGCGCGTTATGTAAGGATTTTACCCTGTAAAGGATCACTTTTACCCTTCTGCGCGTTATACAACGAGGCGCGTTATTTTCCGCCTTTTACGGTACTAGTTTATGCTCTTGAACATAATAACTCTTGATATAGTATGAATATTTTTGTTTTAGTCATTCGTCTAAAAATAACAAATGACATGCAATTTATCTGTGTACTGTATTTAACCCTTATGATGCTGAATTTTTTCTTTCTATTTTTCATTTCAATTAAAGCTGCTATTGCTAACTCTTAATCCAGCTCCAATGCCGCAAAATATTTATCTTTGAAAAATTTAATTATATTATAATTAACTGAGCAGCTGTCACAAACTTTTTTATGAATTTTAGTGGCATTTTATTTGGTCTGAAACTTGCTAAAAAAGGCTGAAATTTTTTTGTCTTAAAATGACTAGCACCCCTGTAAAGGATATCTATTTTGTTAAAAGGAGTATTTGAAGATGATGAAGTGACCCATGTGGAGGGTGATGTCGACCCTATCAGAGATCTGGAGATTATCCATGACGAGCTGAGACTCAAAGATGTCGAGTATCTGTCTAGTAAAATGTCAAATCTGGAGAAACTGGCAGCACGAGGTGTGGACAAAACTGCAAAAGCGGAATATGTATGTTGATTATATTTTTAGAATCTACCAGACCTGGGACCAGTTTTTGTAACGTACTTAAGTCCTAAACTTAATACTGCGACTTACAATAGCTTATAGGCCTAGATGCGGCCACGGGAACCCAGTCCACCTGCATTGTGGCAATTAAGTCTGAAGTGTCAATTAGCATGCAGGTCCAGTGTGACTGTCAGTAGGCCTATAGTCTATAGATCCCTTAGCCTTAGGCCCTGGCTAGGCTTATCGTTATCACTGTCGGCAGGGCTGTAATCACTGCCAAACGTGATGTACACGCAAAATTTTAGATCTGGTCATATGATTTGTTTTTATTATTTAGGCTTAGACTGTGTCCAGTTTAAGCCTTCAAAATGGAATGGTATAGGGGCCTAGCCCTAGGCCTACATGCAATAGGCCTATGATTAATAGTCTAACCTACATTATAAAAAAATAATGTGGATAGACTAGGCCTAGCGGACGGGACGATAATCTACTGAAGTTATGCCTACAAAGTCGCCTATATGCTAGGGCCAAATACTAGCCTATAGTCCAGCCTATAGACCTAGCACACTTAAGCTAGATGTTAGGCCTAGGCCTGCGTCATACGCCTACAAATTACACAATATTTGGGGTGGGAAATTTCCATTTAATACAATATTCTTTTCAGTCTTGGGTTTCAACACTCTGTTGCAGATCCCGTCACCTCTATGAAATTTCCCGTCACTGCAACACAGCCCACAATGCAGGGGCGGATCCAGGATATGAAAAAGGAGGGGGTTTGAGGGCTCAAACCAATAATTTTTTTTGACAATTTAAGGGACTTTTTAAAGAATTTGGCGCAAAAAGGGGTGGGCGTGCACCCCCTCCAAATGTCATGGACAGTCGGTGTATGACACTTAATTATTTTTGTGTGCTCACTTTCCCAAATTCTAGACTTGTGTTTACAGTGATTATAGGCCTAGCCCAGTGGCGGATCCAGGATCTGAAAAAAGGGGTGGGCGCCCGGAGTTTTGAGGGTCTACTGCTAGGTCTACTGCTACAGCCTATGGCTATGCTTATTATTATTATTTAGGCATATGATATAGGCTAGGCTTGACTAATGTTATAGTCTAGACTAGACTAGGCCTAGTTAAGGCTCCCCTCTACCAGAGGGAGGCTTTTAGTTTTTGTACGGTTTCGTCCGCCAGCGCATGGACACCGCCTCTCATCCATGTCGCCCTGATATCTACAAAACCGCTTTTTCAATTCATTTGGTGTTCAACATACTGGATACAAGTATTAATACCTAGGCTGCATTAATTTCAGAAAATTCGGGAAAATATTCGAGTCATTGCGGCCATCTTTAACCTTTTTTCGTCAAATTAGGACCTTGTCACCCTGATATCTACCAAACCGCTTTTTCAATTCTTTTTGTGTTCAACATACTGGATGCAAATATTAATTCCTAGGCTGCATCAATTTTTCAGAAAGTTTGTGAAAATATTCGGGTCACGGGGGTCATCTTAAATCTTTTTTCGTCAAATTTGGACCTTGTCACCCTGATAACTTTAAAGCCACTTATCCAATATACTCTACTGCATAGTAGTATTAATTTCTAGTCTGCATCAATTTTTCAGAAAGTTCGGAAGAATATCCGGTTCATGTCGCCCGGCCATCTTTAATCTTTTTTTCTTCAAATTAGAACCTTGTCACCCTGATAACTTCAAAGCTGCTTATCCGATATACTTAATATTAAAAATACTGCATAGTAGTATTAATTCCTAGCCTGCATCAATTTTTCAGAAACTTCGGAAGAATATCCGGGTCATGGCGACCATCTTCAATCTTTTTTCGTCAAATTAGGACCTTGTCACCCTGATATCTACAAAACTGCTTTTTCGATTCACTTTGTGTTCAACTTACTGGATGCAAGTATTAATTCCTAGGCTGTATCAATTTTTCAGAAAGTTTGGGAAAATATTCGGGTCATGGCGGCCATCTTTAATCTTTTTTCTTCAAATTAGGACCTTGTCACCCTGATAACTTCAAAGCCGCTTATCCGATATACTCAATATGCAAAATATTGCATAGTAGTGATAATTCCTAGCCTGCATCAATTTTTCAGAAAGTTCGGGAAAATATTTGGGTCATGGCGGCCATCTTTAATCTTTTTTCTTCAATTTAGGACCTTGTCACCCTGATAACTTCAAAGCCACTCATCCGATATACTCAATATTCAACATAGTGCATAGTAGTAGTATTTCCTAGACTGCATTAATTTTTCAAAAAGTTGGTAAAATATCCGGGTCATAGCGGCCATCTTTAGTCTTTTTTCGTCAAATTAGAACCTTATCACCTCAGCCTAAAGCTGCTAGCCTCTGCCATTCTCCACACATAGATGTCGCTCAGGTCAACCCCGTTCTCTCTCTGTAACCACACGCCATGTTTGGACAAAAACTGCTCATTTTGAGCAGTTTTGTTGATATAACAACTGTAGGCTTATAAAAACGCTTAAGTGTCCTGAAAATATATGGCAAATATAAAACACCACTACTCTGCCACATATGATTTTCTATTCACATAGAAATAGAAAACATTCAATGGATTACTTTTTCTGCCTACGCGCTGCTGTTAGAAGGTCCATGTTTACGTTTTTCTGACAGAATTTACAATCGGCTTCAAAACACTGGCAAATATAAATTACTGAATGACATGCGAATTGTGCTGATTCAATTTATCCACTACTAAACAGAATAAATAGCCCTTACCTGTAGCAAACTCTAAGATCAAATTAAATATTGAAAAAAGGATAAGTAATGAGTAATGAGTCGAAGTGGGTACCAAAATAGTTCCGTGGTTATAGGAATCGTTATAAAATCACGTGGTAACGCTCACTAACGGCTGATAAATCTGGTCAATCGCCATGCGTGCATACCGCGAAATGAGCGTGTGGTATCAGAGATACAATCTCTGAGGTCAGAATGAGCCTCTGCCTCATAATATTACTTGATAATTACATGTACAAATTGATTATCTGCAGAAATTATAATTAATGTATAACTCTTATTTGAAAAGTGAGAGGGGGAGCCTTCTTGGGTGTTAACATGGTAAACACTTGCATCTAGTTAGATTCTAATGTTCCGCCCCTTCAAAAATTTAACATTTTTTTTATTTTTTCAATCAGTGGCTTTGATAGGCCTAAGCTAGGGCCATAGTCTACATGTTGCAATTATCCAGTCAAAATAATCACCAATCGGCCATTATTCACTTTCACATGGCCGTTATTTGGTAAACCGTGCTACATGGCTGGCCCATTACTATAAAACAAAATGTGTGATTTCAGGAGGGGATGCATCTTGAAAAAATTCGACTCAATAAAATTCAAAATGGCCGCTTATCGGCCGTTATTCACTTTTACATGGCTGATATTTGATCAACCGTGCTAGATGGCTAGACCATTACTATAAAACGAAATGTGAGATTTCAGATGAGGATGCTTCTTGAAAAAATTTGACTTGATCAAATTCAAAATGGCTGCCTTTTCGGCCATTATTCATTTTCACATGGCTGATATTTGGTAAACCGTGCTAGATGGCTAGACCATTACCTGATTTCTATAAAACAAAGTTCGAGTTTTCGGGGGAGGATGCACCCTGGAAATTTTTTAACTTACGAATTTAAAATGGCCGACAATCAGCATTATTTACCTCGATAGCCCTGATATCAGGTAAACCGTGCTAGACCATTACTATAAAACAAAATGTGACGTTTCAGGAGAGGATGCCTTTTTAAAAATTTTGACTCAATCGAATTCAAAATGGCCGCCTATAGGCCACTATTTACTTTCACATTGCTGATATTTGGTAAACCGTGTTAGATAGCTGGACCATTACTTTAAAACAAAATGTGTGATTTCAGGAGAGGATGCATCTTGAAAAAAATTGACTCCATCAAATTCAAAATGGCCGCCTATCGGCCATTATTCACTTTCACATAGCCGTTATTTTGTAACCGTACTAGATAGCTAAACCATTACTATAAAACAAAATCTGAAATTTCAGGAGAGGATGCATCTTGAAAAATTTCGACTTGATCAAATTCAAAATGGCCTCCTATCGGCCATTATTCACTTTCACATGGGCGATATTTGGTAAACCGTGCTAGATGGCTAGACCATTACTATAGAATGAAATGTGAGATTTCAGCTGAGGATGCATCTTGGAAAATTTCGACTTCATCAAATTCAAAATGGCCGCCTTTAGGCCATTATTTACTTTCACATGGCCTGTATTTTGCAAACTGTGTTAGATGCTAGTCCATTACTATAAAACAAAATTTGAGGTTTTGGGGGAGGATGTACCCTTATTTTTTAACTAGTTTATATCGAATTCAAAATGACCGTAAATCAGCTATTAGTTACCTCGATTGGCCTGATATCGGGTGAACCGTGCCAGATAGGTAGACCATTACTGGGATACTGATTAGGATCATTAATTTCAATGGAGGTTCGTAATCTTTGACAGACTGTCTAGTTCTTATCTTACTCTTAGACTGAACTTCTTAGACCTAGTTGTCTTGCGTCTTGATTTTTGACCTAGCCTAGGACTACATTAATAACCCTACACAATTTGCTTAAATCAAATTCTAATTCGGAGCGGGAGCTCCTGGACTTATGTAGTCTTGTTGTACACAGTTCTGCAACATGATTTTGACAGACTGGCAGTGATAGCCTATAATATGCTATAGCCTAGCCTAGACTTTAGTTGGGTCTATAACATGCATACCATGGCCATGGAGCACCTGCTGTTGTCATGGTTGTTCAGTTTTGACCAATTGCAAGCTAGATAATTATATAATTGGGTCAATGTGGCCCCATATGTCATGGAGAAAACGTACTTAGTTAAGTAGAAGAATATACATAGTTCAGCAAGAAAAAGGAAAGGAACTCAAGTATTATTTTAAGCATGCTTAACTAAGCAAACTTAGTTTGCTAAGCACGCTTATAAATAAGTACGATACAGAAACCGGCCCCTGTTTGCTTATTTAATTTATGGTATACATAACATATATTATTTAAAAAACCTCTTTCATGTGAGGTCTACCGGTATATTTTTTATAAACCCGCTTTAAATTAAAAAAATTAGAAAGGGATATTGCAATTGCATTTTGTGTTACAATATTTTCTTGTTTGCACGATATAGTTTAGGTTTTTTATGATTTCCAGTACGTATTTGCTCTGCATGCTCTTAATATAAGCCAATTCTAGGAGAAAAAATGTTTATTACTTTGTCTGTCACTCATTTTACTTTTTCGGCATAACATATTGATTATTTTCTAATATATCCTGCTCAAACTTGGTCTGTTTCTTAATAGCCTATTTTCAGAACAAGTCTTTTGATAGTGAACAAGTGAAATAGCAGATTTCCCATTCTATGCCTGTAATTTTACATTTGGGACACAGATGTATTCTGCTCAAATATGTGTTAAAGGTTGCCTTACAGATGGCCAGTCAACTGCTCTATAAACTCGTACGGGTACACTCTCTCCAACTTTTGAATGCTTATTCTTTTCTTTTCTTGCAGGAGGCCCTTAACAAAGTACTTGCTATTATTAGAGATGAGAAACGACCTGTTCGATTTGGAACATACAATGCGAATGAGGCAAGTTTTTTCACTGTTCCTATTGCCGTCCGATAAGTTTTTAAGATACATGTATCACAATTTTTAGGGAAACTTATTTAAGTATAAAGTTATCAAGTATATAATGTTTACCTAAGTTTCTCTCTGTGTTTCTATGTTCTAGATTGAAGAGATAAATAAGCATTTGATGATAACAGCAAAACCCATGATCTACTTAATCAACATGTCTGAGAAACACTATATTAAAAAAAAGAACAAATGGTTAGTACATGTAGTAAATGCCAAGATGTCATGCCAATTCTGGTAAAATTTTGACACCTCGTTTGTGCAATATTTAGTGGCTGTTGAGCTAGTAACTACTAATCGGGTGAGTGCTAGCACTCTGAATCTGAAAGTTACGTGGCAGGAGCACTTTGTGTGCTATCGCGCCACGGGGAGAGATTTGCATGGGTAGTTAAAAAAAAAAAATCAATAAATTTAGTCCGCCTTCTTCAATCTAGCCTTAAAGGCTGTGAAGGTCGGCGCCAATTTTACATCAGATGGTAGTTTGTTCCAATCCGGTATAGTTCTAATGAAGAAAGAGTTTGAGAACGGTATCTTTTTGGTTTTAATGGTTCTGAAATTTTGTGTGCTGCCACCTGTTCTACTGTCAGGTCTTCACAGCATATCAATCGAGAGGCTACCTCTCTATTAATTGCTTTGTAGAGCATGCAAAGCCTAGCTGTTTTGCGGCGTTCTCGCAAGCTATCCCAACCTAGGCTGTCAATCAATTGGGTCGAGGTGAGTCCACATTCCCTCCTGTATTTTTTGGTGGCAAAGCGTGCCGCCCTGCGCTGGATCTTTTTGAGGCGATCGATTTACCTCTGCAGGGACGGGTCCCAGACAACAGACGCATATTCCAGGCCAGATCTGACCAATGTCAGGTATGCCGGTTCCTTAAGGCGTGATGGAGAGCCCTTGAGGTTTCTTTGTATGAAACCAAGCATTCGACTGCCCTTTTTAGTACTGTTTCCTACATGAGCGTCAAATGTCAGATCTTCGGAAAGTGTGACGGCCAGATATGTGTTTGTACCAACATATTGCAAAATATGGTCATTCAGGGTGTAGAAAAAAGGGATTCCCCCCTTTTCGGTGGAAATTATATAGCACTTTTTGGCATTAAATTTCACACCCCATTCCTCAGCCCAATTTTCAAGTAATTGAAGATCTTTTTGTAGCTGCAAAGAGTTATTTAAAGTTTTAATTTCGTTGTACAAAAGGCAGTCATCAGAAAACAGGCGACATTGTGATTTAACGAGATCAGGCAGGTCATTGATGAAGACCAAGAACAGTATTGGACCCAAGACAGATCCCTGAGGCACCCCTGAGTCTACAGAAATTGTATCCGAACTAGAGCCATCAATCACAACCTTTTGGTTTCTATTGTTAAGGAAAGATGAAATCCAATTATGGATGTTTCCTCTTATACCATAATGATCTAGTTTGGACATCAGTCTGCGATGAGAAACCATGTCGAATGCCTTGGAGAAATCCAGGATGGCTGCTAAAAATATCTGAGACTCTCTCGTCATAGAAATTAGGTGTAGCGAAAGATAACCAAGACACAATTTTCTGTCACGAGCCTACAACCAGTAAGGTGATCTCTGTTGCTCTTCGAGGTAAATTGATCTCCTGAAATGTCTTGTGTTGATGAAATTTTGCTTTTCATATCACTAAGAAGTTATGATGTGGCTTAACCCTTTCCATGCGAAATACTCCTGGGCTAATAGTTCATTATTTGCGGAATTAAATTTTTTTAAATGATAATTTCAAGCTATATTTGCATCATTTGTATAGCCTTCCATCAAATCCTAATGACATAAAAATGGATATTAATGATGGTATGTACTGGGCTTAGACTATTCAGGCATAGTACCTCAAGGTCAGACCAATGTCATTTCAACGTCAGACCAAGGTCAAATCATACGCAAATTTAAACAATGTATCACATTTTGTACTTTTTTTAGGGGGGGACATGGTCTTGACTTGCTCGTTACCTGTTTTTAAGAATACCTTGACAAGACACCACGGTCATTTTCCCGAGAGGAACCTTGTATTACATTTAGTATTGTTATCATTGGTAAATAAAAATATGTTTATACTGAGGTCATTTTAAATAGGCTCACAAATGATAAAAAATTTAATTTTGTCTATTTTTTGCCAATTTGACTTAGAAATGACCTTGATGTTACCTTGGCATGACCTTGAGGAGATAACTAGTTGAAGAAGAATCCCATGTTATCCCATGTTATTATTTGCGACTGTCCCTCTAGCCACAAATGCACACTGTGACTAAATCAATTCCCACTCGAGCACCCACCTAGACTGATGTTAGCGGGGTAGAGAAAAGTGTTGCTTTCCTATCTGATTGTTGTACCTTATTTTACAAATTTTCATTTTTTACTCACCATGCCTCAAATTTACCTCTTATTGAATTAAAGAAATTAAAAATTTTCCTAGCCAACTTATGAGTGGTCGTTCAAATTTTTTTAAACCGCTGTTTGAGGACCTGGTGTTGCCATGCCTGAATGCCTGCCTGTCTGCAACTGTTGGGGCCATAACACTACTGTTATGTACATTAAACTTATTATACAATTCCACCCAAGGTTATACCTTGATCTGATTTCCTATTTGACCTTTCTATGATGCAACATGACTGCAATTAGAAATGTAGAGTACTGGAATAAAGTTAATAACTATAATTATTGGATTATCTAAAACTTGCTGATTAAAACAACATGTTATAACACCTCTGCCAGAAATCCCAAATTTTTTGATAATAATTTATGTCTGTGGTCACTACATATTTTATTTAGGAATAGTAAAAAGTAGCACTTGTTCTCTTTGAGAATGCCAAACTGTAGCACATTTTATTGGCTGATATTCTTCAGTGTTCTCTGATAATAGTTTTGTTTTCTACCATGTACACAGGTTGTTGAAAATCAAAGAGTGGATCGACAAAAATGATCCAGGCAGTGCTATCATCCCATTCAGTGGAGAGCTAGAGATGCAGTTGATTGAAATGGAAAATGATGAAGAGAGGGAAGCCTATCTCAAGGAGATCACTACAACAAGGTAAATATAGACGCGTACAGTGAATCACTGTACGTCAATTTGGGGTCAATTCCTTTTTATCAATTCCAAAATCCATTCCAATTCCTTTTAATCAATTCCTGAGTCAATTCCAATTCCTTTGGTGTTGAGAAAAGTCAATTCCAATTCAATTCTAATTCTTAAAAAGTCAATTCCTTATCAATTCCACCTAAGAATGAGACTTCTGGTACAAATAGAACAGCTGTATAATAACTTGACATAAAAAAATAATAATACCACCTGATATAAAATAAAATACATTTTATTTATTATCTTGTAAACATATTTAAACATGTTACACTTACTAATCTTTAATATTAGTAGGGTAGAGTACATCTTTAATACCTGATGACGGAGTTGTACTCGTGTGGACGCGGATGTGAGCGTTATTTCTATACATTAACTGTTACTCCACAATTGCCGTCAACATGGCAGTGTAATTGACACACATGTCTCGCCACAAGCTGTGCTACTTGAAACTCTGATAAGTCTGACCCTGTGGAGGCTACGGCGTGTCGACCCACACCTCACTCATTTAAACTCGTATTAAAAATAAAGCAACGTAGGATCTACTGTTTCATTTCAATTGATGTAATTATTCACATTATTTATTTTCTAATTATACTATTTTTTAATATCTAATTATAGCGTATGGCGATTAAAAATATCATAAGAAAATTTATCAGGATAACCTCTAGGGCACAAAAGGCATATAAGCGAAGTAATCAAAGGGTCAATTAGAGCGCTTGGCTAGGTTGCATAACTTCCTTCCTACTAACACTTGATGTTATTCCAATGTTGCCCTAATGTTGCTCCACCGTCTTCAGCGCTTTTCCAATATTAAATCAGAATTTGCTCAACGACTATTGGAAACGCATTCGTTTCAAGGTCCCGTTGTTCTACCAACTCGAGGGACAAGCGATAGTTATGTTCGAAGCCATTCATTCACCTAAGTCTAATCATGACTCGTGATTGTTTTATAAACTAAAGACGTCCAAATGACAAAAATATATCAAATACAAAAACTAAAATTATGCCCCTGAGACAAGCATTACTTTTTATATACTAATGTTAAAAAAGGCTGTTAAGTGACACAAAAGTGATAGTTAAACAGTGTGATCATGCTTGCGCGAATATATAAGGAAAACAATAATAAAATAATAGTACAATTATTTCCTGAACTTCAAGCCAGCAAACACAAAACATTGACTCATTGTTGATATATTGTTGGCCCGTCGTTTGCGATGACAGCCCAACATTAAACCAACACCAGCTCGGCGTCTCATTTTGCTGATAATTCAGCCACTTGATGATAATTCTCTAACACTTCATACACAGAAGGTGTTAACACTAGTTGAGTTGTCATGAGTCACACTTCTCGGCAAAACTGTTATTATTATTATTATTATTATTCATCACATATAGGCTACGCATATCAATCAACATAGATCAGGTAAAATTCTACTGCAATGACAAAAGTGATGATCACTCAAAAAAATAAACATGATTAGAAAAAGTCAATTCCTTTATCAATTCCGGGCATTTTTTGTCAATTCCAATTCAATTCCAATTCCTTTTTTTCAATCCCAGTCCAATTCCTGTAATTGAGTCAGGAATTGAGCTCAATTCCCATTCAATTCCAGAATTGAACCCAACTCTGACAGTGATACATATCTCTGCCTAACTTATGGAAGCGTCACTAAACCGATTAACCCTTTCAGTGCTTGGACCGTCTCCTGAAGTCTATAGACGTCACATTTTGACATATAAAGACCGCACTGAATAAATTAAACAATTTATAATGGTCGTAGACCCATAACATAGGTGTTCAAATGAAGCGGAAAGAGCTAATTGAAATATTTATGACACTGAAACCTAAATATTACTGAAATTTAGTTGTTCTGTCACAATTTTTTGGTTTTCTCAAAAATGTTTCACCTCTGACCCATATTCAGTTTGTATCTGTAGCTGCTTACAACTTTGAAACCTTAAAGTGCTGATCGCGTCCATAGCCGTTTTTATTTGTTCTTCAAACAAGAAAAATTTATGTGTGTAAAATCCGGTCTAATTATCATATCTGACTGAGCGCTCGCCTACTGGAGGAGTGGTGCATACATCAGAGTAGGGAATACGGCTGAGAAACAAGGGCCACATGCCTTAATGCTAGTTTATTGAACCTTGTGAGCACCGGTGAAGTTTATAAATAAGATTATAAATAATTTAGTTTACCATTTTGTGCCTTGAATACTTTTTAGCCCGCCTTTTAATTTTAATTAAAAAAGGTGGGCTATTGCAATTGAAGTTCGGCGTCGTCGGCGTCGGCGTTAACATTTACTTGTGGGCGCGATAACTTGAAAAGTTTTTCATGTTTCCTTCCCAAATTTGTTTTGCATGTTACTAATGACCACTTCTCGGACAAGTTCAATAATGGCTGAAAAAAAATTCAAAATGGCCAACTTATTGCGATTTTTCACCTTTTACGTCAATAATTTGACCTTGTGGGCGCGATAACTTGAAAAGTTTTTCACGTATCCTTTTCAAATTCGTTATGCATGTTACTAATGACCAGTTCTCGGACAAGTTCAATAATGGCCGAAAAAAAAAAAAAATGGCCGATTTATTGCGATTTTTCACATTTTACGTCAATAATTTGACCTTGTGGGCGCGATAACTTGAAAAGTTTTTCACATATCCTTTTCAAATTTGTTGTGCATGTTACTAATGACCAGTTCTCGGACAAGTTCAATAATGGCCGAAAAAAAAAAAAAAATGGCCGATTTATTGCGATTTTTCACATTTTACGTCAATAATTTGACCTTGTGGGCGCGATAAGTTGAAAAGTTTTTCACATATCCTCTTCAAATTGGTTATGCATGTTACTAATAAGTAGTTCTTGGACAAGTTCGATAATGGCCGAAAAAAAAAAAAAAATTGCCGATTTATTGCGATTTTTCTCATTTTACGTCAATAATTTGACCCTGTGGGCGCGATAACTTGAAAAGTTTTTCACATATTCTCTTCAAATTTGTTATGTATGTTACTTATAAGTAGTTCTTGGACAAGTTCAATAATGGCTGAAAAAAAAAAAAATGGCCGATTTATTGTGATTTTACGTCAATAATTTGACCTTGTGGGCGCGATAACTTGAAAAGTTTTTCACATATCCTCTTCAAATTTGTTATGCATGTTACTAATAAGTAGTTCTTGGACAAGTTCAATAATGGCTGAAAAAAAATTCAAAATGGCCGATTTATTGCGATTTTTCTCATTTTACGTCAATAATTTGACCTTGTAGGCGCGATAACTTCAACATTTTCACAAGTATCCTCTTCAAGTTTGTTATGCATGTTACTAATAAGCAGTTCTTGGACAAGCTCAATAATGGCCGGTAAAAAAATCAAAATGGTTGACTTATTGCGATTTTTCACATTTATTTTACGTCCATAATTTGACCTTGTGGGCGCGATAACTTGAAAAGCGGCTGGTTTAACATACCATTTATATCTTCGGTTGTTATTTACGTGATGACATTCGTCTTTACTTTCTTTATCATAATTCGGCGGCGGGCTATTATCGAGTGTGCTCTTGTTTTTCTCTGTAGTTAACAATTTGATTTATAATCGAATATATACCTGTATTTGCAGTTCACTGGACAAGATAGTAGTGACGGGCTACAAGGCCCTTCAGTTGCAGTATTTCTTCACTGTTGGTGAGGACGAAGTAAAGGCGTGGACAATACAGGTGAATCTTTCATCTCTTTCTCCAGTAAACAATGCTAATGGTAAATTTATTCATAATTTTGTTGTTAATAGTACGAGATATATTTTTAAGTATAAATGAACAATAACTTTACTCAACCCAGTGGGCTATACAGTTTTAATTTAAAAACAACAAGCTAGTTGTTTATTTAGAACGATTATATCAAGTTGTATAGAAATAATTATGATAAGTTTATTGTCAAACCCTAACCCTACATTTGGACCCCCAGGAGATTAACCCCTACAGTTCTATTCAATTTACATTTTCAGTCACTTGGAAGTCACTTGTGTCTTGCTACCCGATCCACAACTTTCAAGTGACAGAAAATTAATTGGATTTGTGAATTGAAGTCCCAACATATGTCAGTGATTAAAAATTTGGGACATATTATACCTTTCACAACAGGTTACACAGGTGCTAATACAATCACTGAGAGGTTACTATAGTTGACAACAGGGCCTCTATAGGTTAGCCGTTGTCCTGCTGTATTGTTTGTTTCTATTTTTCATTCATTTAAAGCTGGAATGGCTAACACAATTTCCAGCTTCAAATGACGAAATAGATTTTATTTTATGAAAAACAGACATCTCTCAGATTAAATTATTTGATGAACTGGTCACCTTCCACAAACTATTACTCCCATTTTAGTGGTATTTGGACAGAGTCTATAATGTGATGAAATGTCCATGATCTATTTATTATTTTGTCTTCATCATTAGTCAAGTCATTAGTTGTTGTGATACTGTGGCTAATTTTAAAACAATCCACTATTTTAAAACTATCAGAAAGGAATGAAGGCGCCGCAAGCTGCCGGAAGGATTCACACAGACTTCGAAAAAGGCTTTATAATGGCTGACGTGATGAACTATGTTGACTTCAAAGAACACGGATCTGAAAATGCTGTGAAGGTAAGAACATAATGTTAGCTTCGTATAATTGTACTGAGACCATGTCTATACAGTTTCAATTCCTACAGTGGGGGGATGTGCAAAAATTACACCTGTATGTCATCCACCAGATATTGAATCAAATATGTTTGCCAACGTGGTATTAGGAGTTCTAATCTGCCACTTTTTAACCCTTAAAGTGCTAAGTTATGAAATGTTCATTTTTGCCAACTTTAAGTTGCCTCACTACCGTGATCCACAAGTTGAATTTGATGAAAAAGACTCATTTTTCTAAATTTAGACCAAACAACTCCTACTGTTTGAACATCATTTTCTATAACGAAAACTGGTGTTTCAAATGATTGTGATTATCGCTTTCACTGCGGGGATCATCTTTAGACATCTATAGACGGATTGTAAAGACGATACCCGCACTGAAAGAATTAGACCCATAACATAGTTATTAAAATTAACGAGAAAGAAGTAACTAAGATATTTATGATTTAAAACAATATATAGTTTATACAAAACTATTTCCCAGTGATGTAAGATTTATAGATAGCACCAGTTTCACCTCGAAAAATTACCCTTGGCCTGCTGAAATATTTAAAAAATCGGAGTGCTTATTCGTACGGCAGAGTGATAATTGCAGTCAGTTGGATCCCGTCATTCCGTAAAAGAGGCTGTCCATAGAGTTACATTAAAAAGAATCACGTACAATTAGCCACTGCATGAAAAATTTGTAGCTCTGAAAAGACATACATGACTTAGTAATTATAAATTATAATTATAAAGTTATAAATGATTTAGTAACTCTGTCAAGCTTGTTTGAAAATACTAACTTTCTGTGTTTACAACCATTTCAAATACAGTATTTTTTGTCTCGCTACTTGTATTTGTTTAATTTTAAAATGTGGATGTTTGAACACCCATTTCATGCCAAAGAGCTGATTTAGTCTGCTTAGAAAACTGATTGAAAATGATTATAGTAGTGTTTAGCACATAAATGCGTGGACCGACATTTGACATGTCAACTGTCTTTCCTGCACTGAAAAGATTAATAAACAAAACAAGCTGTGAATGCAATTTTTGATCATGTGTCAATTAGTTGCAATGAAAATGTCATTTATTTTGTTTCAGGCTGCTGGTAAATACAAGCAAAAAGGACGTGATTACGTCGTGGATGACGGGGACATTATTCATTTTAAATTTAATGCTGGAGCTGGTCTGACCACTAAGAAAAAATAGATCCTAGAAATATGATTTCAAAACATTCAAGCTGTGATTAGGCCTATCCCAGCAAACACGAGATGTTGACCTAATGCTGTTTTGAAGTTGTGTCGATGTCAAGTAACATTGGTTCTACTGTTTGCTGGGATTGAATCTACCATATTACAAATTACGTAATGATTTTGGGTCAGTTTTAATCTGAAATGACAAGTGAACATGTAAAAGATATAGATGACATAAGTTTGTGCGACAGAAGTGACTGCAGTAACCCCCTTAACACATATGTTTATTTTCCCTGAGATGTCGCAATTTACATCTCAAGGCAAATGACAATGTTCTTGTGAAATATTTAGGTGTACTATATCAGGCAGAACCTCGAAACTAATGTATTTTGACGGCTTTAAAAAATGAATTTATCATAAATGTGCCATACAGTGCGTATAATTTATGCTTATTGAGTTAAGTCGCTACTTGGCTATCTACATGCACACAACTTCAACAAGTGGCAAAAAATAACTTGTATCTGTGAAATTTAACCGTTGTCTTTCTAAATTTGTTAACATTTTCATTCATTCGAAGCTTAAGTTGTTAACACAATTTCCAGCTTCAAATGGCGAATACTATAATTTGTTTGTGAAAAATTGATACTTCCCAAATTGAATTATTTGATTATTTTATTTATTTCAGTGGCATCCTATTTACTTTAGTACAAGTGCATAGTAGAGATTTCAATGCATGATATATCTTTACACATAAGGATTAACCCTTTAACCGCCTGATTATTCGATTTGAATTTTCACCCACTTGAAGTTGTGTCTCGCTGACGCGATCCACAACTTTAAGTGAGTGAAAATTAATCAGATTTGACAAAATGGAGGTCAACTCTTTTTAAATCTTGCTGGTTGATGTCACATTTTATCTTAAACATATTTAAAATGTGGTACTTAATGTGCTAATAAAAAAATTAAAACCCGAATATACATGTATGCGGTTAAAGGGTTAAAGTTATGTACCAGTCACATCTTACTGTAGCAGATATGTCCCTTTAACACTAAGGGTAGATTTTATCATCTGAAACCATCGAGGACAAATGGAATGAAATGCTCTATTTAACCCTTTAAAGTGCCCGAGTTATAGAATTTAAATTTTCACTTGCATGAAGTTGTCTTATCAAATAAACAGTCAAGCAGGTAATTGTTCTTGATTCCTTAACCCTTTGAGTCACATCATTATTTTGGTAAAATATGATGTTAGCATACCCTTTGCAAAATACTAAATGCATGTACAGAAACGTACAGCAGCGTAAAATTCATTTTTTTTTAGGTGGGACTATAAAAAATAATTAATGACGTCATAAGTGTGCGCTCTATATGCATTGTGTGTGACGTCATATAATGAAAAGCCTATCTACTTGTGCTTCACTATTTTATGTATTGGGCGCGCTTTCAAGCGCGGTTGTGACTCAAAGGGTTAATAAAATAGCTCCATTAATTACTCAATTTATTTTCCACTAAATCTTGATTTTCTGCCTCCTGTTTTCTTTTTTCAGTACAATTTGATGTCTGGTATTTACTTGGTTTCAGCATGAAATCAATTTAAATACCAGACATCAAATTGTACCGAAAAAGTACAAATTCTTAGTTTAAAATGACAGTTAACAGGGTTTTAAGATAATACAAAATATTGGTTCATTTAACGCGAAACATACACATTATTCACTTGAAGACTATTGAAGGATATGTGTCACTCCTAAATGTAAAGTGATTGTATCTGCCATTCTTTCAGCACCTGAATCGACTAAAGACGTTAAAATCTGACATCTATAGATAGACATCAGATTCTGACATCTAAAGTAGATCCCCGCGCTGAAGGAGTAAAATATTCATAATGGTTATCGACCCATTCATAGTTATTGAAATGAAGCAGAAAGAGCTAGCTAAAAACACCTTTCTTATCTTGTGTCAGCGTTTTATTTAGAGGTTAAGTGTCAGGTACAACACTGGATCCAAAGAATGATATGTATTATATGTGTATTGTCTTTGTATAGGTAATATCTTGTCCTACTATTTCTCACCTGTATTGAAGCTTTGAAAAATGTATTTTGGACACTTGAATGTCGTATAAAACCAACCCACCCAATGCTGATTTAATGTTGCGACCGTGGCCCACCATTTAATCAACATTGTGTCAAAGCTTCATGTTTGCAGGGCATTTAGCACTGTTTGCTTGTGTTGTAAAATTTGCTCACCACATATCATGACATTTTTTTGTGGTTGATAAGCTGTCGGCAGTTAAAACAAGATGTACTATGCCAGTATTTCTAAAGTTGATTACGAACACAAGTTACATCTAAGAAGCTGTTTAGGAGTTTTGTTATATAGATTTTAAACATACATTTAGGTAAGAACAAGGCCATGTTTTCCCCTCTAAGGAATAGGACAAATGTAAGTTATTTATCTAGATAATCTATTTTGTTATTGTTGCCCCCCCTCACCCTTTAACATATTTTTTGTGCACTGCTTTTTACCAACTAACTAGTTCCATTACAAATAATTCCCTATACCATGGTAGTATGTATGAACTCATAAATGTGTTAGTGATACAAAATGTACCACATAAACATGATAAATCATGAGAAAAATTTCATTACTACATCATTTACATTGTATGCTGAAAGAAACGCTACCCAATTATCAGGGTACAATTTGCTATATTTTGTGTTTTTTTATATATTATGTTAAGGCTGTAAACCAGTTAAAATTTCATTTAGGGTATTGGCGAACTTGCATTGTTTTCAATAACAGTATGTATGGCAAATTCCGGCAATGTCAACAAATTGCTGAGGTGGAAGAGCAAATCAGTCGCATATCCAAAACCGAAATAAGTTGGAGTAGGGGTTTAGATATTGGGGTCCGGGGGGCATGACCCCATAGGAAACATTAAAAGAACGAACGTCAATGCGATTTCGTGGTACCGTACATTTGCTGTAAAATAGACACATGGAGATGGAAGAAGTTTTATTGTTAGTTGTTAGGGGCTCTTAAAATTACATTTTACAAATGTTTACAACAAATGTGAGAAAAATGTATTCAATAGGTATGGCTGATGTAAGATTTTCATAGAAATAGCCATTTAAATAAATCTTCAATGCTCTTTAAATAAATGTCTGAACAACGGGATGAGCTGAGCTCCATCTATCCGGCAAGGACATGCGAGGTGTGAATTGCTACTGCCAATGTGAAATGATTGTATTCGGCTCCCTCTCGGCTATGGAGCAGTGTTCTATGACGAGCTCAAGATCATCTAAAAACTTACATTCACAAAGTTGGGTTCAATAAGAAAATAACAAGCAGCTATGTATCAGAGATAACCAAAATTATTTTATTCAATATAAATACATATGCATAAATTTAACGAGATGTTGTTTTTTACATCTCCATTCTATATTATCAAAAGATGGTAATTTTTCCTTTAGATATGGTTATATGCTCATGGAAAACGAAGAAAAAGCCAACATCTCGCCAATGCTCTGTTTTCCGGCATTTAGATTATTAGTCCTTTGACACCTTTCCATTATTACTGTTGTCAAATAGAAAAAAAACATGACGCAAGCGGAAAAGCTAAAATAAATGCACACCAACACCTTACTCCCACCTGAAGGTGAGTAGTCCACTGAGTACGAACAGAGAGGCAACTACGGTACAACTAAAACCAGAAACGTAAATAGACTGGTTTTTAACTCTTACAGTGCAGGGATCGACTTGAGTCGTCAGAATCTAAAGTCGATCCCCAGCACTGTAATAGTAAAAAAATTTATAGTGGCCGTAGACCCAAAACATAGGTATTCAAATGAATCTGGAAGACATATATGATGATTTCAAATTGAAAAAAAACCTTTGATCTCTATGGTTTATACAAAAATAATTCAGCGTTGTACGGGTTAAGCAGTAACTTTACCAATTTCTTAATAACGTTTTGAGCAGTTACATTACGCCGTACAAATACAAATTTGTATGAATCTATTGGTTGTACAAATCTTTGTGACTGAGGCATAAAGTGTTGTATTACCAGTGAATCTTGCGACAGCAGCTGCAGACCGAATTCGTTGTGGCCGAGCTCGGGCCGGACGAATCTGAGACTGACGAGTTGTCAGCTTCCGCTCAGCCTCTCGCCACGTGCGAGCGCGCGCCGCAGTCGTTCACTTCTTCTCAACTGCCCCGAGAGGACGAATATATAAATCCGCTCATCACGTTTGCCGGGTCACAGGCCCAGGTCGTCACTCTCTGTCGCTAGGCCAGTAGCACGCCGCATCTGACACTATCTGCAACATCATGAATAAAGCAAAGAAAGAAAGAATCATCCTGGTGTTAACTTAATCTATTCACCCCTGCTGACCAGGTAAGACTCAGAAAATACAGTTAGGGCGTGGTGGTCTTCCACCCTGACCCCCATGCCTAACAAATCTCAACCAATTGCATGCCAACCGCTTAAAAAATACCACCCAGATACACTTTAGCTACAATCTTGATACACCATACATATCATGTTACTGATGTTGTCAAAATTTTCTGATATGTGAACCCGGTGCAGTGAAAAGATGAGTTAGCAAATGTGCCTTTTCGTCACTTTCTATAGTTTGGGACAATTTAGCAACAGAGGGAAACGGGAAGTCCTCTTTTGAAAGATTAATTCCAATAATGTTTTTTTAGTGCACAGTGCCACAGGCAACAGTATGCATTTAAGGCATTTGAACAATTTAGAGCACTGTTTATACATGTCCATTATAACCAACATCTGGTGCAGCAGAGTCGACCTGAATGCAGATCATTCTAATAAATTAAATCTACACAATTAATTGCATATAATAACAAACAGTTAATATCACAGGCTCACAGCACCTTATGTAAAACAATCCACATTTGTGCAGAATAAATCTGAATATAATTCTAAACTACCCCGTTATTACCAAAAACGTAATGATGATTTTTATACATTTGAAGTCATGGTATCGAAGCTCAGTCGCAAGTGTGTAAAATTTCCTATTTAGCTAGATCTAGGCAGGTTTTATTTACAAAAAGGAATCTATCAAACCATATTACAATTGCAGCAGTGTTTAGCATGTATAGAATAAAGGCACATTCAGATGTTACTGCTACATATATTTTTAAAATGAGCATAGTTACAACACAATATTTTTTATTCGCTTTCAATCAAACCTGTTTGTCCCAAGTGTATTACTCGACACCAAAACTGAATACGGGTGCTGATTGTTAATTTAACACCACATGACATCTTTTCGTTGGATGGGTGTCGATAACTACACTCAGGCCACCAGCTTGATAAAGAAAAAGTAAATCATACTAATTTTTAAACAAATGAAACCTAGGTTACCTCTTAGCACACTACATTTTGAAAATCAAGAGAAATTGGTAAAAGCTGATTAGAAATTATTGTGAACCATTATCAGTAGCATATTTTTGTGTGCTATAGTTCTACGTAACCATACCATGTACTGTATCCTTGCATAATTTTAATTTTGTATTTAAACCATATTATATACCCATTTTCATGTGGGACCACGATTAAAAAAAGTCTGTACCCGAAAAAATATCAAATATGACCTTTGCGATATGCTGCTTGTCTGGGTTTGTTTATCTCTTATATATTTCTGTAAGTCAATATATAGTCCTATAATATCCTTAAATATGAATGATAACTCTTTATGTACTAGGAATTTCATACATCAGCAGACGACACTCAGCATATCATTTTTCTCATATTTTTTTTTAACAAAGTATTCTCAAACAACCCAATTAACAAAACAATATGCTTGATATAAACAACATGCTTGATATAATTATCAAACAAGACTACATAAGTCCAGGAGCTCCCGCTCCGAATTAGAATTTGATTTAAGCAATTTTGTATAGGGTTATTAATGTAGTCCTAGTCTAGGTCAAAAATCAAGAAGCAAGACAACTAAAAACTTAGGGTGCATCCTCCCCCGAAACCACAAATTTTGTTTTATAGTAATGGACTAACATCTAGCACAGTTTGCAAAATATTGGGCATGTGAAAGTAAATAATGGCCGATAGAGGGCCATTTTGAATTTGATCAAGTCAAAATTTTCCAAGATGCATCCTCATCTGAAATCTCACATTTCATTCTACAGTAATGGTCTAGCCATCTAGCACGGTTTACCAAATATCGCCCATGTGAAAGTGAATAATGGCCGATAGGAGGCCATTTTGAATTTGATCAAGTCGAAATTTTTCAAGATGCATCCTCTCCTGAAATCTCACATTTTGTTTTTCAGTAATGGTCTAGCCATCTAGTACGGTTACTAAAAACCGGCTATGTGAAAGTAAATAATGGCCGATAGGCGGCCATTTTGAATTTGATCGAGTCAATTTTTTTCAAGATGCATCCTCTCTTGTAATCTCACATTTTGTTTTATAGTAATGGTCCAGCTATCTAACACGGTTTACCTGATATCAGGCCTATCGAGGTAAATAATGCTGATTGTCGGCCATTTTGAATTCGTAAGTTAAAAATTTTCAGGGTGCATCCTCCCCCGAAAACTCACACTTTGTTTTATAGTAATCAGGTAATGGTCTAGCCATCTAGCACGGTTTACCAAATATCAGCCATGTGAAAATGAATAATGGCCGAAAAGGCGGCCATTTTAAATTTGATCAAGTCAATTTTTTTCAAGATGCATCCTCATCTGAAATCTCACATTTCGTTTTACAGTAATGGTCTAGCCATCTAGCACGGTTGACCAAATAACGGCCATGTGAAAGTGAATAATGGCCGATAAGCGGCCATTTTGAATTTTATCGAGTCTAATTTTTTCAAGATGCATCCTCTCCTGAAATCGCACATTTTGTTTTATAGTAATGGTTTAGCCATCTAGCACGGTTTACCAAATAACGGCCATGTGAAAGTGAATAATGGCCGATAAGCGGCCATTTTGAATTTTATCGAGTCGAATTTTTTCAAGATGCATCCTCTCCTGAAATCGCACATTTTGTTTTATAGTAATGGTCTAGCCATCTAGCATGGTTTACCAAATAACGGCCATGTGAAAGTGAATAATGGCCGATAAGCGGCCATTTTGAATTTTATCGAGTCAAATTTTTTCAAGATGCATCCTCTCCTGAAATCACACATTTTGTTTTATAGTAATGGTCTAGCCATCTAGCACGGTTTACCAAATAACGGCCATGTGAAAGTGAATAATGGCCGATTGGCGGCCATTTTGAACTTTAACAAAATGAATTTTTTCAAAATACATCCTCTCCTGAAGCCTTACAATTTGTTTTATAGTAATGGTGTAGATATCTTGAGCGGTTTTCATGATATTCCACAATATCAGGCCTGTCGAGGTGAATAATGGCTGATAGGCGGCCATTTTGAATTTTATCAACTTCAAATTTTTCAGGATGCATCCTCTCCTGAAACCTTACAATTTATTTGATATTAATGGTGTAGCTATCTTGAGCGGTTTTCATGATATTCCGCAATATCAGGCCTGTGGAGGTGAATAATGGCCGATAGGCGGCCATTTTTAATTTTATCGACTTGAAATTTTTCAAGATGCATCCTCTCCTGAAACCTCACAATTTGTTTTATAGTAATGGTGTAGCTATCTTGAGCGGTTTTCATGATATTCCGCAAAATCTTTCAGTCGGATTTACCGATGTTATAAATTAGGTCAAAGTGCTGGGTCAACTTCAAGGTCAAGGTCCAAAAACCTGAAAAGGCACAACTAGGGACCTTAGAGAACATGTATGTGCAATATGACTGTCATCGGCCCAGTACTTTTCGAGATCTGCTCCGGAAACGAAGTGCGCGTCAAAACGTCTAAATAGGTCATAGTTCTGAACCAGAAGTAGGTCAAAGTTCAAATACCCCAAAAGGCACAACTAGACCCCCTAGGGGTGTTGTGTGTAAAATTTGAAAACAATCGGACAAGTACTTTCAGAGATATGCTCCGGAAACGAATTGTTTACGGACGGCCCAACGGCCCAACGGCCCAACGGCCCAACGCCGTCACATCATCATTTTCTCCTCTGCAACCTTGCGTATTGAATTCAGATTAAAAATATTTTAACCCGTCCATTATCCACCTGGAAGTAACCCACATACCAAAAATTGTTATCCTAGCTTATTTTCTCACAAAGTTATAGGCAAAAGAAGAGGCCAAAAAAAAACGGAGGTAGAATCCATAGCTCCCTTCGCTCACCTACGGTGACGGCGGGAGCTAATAATCATAAGACTTAGTACCCGGTAAAAGTGACACATGACATGAGTTTAGACTGTAGAGGCAGCAGTACATATGGCCGGGACTGTCTAAATTAGGTTCCATTCAAGTACTAATTGAATGGACCTTGTGTTGTGCCAGAAATGCAACAAGCAGTAATGTGGGTTTTTTAGAACAATAACACTGAGCTATTCAAAAACTTGCAACATGGTTGGTCAAGTTGTTCCATTGTTTTTAAAAACAAATGGCACCAGTAATCCGATCTATGTAAATAACACACAAGGTTAGGAAAAGAGATTATAGATTGGGTTGAGATTCATTTTTTTTATTTTAATTACTTGAATGGCACACGCCCTTAAAGCACGGTTCAATTTGAAACCAAAATGTTGTGATTATTCTGATCTGTCAATCATACAGGACACCTCACTTTTGACCATGCATAAAAGTAAATACCCTGGCCCCGTATTCTTGTACAAGTTACGATATATCGTAGGGATGGCCAATGATATATAATAACTCATACGAGAATACAGGCTCTGGTGTCTATTTCCAGGATATTTTTTGGTTATTACATGTACAGCAATCAGTTTTTGCTATGACATGCTGCTTAAATATGAAAATAATATCATTTAAAACACTTTTAAGAAAATAAGAATATCTTAACAGCATTCAGATGAGACAACAAAATATAATATTACACATCAAGACAGAGTATTATAATTATTATGTGTAAAAAGAGCATGGAGTAAAACACAAGCGATACAAAAATAAAATATCATAGTGAATTGCGTAGCAAAAATGGTGGATATAGAATTATGTGATGAAATATGAAAATATCATATAAAAATGAAAAAGTATAAAATTAATGCCGTATACAGAAAAATATAGTTCAGTGAAATGGTGTTCAAGCTTTTGATAAATATTTGATTAAATTCAATGACATGCAACATGGGGTACTTCTAAATGTTTTGAGCCAATTAAATGTACCCTTGTTCTGCTGAATTGTTTGCTACTTTTTTCATTGGGTTAAATAACTTCAAACATGGTGTCATTTACTTCAATATGGCTGCTTGAACTTAGAGTGCTGGGATTCAATTAATATTTTTACAGCTTGATATATACACATAGATAACGTAGATTGTGTAGCAATCAATGAGTGGATAAGAGAAAATGATAGTTTCACAGGTAAATGTGGTTTGAGTATCGTCATCAGTAATTCATATTGCACGCTCAATGGTGCACTTCTAATATTTTAAAATCATTTCAATAACTTTGGCAAGAAAGTGAAATTTGAGAACCAACAATGGTATATATGTTATAGTTTTGATTGGAGTTTCACATTCCCTTTTAATGTCAATAGTCGATGGCTGTTACTGAGACTGACAGCTATTTCAACTGCCCGGCAAATCTTATCGAGATCATGAAATGGCACAAACTTGTTCACAGGCAAGTAAATCGTATGATCCATCATAAATTTAGCTTCATGTGGGTATCGCCGTAAATATTCTTCTTGACTTTGGTTGATCTCATCCAATGGTTCTACAATATTCAATTGTGTTGCTCCACGGTAAGCTTCTACACCCAAAGCAATGAGTCGTTTTACCACTTCGTCTGGGTTCTCCTGCGAAAAAATATACACTGTACACTGGCAAATGTTACAGCCCAAACCAGGGCATGCTCTATATTGAATTATCTCAATAAATGACCAATAGGGGTTCTGATATTAGTTATAAACATGAGTAAACATGGTAAAGTCTCTAAATCTATAATCACTGTTGTTGTTTTGCGTTACAAATAGTACAGATTATTGACTCAATTATATCTATTACCATCTCACAATATTATGATAAAAACAGTAATTGCTTTTGACTTTAAATTTTGTTAGCAATGATTTTGTCCTTTAGAGTGACAGATCTATTCATTGCTTAGATACTTTGGGCTTAGACCAAATTGATTTAGATATGACACTAAAATTGTGTTCAGTATGAGCTTATGAAAAAACACATTCATATATTATGCATTATTACGCACCTCCATGTACTATGCACCCACAGTAATTTAACCCTTACAGCGTGGGGATCGACTTTAGTCATTAGAATCTGACGGGATCAACTTTACGTCAGATTCTGACGACTAAAGTCGATCCCTGCACTGTAATAGTAAACATTTATACTGGTCGTAGACCCATAACATAGGTATTCAAATGAAGCAGAAAGAGCTAACTAAGAAATTTATTATGATTTTAAATTGAAAAAAACCTTTCCATTGATCTCTATGGCTTATGCAAGTGTTTCAGCGCTTTAAGGGTTAAGAAAATAAATGTGATATTGATCCTTACCACAACCACAGGGAATAACCAGTTGTTGTTGATAGTGGCTTTCACACCCACATGTGTCACAGCTTCAGGTAACCTCTCACTCACGTAACATGCTTTCATGCTGGAAGTTTTAAAGTCATTGATATTAAATTTTTTCTGTCTATTCACCATTGTCGCCAGTAAAGCTCTTGATGGTTGTGCTCGAATAGCATTGATAAGCTCCCCTGAAAAACCACGTAGCAGGGAGAGAAGTTTGGCACGGCAATTCAAAAACTCGCAGTGATTTATTGCGTACAAGCCAGGCTTCATAAAGCGAGGACAATTCAAGAGCACATAAGTCACGGAATACTTCAATAATTTCCGGAAATAATCACTTTCTTTCTGTCTAGGATATGTCACATGAAGATCAATCATTTTTTGAAAAATGTCAGAGTCAGCAATTTTTGCTATTGCACCACCAAAGGATGTGTAAAATTTGATTGATCCAAAGCTGAATAGTGTCACATCAGCCTTAGGATGACCAAAATAATCCAAGCCACAAAAACCTTCTGCTGCGTCTTCTATCATGGTGAGTTTATGTTTCCTAGCAAGATCAACAAAAGGATCCATATAAAACCATGTTCCATAGATATGTGCCAGTAGTACTGCTACTGTTTTTTCTGAAATTAAATTCTCAAAAAGTTCTAGTTTAGGAGACATAGTGTCCATGTTAACATCCAAAGGCACAACACGCAGGTTGTGGTGTTTCAAAATTTGGATCACATCAGGAATATTTATGGCAGACACAATTATCTCTGATCCGGGAGGGAATTTTTTGATCTGCAGGAAAAGATCCAGACCAGTTCTCACAGAAAGACATGGCAGCACTCGACGAGGATCCGCATGTGACATCCACATATTGTGTAGCTCTCGAACAGAGTCCGCTCTGCTTGGGCAAGACACTGTACTGTAGTGTATGGCATCAGTCATGTCTTTCCAACTGGCATCTGCAGGGAGATAAAATAAACAACTACAATTGTGGGAAAATCCGTAATATTCTGCTAATATTCATGAAGTTTTAATTTTCGTGAGGAGAAAAAATTCAAGAATCTCGCAAAAAATTATTATTTATTAATAGCGTTACTGAGGAGAAATGAAAATTCGCAAATTCTAAACTTCATGGAATTAGTAGGCCTACCAAAATCGGAAATTTACAAAAATTTAAACATGATAAAATTACCAGATCTACAGAATCTTAATCAACTCTGAACAGAGATGATGACACAATGTAGGTTTACAGTTGGAGACAGGGTGGCAGACAGGGTGGCAACTTAGAGCAATGTTGGATCAACACCTTATGTTTACTCGATACTGGTTTCTGTGTCTGAGAGGTATCATACTTAGCATCAGATCGCCGCTATGGAATCAGGAGGGTTGTGCTATACTTTGTCATTTCATCTTACTTTTGTGGGGCATGGCGCAATGGTTAGAGGGTGGCGCTTTGCTGATGTCGCTGCCTGTCGCGAGGTTTCGAACACCGCTTGTCGGATGATAGGTCTTCAGATTTGATATCAGACTATAAACCTTTACCTTTATGTACAAAAATGGCAAACTTGATTCATAAGATTAAATTCTCATAATAAATAGCTCTGAACTTACTTTAAAGATAAATATCTTTATGAATGTGATCCAGTTCGAATAAATCATCTCTATAACCTGACAACCATTGGAATGGCAGCACCACATCATTTGGGGGAAGTTTCAGATTTTAGGATTACCATATTTACCAATAATTACCAATAACCCCCCCCCCCCCCCCGATTTAAAAATATAACCCACGATCATGCACACTATATTATGATCACTAAAAAACGACTCTAATAAGCGTCCAGATTATGTTTTTAAGTCCAAAATAAAACTGATGGCAACCAACATTTAAGCAGTACAAAAAGACGTCAAAGTGTATAGGCCTATATTAAAATATAAATCACTTTTTTAGCCCGCCTTTTAATTTTAATTAAAAAAGGTGGGCTATTGTAATTGATATTCGGCAACTGTGGCGTTAACATTTGCTTGTGGGCACAATAACTTGAAAAAATTTCCATGTATCATTACCAAATTTGTTATGCATGTTACAAAATGACCAGTTCTCGGACAAGTTCAATAATGGCTGAAAAAAAATTCAAAATGGCCGATTAATTGTGATTTTTCGCATTTTACGTCAATAATTTCACCTTGAAAAGTTTTTCATATATCCTGTTTAAATTTGTTTTGCATGTTATTATTAAAGAGTTCTCGGACAGGTTCGATATTAAATGGCTGAAAACAGTATATTGAGTGATTCATTTTTTGGACAGCATTTTTGTGGGTAACCACAGGGTAACATGAGTCGAGCCCTGGGCTACTACCAAAATGCTTTTATTTTTGTAAAGCCCTGAGTGGCTTAAGATATCAACGAGAAACTACATACATATATAATACATGTGTATGTTGATTGCTGACACCAAATCATAATTACCAAGAAAAACAGAGGCGTGGGGAACTATATTCTCAAAATCCATAATGATGACTTCACAACTTGGTCCAATTGATCTATGTGCATTTTTCAACCACACTGCCAATGTCTTGCATGTTTGTATTTCTGAAAAACAAAAAGGTCAAACAAGACTGTGAGATTTGCTTGGACAGCATGTTAGGTGCGACTGACTCATTGCAACTCACCCGGTGTCAACTAAACACCATCAGCACTGTTTATGTGAACAATAGTATAATTTGTAGGCCTGCAACACTTAAGTTATTCTGTTGATGTAAGGTACCAAAGTCACCATCTATTAGGGCCTTAAATAGATAGATAAATTTATTTGCACAAAAACAAAACGTGATCAATAGCATTATACAATAAATCATGGGTCGCCTAATCATGGTCATAAGGGAAAAAAACACAGAAAAGTTTCCTAGTAAGAATCTTATCTCCATGGGCGTCCCTTGATAGTGATCCATGATGGCGATGGCAAGAAATAATTTGTCATATAAATATGGGACAAGTCACACTAAACTAGGCCCGGTGGCTGATACTGAGGGTTGTCGTGTTTGAACACATTTTATCGATATTTATATTTATTTCACCACCGTAATATTTGGTGGGTAGGAAAGGGATACTATGGGGAGTACTTTTCATAAAAAATGTCATATATTGGCTCATTCTTTGTGATTTTGTTGTTAAATTATGTCCATGACAAGTGCGTTTTTCCCTGTGTCAAACGTTACATTGCCAGACATCACATTTTGAGAGGGTGAAAAAAGGTCTCTGTTTACTGCATACTTAGCTGATTTTCATTAAATTATGTGCAATAATGATCAGAGTTGAATTTAGGACCACAATGAGGGTAATCTGCTGCTTTTTACATAGTTTTTATGCGTTCTGAACACAAAGGTAACGTACGTGACGTTCAGTCAATTATTTTTTATCGCCCAAGAAAGTACTCATTATTTTGTGTAATTTCTCTGAAATGAGATAACAGATATAACAAGAGGACTGAAGTCCTATATCATCCCCCGCCATAAATTAGGTTAGAGTTTTTTGCGGTCACAAATATTTAAAAAGCTGACTTGTGGTGGCCATTTTAAATATCAGTAAAATCACCTGCACATTATTTCTGACTTCAATTTTTGAGTTTTTGCGCCCACAAAAAATTATGAAGTTCATGCATGGTGGCCATTTTGAATTTCCGTTTAACCTTGAAAAATTCCCATGCACATCTCCATATCGTGGGAAATGTGATTGTAAAATTTGACTAATTTACGACATAAGTTTTTGAGTTTTTGCGACCTCAAAAAAATTGAAATTCATCCGTGGCAGCCACTTTGAATTTCAGCAAAACTTTAAAAAAATCACCTGCACATCGCCATAATGTGGGGAGTGTGATTGTAAATTTGAATAATTTCTGAAGTTTAGTTTTAAAGTTTTCGCGCCCACAAAAAATTTTGGGGTTGACTTCTGGTGGTCATTTTGAATTGAGGTAGCATCTTTAAAAAATCAATTGCACATGCACATGTAGCTAGGAATATAATGTTAAAATTTAAAAAAATTGCCAAAACTAATTTTTTGAGTTTTTGCATCAACCAAATGTTGAAGTTGGTTCGTGGCGGCCATTTTGAATTTCAGTAAAACCTTGAAAATGTCACCTGCACATCTCCATATGGTGGGGAATGTGATAGTAGAATTTGAATGAATTTCTGACTTTAAATTTTAGAGTTTTTGTGCCCACAAAAAATTTTTGGAGTTGACCTCTGGCGGCCATTTTGAATTTTGGTAGCATCTTAAAAAATTACTTGCACATCCCAATGTTGCTAGGGATTTCGAGTTAAAATTTCAAAAAAAATTAACCAGTAGTTTTTGCGCCCACAAAAAAACCTGACGTCGGACAGAATCCCGGCGCGACTAAAATCCCCCTTCCCCTACTGGCGGGGGAAAATAATTTTTACTCTGAAGTTTTATTTTGATGGAAGGCCATCTGTAATATATAAGCCTTGGCTTTTCAATAATCATTTGTTTCTGAAGGGATGCAAACCATTTTGAGCATCACGTACGTTACCATGATCTTCAACCACACATCACCATTTCTTACATGAGTCAATTGCTATGCAAGAGTGTGCAAAAGTGACTTGGCGAATGGTATTTTGAAGCAGCCTTGCTGCCAAATCAAAAGGTGCTGCCATGTGTGAGATATGTAGGTGGTAAGTTGTGGGTGTCAACAAATCTCGTTCTGTCGACCATGTTTGTTTTAACATATCAGATCATCTCTTCACATCAATTTCACCAGCTTAGCTATTATATCCCTCATTTCAAACGAAAATTAAGTAAGCATCACGTTCGTGACCCTGAAAGCACCAGGCTCAGAAAAAGGCTTCTCCTGAGCTCCACATCGAGCGAATTGACTTGCAACCTCTCAGCAACAAACTACAGATATTGTACTATCAGGTAACGTAGCGTTCACGTCGTCAAATTGTTGAAGAATAATAATAATAATAACAACAATAGACAGCACCAAAACAATAAGTCAAACCAGAAATTGAAACATCAGAGCAATTATTGATAACAAGTCTACTGTCGTGGAGAGAATACCACACAGGAGTACAAAGAAAGGTTTACAACCTGCAAACCAGTACACAATTAGAAGCCCCTCCCCGTCCCACCGCCGATACCCGTCCGCAAGAGTAGAATAAATACTAATAAATTACTAATACCAATAATTTCTTTCAAATAACAGCTACTATGCAAATTTTAGACTTGTAGGCTACTATAATACTGAATAAAATACTAAGTGAAAGCTAGTAGTATATAAATACGCTTTCTCTTCACTTCTTTCCAACTCCGTCCACATTTGTTTTTGACAGCATGTACAATAGTTATCCTGTATTCGGAGATGTAGGCTACAGGCAGACTATTCCACTTTTTATTGGCAGAGTATCAAAAAGACTTTAATAGCACCGCAAACTTCACATGTGGTAAGACCAGGGATTGCACAATACTTTTAGTGTACCGCGGGTATCTGTCATGTTGATGACTGACCATGGATAATGAATTACGTAGGTATTTTGGGGTTGTTCCATTAATTATTCTGAACATGTTGTTAAGATTAATTTGTTTACCTCATTCCAAAACAGGTATCCAATTGAGAATTTTGAATTCATTGAAACCAATATGCGTCCTTGGGGAGCAGTTCAGGATGAATCTGATCGTTTTATTGTGAAGAATTTGTAGTTTTTGTTGTCATTTTTTCTGAAGTCCACTAAACCATGTGGAACATGCATAATCGAAATGACATTGAATTAGAGTTTCCTTGAATTTGTGTTTGAAAATTTGGATGTCTCCATACGAATTCGAGTAGTGCTTTTCTCAAAAAATGTCAATTTGTACAGTAGTCCCCCTCTGATACGACTTTCATACTGCCAGAGAACCAAAGTCACATCAGAGGGGTAGTCGTATCTGAGAGGGGTGATAAAAAATTCTAGAGAAAAAACGTGAAATGGGCTGAATTTGATGTGTAAGACAGCACCCTTTATTAACACCCCCATTCTCGTTGTGACACGATCAGCGCAGTTGACAGTGTTAATTGTCTGTTCTAACAGTAACACGTAATCTAGAAGTACTGGAAGGGGCTTGTGTTTTCATAAGCATTGATGCAGTGTTTTTTCCACATTTCAATATAGGCCTATGCTTTACAGTACAAAACATGATGATGTGACACTGACTGTGACAGCTACTTTCAATTGATGTCTATGTGGGTTAAATACGGAGTCATAGTTTTCCATTCTGGCCCAGCATTAAAACAATGTACCAAATTATCCCTAATAAACGTGCCAGGTGGGGAGACACAGTTGGGGCTCGTTTATTAGGCCTATATATGTGCACTGAGATCATTGGACGATACCACGCTACTTTTTTGTTTTAAAGCACTCAGGTGATATTTTACAGAGGCGCGATATTTATGGCTGGAACGCTGATCAATCTGTCTGACTCAATGATCACTGAGTCAGTGGGATGACCATTCAGTCATTACTTATGCCGTAAGCAATACTGACGAGCTGCCGTCATTTTGACGCAACTCATCGTACAGCCTTGTAGAGCCAGCTCAAAGTGCCGACATCAGGTGTGAAAAATAGCTGTGATTGATGAAGGCTGACACTGTGCACGCTATGGTTTTGTAAATGTGTACGCACATTACACTCTAGCTCAACCCGAAACACTAGGATTGATCAATAATGCATTGCCAAATAAAAAAAATTTAAAAAATGTTTTGGATGTACACAGTATTCCCATTGAAATATTCAATGGCAAACAGCGAGGCCAGCGTCTTCTATGTTGACCAGGATTTTTGATACCACATTTATACGATACGGACAACGCAGGCACTAGCACAGATATTATCTTCAGGTGTATACATGCTGAGGCATTGTAATGCAAGTGGCTGTGAATATGGACGACGCGAGACGTTGTCACTGTGTTGTTCTAATGCTGGGCCACCGTCATCAATGGCGTCTCGTGGGCGTACCCCGTTTACGTTTATTACCTGTGATGATAGACTGCTATACCCTGCCTCATTTTCCAAATAAATACCTTTGCGAGTTTAGGAGCTATCATTATCTAATTTATATCATTATTTTCAGCATTGAATAAGCTTTCTGGTGGTATTTATTACATATCCATACGACCATAATTGAAAAAGTTAGGTATTTCCATTGGGATGTTTATCACACCTACCCGACACACTGACACCGTTGACGTCCCCTGCTAATTAGTGGTGTAATGCACCTTGTAAGGCCAAGAGTGCACTGGATGTTAACTGCACCGCATATAAATAAATATATACATTGAAAACCCCATTTAAACAGGATATTGAATTAATAACAGAAAACGTATTGTGACTAAAATATTAAAGTAGTTATACATTTAGTGGGCTGGAAACATTAAAAAGTCGTATTTTGTCAGTGCAGGGGCGGCAGACATCTACAGACGTGACAGTCTGTGAGCAGCTAATTTCAAAAAGTGGTATCTTAAGAAGGAAATCGCTATCTCTTACGGTTAATTGAAGCTACCAGTACACATCTGCACATAGTGTATCGACCAAGACTGTGTCCACTAAATACGACGCTGTACCAGCCTTAAGCGGACAGTGGCTTAACATACGTATCTATACTGGGCTGTATTTGAAGGTATGTACACACAAGCAGTATCTTCAGACCAGCAGTTTATGCCAGGCTGACAGAGCCGCTGAGCAGCTAATTTTAAAAAGTCGTATCTTTAGAGGGAGGTCGCTAGGTAGTGCCATGATTTGAAGGTCGCATGTCGTGGGAGAGGGGAAGTCGCATTTAAGGGGTGCTTAACAGGGGGAAAAAATCATCATTTTTATCCACTAGCCAGCCGGGCTAGTGGAACTAAAAATCCACTAGCCCTTATGATTTTTTAATCGCCCTTACTTGTTGCTGGACTATGCGCGATATGGCTGAATCACTGGTTAATGATTTTTCCCCCTTCTGACCCATCTTCCGTAGGCTTAGCCTGAGCATTTTTGCTGCAGGTCGGCATTTTAGCTTTAATCTGCAGCTGTTTAAGCTCTAGTGAAGTCAGTGACCAGCCACGCCACCTGAAAATGTCTCTGTCAGCCTTTATCTTCATATAAAGTCACGTTATTGAACCAGCATTTCTTCTCCAGTTTACTTTATTTTCTTAGCTGGTGGCGACCCCACCTCCCATAATTCACTTAGATTTAATTGGCTGTTCTTAATTATTACATGTACAGACAATTATTTTAATCCGACATTGGCTCACTAGTATTCATTCCAACTTGGAGAAAGAAGGGGCCATGTTGCCCACTTCGGTGAAAAAAGGGGCCATCTCAAAAAAAACGTAAACTGTTCTGCCAATATAATCAAGTCAGTCATTTTAAACATAATAAAAATATGTCAAATAAGCATACTTGAAAAAAATATATAAATATTCTTTCATATCGTTTAGGGGCTATTCAAGGTAACTGAACTTGATATGTAGTCCTATCAACAAAGAAGTAGGGAAGTCTATGGAGCTCTAGCCTCTATGGCATCATGACACAGCAAGGCACAACATAACTGGGATAAAAAGGTTATCTCAGGTGTATTAAATTAGGCCTTTTCTGGGGTGTAATTTACTTTGTGTTAGGCCTATTGGCATGGTTAGACCTTCTTAGTCTGAACACCCCTACATGTCCAGTTATTCACATCGTTTCTGCGCCGACATACATGCGCCAGCGGCAGCCCTGTGTGTGACTGAAACTGGAGTATTAGCCACAGCTTGCATTCACACAAAATTGCAACACGTTTTTGCAGACGTTTTTATGTAAGATTAATGCTTGATTCATCAGGTCTATAATACATGAGTCTTTTAAAATCAGCAACAATTCAAAACTGCATCTATTCACCCACAGCTCGTTGGGCAATGAAATGTTGTCAGCATGCATGTATGTCAAAAAACTAGATAAATGATCTTCTTGATCAGTGCCATTTTGAACTGTGAAATATCGGGTGAAACGAATGCTGGGAGCCACGACGCAAAAAGTGACGCTGTGGGCTGTCATGGCTACCGCAGATCGGGCCACATGCAATACACGCGCCCACGCACCGCTGATTGACCAGGCCGTAGGAATATACTGGTCAGTAGTTTGTCTAACAACTTGGTGAACGTGATTTTTATGTCCACGTGTGTCAGCTTCAAACTTGATTCAGTTGCTCACTTTTTGGTGTGCCAAATCTTGAATTATGTGCGCTTATATGCTCCTCAAATGTAGGTCCCCCTAAAAGGCTGATACACACAACCACGTGTGAGCCGAAACAACGCTCTGTAGCGCGCAACGACGACGACGCCTGTACATGCTGTGCGGCGCTCTGCAGTTATGCGTAAATTTAGCCACACATGACCTGCGGATCGCACAGGGAATCAGTCGCCAGCAGGACTAGTGACATACTGATTTACATTCGCCCTTACATAATTCTTGTCGCCACGGGCGACCGGGCGTATGTGAATTTGCATCCCTGCTTAACAGTGTGAAGCACTTCGGTGCTCACAAAAAAAGTCGCATAATAGAAGAAGTCGTATCTGAGGGCAACTGTGGCAGCGTTCAAGAGTCAACTGGTTGACTAAATCCACCAGCCCTTTCCCCCCTCCAGCCTGATACTCCAAATAGGAGGTGCTGCTGGATAACATTTCAAAGTTCAAAGAGGGTTGCATCTGGAGGGACCACTGTATTAAAAATATGTATAAGACACAATCAGGCTAAAATCATCAAAAAATCAGTATTTTTATTTTGGCTTTTTAATATGACCCAAAAAATGTCAATAGACCTAGACTAAAACAGTGTAAGTTTTAAAATTCTTATTTTGGACATGCATGCAATAAATATGGTAGACTATACACCAAGTTGTTATAAAAACTTAGGGGCCTAGTGCCATGGTGGCAACTTGGTTGTTGAACAAGTCATAAAAAAGTTCAGTAAAAGATACATCTTTTCAACTTTTGTTTTGAGCAAAATTATGGTTTGATCAGACAACATTGACAATTTGGTTGGCCTAATATAAATTAGCATAATTTATGTGAATATCGCCGAATAAATTTTAGTAGTGCGCTGTGTAGACTAGCCTGTAGTGTAGGCCTATAGTCTGTCCGACGGTGGAGGATGATCCAAAATGAAAGTTAGCTTTTCGGTATCCAGTCAGTCAATTCTCAAGGGATTGTCACGAAATTTTGTAACCATTATTATCTTGTCATTTGGCAACAACCCTGAAAATTTTGTGAAATTCCATTGAGTATTTCAAAAGTTAGACCATTTGACACGTAACGCAATTCTGAGAATAAACCGCAACGGAAGTTAATGGGTTTATACATGTTATAGTGGAGCGTCATAAATAGACATTTACTACATCTCTAATCTTTAATCTTTAAAGGTTGAACTTTGCAGTTCCTCCTCACAGAGTATCAGGCGAAGGGTTTGTGCTGAGCGGCCGACCAGACTAATCGCTCAGTTGGCTCTTGAAAGCTGCTATTGATCTGGATTCAATAGCAGCTGGTGGAAGATGATTCCAATCGGGTATGGTTTTGTACAAAAAAGAATTTTGTCCAATGTACCTTCTCTTGGCTACATGTTAAATGGTCTAACTTTTGAACTAGATCTATACAATATTTTTTTACGAAATTTTCAGGATCGATGCCAAATGACTAGAAAGTAGGGTTTACAAAATTTCATGAAAATCGCTTGAGAATTGACTGACTGGATACCGAAAAGCTAACTTTTATTTTGGACCATCTTCCACCGTCGGACAGACTATAGTATAGGACCTAGGTCGTGGCGCCACGCCCACTAAGACTAAGTTACTTTCAAGGCTAAGCATGCTAAGCGCTGAAATACTTTAATTATCGCTCAGCAAAAGATGAGAAACCCGGTTAACTTGAAGCTTCAAATACGGTAAAAGATCTGTGATAATTTTCCATGTAGACTACATTGTATTTCTGTAAAGTTAAAAAATAGTACATTAGGGTCTACACACCTCCTGTTCACTGCCTATATACAACTGTAATCAGGTAATTAACGATTTCTCACTTCCTTGATTGCATGTTTGGAATTCTTGTTTACATGGCTGTCTGTAGCCAAGAGAAGGTACATTTAAAACACATCCACACAGCTGCGTTCTGAGTTTGGTGTGAAATCTTATGAATCAATGAACAGGGCACTGACCTGTATATACACTGGATTGGACACGAGGCTGATTCACGCGGTACCAGAGCGAGGCCATATTACTGAGGACATGTGTTGACCTAAGTCTTACATAACATAGAGACTTCACCCACCGATTCCGTAGTCTCTCGTTAATAACTTCATTTGTGGAAATGTTAATAAAAAATCATGACATGCTTGCCAAATACTAATATTAATGGGAAATAATGCAAAAACAACATAATTTGGGGGGCTCTGATATCTGAAGCGGTTACCAATTGAAAAGTTGGTGTATCCTGTCAGGTTCAATCTCATGTGGAACGACGTCATCATATCACGTGACCTGCCGGCAAACGTCATCAAACCACGTGACCTGCCGGTATTGATCAACAACAACACGTGCTATCACCTGTCGTCTGTACCGTCATACTCATATTAAGGGCCTAAATAAAGATGATGATGTAGCCTAGCTAGGGCCTAATGTCAACAGTATAGTCTACTCTAGTCTAGGCCTATAATTAAATTGATAGGCCTACATCATGTAGACTGTAGTCTAGTCTAGGCCCACTAAATACTATCAGGTGCAGCGCTGCAGGCCCGCCACTCACTCAGTCACTGCATGACCGTGACCATGGTGACAGTGACGTACTCTGACACAGTGATAGTCTCTGTTCACGACTGTGAAAGTGTGAGTGACAGGGCTTGGCTGACATCCCAACATCAAAAGAGCACTGGATCAATGTATCGTGTTCACTGGGATGCTTTTTTATTTTTGTCGCTTCTATGCGCTATAGCCTAATATTAAATGACTACTTTCGCCTTTTTTGTTGCGATATATAACTATATGATTGAAGCGACACAATCAGGCTAAGACCATAAAAAAACAGTAATTTTATTTCGGCTCCTTCATATGTCCATAATATATGTCAACATGTCCATAGACTAGAATTTTGTAAGATTTTAAAATTTAGTGTTGCGCATTTACTAGTTAAGTCAGAAATAAGGACATAATTTAATTTTGGACATGCATGTCCAAAATTAGAAATACGGGAATAACTGATAAATGCCATGGGGCTTTCGGCACACTTGCTACATTGCCACAGCAGCCAAAAATTTAAAAGACCCCCGTAATTCTAGTTTCTAGACACATCTTATGGCATCCGAAAAGAAGCCGAAATAAAAATACTGATTTATTTTTAATTTAAATTGTGTCGCTTTAGACTTACTAAAAATGAGAACGTTTTATTAAAATTGATAAAATCAAGATGGCTGCCATAACCTCATTTTCGGTTGCACATGAAAATAAACAATGCCAATAGACTTGCAGACCCCGCAAACCTATATAGGCCTACCGGATTTCTAGGCACTATTGTGAATTAAAACAAAAAAAGACTACATAAGTCCAGGATGCAAGACAACTAGGTCTAAGAAGCTCAGTCTAAGAGTAAGATAAAAACTAGACAGTCTGTCAGAGATTGCAAACCTCTATTGAGATAATGATCCTAATCAGTATCCCAGTAATGGTCTACCTATCTACAAATTTTGTTTTATAGTAATGGACTAGCATCTAACACAGTTTGCAAAATATTGGGCATGTGAAAGTAAATAATGGCCGATAGAGGGCCATTTTGAATTTGATCCAGTCAATTTTTTCAAGATGCATCCTCTCCTGAAATCTCACATTTTGTTTTATAGTAATGGTCCAGCTATCTAACACAGTTTACCAATTATAAGCAATGTTAAAGTAAATAGTGGCCGATAGGCAGCCATTTTGAATTTGATTAAGTCGAAAGTTTTTAAAAGGCATCCTCTCCCGAAACATCACATTTTGTTTTATAGTAATGGTCTAGCTATCTAGCACGGTTTACCTGATATCAGGCCTATCGAGGTAAATAATGCTGATTGTCGGCCATTTTGAATTCATTATTTAAACATTTTCAGGGTGCATCCTCCCCCAAAACTCACATTTTGTTTTACAGTAATGGTCTAGCCATCTAGCATGGTTTACCAGTTTACCAAATAACGGCCATGTGAAAGTGAATAATGGCCGATTGGCGGCCATATTTAACTTGGTCGAGTTGATTTTTTTCAAAATGCATCCTCTCCTGAAACCTTACAATTTGTTTTATAGTAATGGTGTAGATATCTTGAGCGGTTTTCATGATATTCCGCAAAATCTTTCAGTCAGATTTACCGATGTTATAAATTAGGTCAAAATGCTGGGTCAACTTCAAGGTCAAGGTCCAAAAACCTGAAAAGGCACAACTAGGGACCTTAGAGAACATATACGGTATGTGCAATATGACTGTCATCGGCCCAGTACTTTTCGAGATCTGCTCCTGAAACGAAGTGTGCGTCAAAACGTGTAAATAGGTCATAGTTCTGAACCAAAAGTAGGTCAAAGTTCATATACCCCGAAAAGCACAACTAGACCCCCTAGGGGTGTTGTGTGTAAAATTTGTAAACAATCAGACAAGTACTTTCAGAGATATGCTCCGAAAACGAGTTGTTCACGGACGGCCCAACGGCCCAACGCCGTAACATCATCATTTTCTCCTCTGCGACCTTGCGTAGTAGATTCAGATTAAAAATATTTTAACCTGTCCATTATCCACCTGGAAGAAACCCTCATACCAAAAATTGTTATCCTAGCTTATTTTCTTACAAAATTATAGGCAAAAGAAGAGATAAAAAAAAAACGGAGGCGGAATCCATAGCTCCCTCCGTCTCACCTACGGTGACGGCGGGAGCTAAAAATAGTCGCCAGCTGCTGGCCATTTTTATTATCGGTGGAGAGCTGAAAATCTAATTAGGGCATGTTCATAGGCCTACTCATAGGTAAACTCAAATAAAAAATTGGAGAGATACAATAATTATTTTTCAAGTTTTAATCGGGTAAACAAGGAATTTCTAAATTATTAAAACTAAAATGGGCGCCATAGCCTCGTGTTCGGTGAAACCATGAAAACGGACAATGCCAAAAGATTCGCTGACCCCGGAAACCTACATATACCAGGTTTCAAGGGAATTAAAAAAAAAATTAGTCGCGAACTGGCGGCTATTTTGATTATTGATGAAAAGGAATATCTAATCAGGTCATCTATCAGTGTCTATATATACTCATGGGTGACTTCACATAAACAATTGAAGATATCTTATAATTATTTTTCAAGTTATCGCGGTAACAAGATTTTTTTAAATCTTTGACCTTGACTTTCACCTTGAGTAAAAAAATTGCCGGAGGGGTTGAATTTTTGTTTAAATTGTGAATTCAATCTGTTGGACAGTGTTGGCGTAGTAGCCAAAAGTGCCAGCGGCGACGTACAAAGGGGACAACAATACCCCATTTAGCCCCGATGGGTAAATATGGGAAATATATTTTTATTACAATAATAAATATGACATAAAAGACAAAAGTGACAAAATAACAGCAACTGCATCTTATTTATTTGTCATATCAGTAGGCCTACATATATCCCAGAGCAATGAAATAAATGGCAAAAACACAATGAAATTGATTTATATTTACATAGTCTATCTATTTTCCTTACAACAGTCTGTAATGGACCAGTCAACAATAGTTGATGATTATATATACAAACACTACACTTAAAAATATTACTTCATGAATTATAAATGGGGGGCTAACTGGAAACTAACAAGATATCCTGTTTTTTCTGTATATATAACGTACTGTAACGATGATCCCATTCAGTTTCAATGTTGTATCAATGTGGATTATACACACACATAAGTAGGGCAATATCTGTAAGAATATAAATGCATATATAAATGTATGTGAACAATTGATACAGTTTTTCTTTCCAAATGTATTACATTTTAGATTTTGTATCACATTCAGTACATAATATATAATGTCATAGGAGTTATTTATTTTAATTGTATTTATTACACAATACCAATAAAAACAATAACTATGTTAACCATATGACACATATGTTACATTGGTATGGATGGCTGTTGTCACCATGCATGGCTTGTGTTGCTGCTGTCAGCCCTGCCTAATAGGCCTACCAGCTCAGTAGATTAACCCTTGTGATGCTGGGACTGTATATATATATATATATATATATGTTTTCCTGTAGATTCAGACCAAATAAAATCTAACTAAATTGATAAAACAGTTTGTAATAGATGCTCAATTGACATGGTTAATCACATAATTACTTTACAGATGATTATTTTTCAGAAATACGCATATTTTTTTGTCATTTGAAGCTGGGATGTGCATTAGCAATTCCAGCTTCAAGTGAATGAAAAATGGGATCAAAAAATTTAGCAGGACAAGGGTTAAGAAAATAAATTTATATCATTTTTTATGACCCTGAAGTTATTATTATAATTATTATTGTATTTTTTTAGACGCTTGTATCCAGCTGCACTAAGCCGATCACAGCGCTTTAAGATAATAATAAGTCATGCATGCTGAAAGTTTCAGTATCTAATTAAAAATATTTGATGTGGTTCACAAATGTATATTGCTCTTAACCCTGAGTGACAGTGTGGGAACTGTCTATTGAGAAGTCAAAATTTAAAAAATTATAATGGTCATAGACCCATAAAATTGAAAATCAAATAGAGCAGAAAAGGCTAAGTAAGCCATTAATGATGACTTCAAATTGAAAAATAAACCTTTGGTGTCCATGGTAATGTAAGTTAAAATTAAATAAGGTTAATATGATTGATGCAGCTTGCCAGGCAAAATGTTATACAAAATATTTTAGTGTAGAAAAAAAGTTTTATGATCTATCAAATATTATAAAAGATATATGAAATATAAATGGAAAATCACAGATTTAAACAAAATTATACCTGCACACCTGGTTTAAAATTTGCTGTAAATTTTGATGTTTAAGTTACAAATCCAAAGTTTACATTATAGGCCTATTTCACTATTTGTACCTGACATAAGAGTCTATTAATTATACTTACCCACCATAAATTTCACAAAATATGTCTTTAATCTACATAACAGTAATTAGATATGTGCACACCAACCTCTCAAACATGTATAATCACTGATAATACTTTATCCACATGGAATCATGGATTTGATGTACTTTATGATTATTCTAAAAAAAAACCCACATTCTGATAAATGTCCACCGCCCTGATTTGAAACAGAAACCCACAATCATGTAGACCTACACTATCTGATCATTAAAGACTACTGTAATATCATGAATATAAAGTGTCCATCTCCCTTGTGGTCTGAGGGATTATTGTAATTAATTATAATGAATGAATGTGGCTTAGTTATAACTTAAGTTAACTAATTTTGATTATTTTCATTTTTCTTCATCAGCTTACTTCTGGGTCAGCAGGCAACTTCACTTCAAATATATAATGCATTGATCCAGAATGACTCATTCCAGTACCTGAAACAATATTTTAAACTAGAATTTTAGTGTAAAATCATGAGGATCATGATAAAAAAATTGTTGAATGCCATGAACATGATGAATAATTTATAGCAACCATCACCCAAATATATGTTTATTTTGAAATGCTGTTGTTTTCATTCTAAAACATCAGCCTCACATATATTACATAGAACATGAGCTGTTCTATTGCAAAAAGTGCACAAAATGATGCTATAAAAAAATTTGTGATCAATGGTGGGTCTGCATTATAAATGTTTTGAGATCCATGACATTTAAATTAGAGACTACCATGCTTTTAATCTGATCATAAATGCCATCAATTATAAAAAATGCAATAAAGGGATGTACAGGTGCTGTATTTATTCTAGAATACCAACTGATATCAGAGGAGGGGGATTCTGGATACTCCCCTGAATGTGCATGCACACCGCAACATGCATGGATCCACAACAGGGAAAAATTTGCTCAGTATTAAATATGTAGCAAAATGTTATGGGGTTATTCCATGTAAAAACACCTAAATTTAAGTTTCCCAGGTGACCACCTTAGAAAAATCCTAAATCTAATTTGATTATTAGTGGCCATGCCAGTAGTAGGTTTGTTAGATTTTAGTTGCCAACTTTAGTTCAACATGTGTAAAGCTTTGAAAATTGGCTTTAACCACCCATTCTATGCCCAAATTTTGGCAGAGTGCCCCCCCCCCCCCCTTCCCACAATTGCAAACACATTTTCCAGCTGCAAATTACATTCATGAGAATAGAAATTCACAAATGAAATTATTTTATAATAATAATAAAAGGTTCTTTGATAACGCACATATCCCACAGGGTGGATCAAGGCGATGTACAATGAAATAAATTAACATTGCAACATTGTTTATCATTGAGCATAGAAATATACACCATTAAAATATTTTTTATTGAATATTTAATAGCTCTCTCTCTCTCTACACATCATCAGATGCATATTATATGTGACCTGCCAAATTAATTTTATGATTATAAATACAGCTACCGTATAGGGGTATATCAGAATTGAAACACAGTGTTAAAAATTTCATTTACCATGTCAAACCAAATTTTTTTTTAAATTATTACCACTAGTCCTAATGAGAGAGAAAGGACACAAAATGAACAAAGAAAATAAATTTTTGAAATTTTTCAACATATATGCCCCCATATAGGTATAGTCTAGATCATATTAGATAATATTCACGAGGTTTTAATTTTTGTGAATTTCGCAAGGACAATTAAATTCGCAAATTTGAGAATCTCGCGCAAATTATATTATAGTATAGCGCTACTATTATCTAAATTGATAATTCAGGAATTCTAGACTTCACGAATCACAAATTCACAAAAATCTAAACAAGCAAAAAAATTACCAGATTTAGCCTACAGTAGGCCTATATAGAATCTGATAGACTCTGATATATATATAAACTCTGATATATTATACTAAGTTTTTATCCAAAAAAATGATGCACCCCGTGGCTACCCGGGAAAGACACGGTGGCGGATCCATTAGAGAAGTAAATTATACCGAGGGGGGGGGGGGGTGGAAGTGGCAGAATACTTCAATAAAAATTCCCCACAAAAAAAATTCTCATATGGCTATGAGTGTGACCCCTGGATCCGCCTAGCCGGCAATCTGATGTACCATGGCATGGATAGGGCAGGAAGGTAGCAATTGTAGGTCTATGCATGATGCCCATGCCAGGCCTCGGGGTCATTAGGGGGCTCTTGTTATATTGATTATTTAATCATTGACATAGCCTCATAGGCCTAATATTGTCCATAGACTATAACTGTAAGTTAAATTAAAGCCTAGCCCTAGGCCTACACTACAGAGTGTAATTGTGAGTCCAAACTGGCCGAAAAATAATCAGAATCATGAGAATAAATGTAGGCCTACAGTGTCAAGCGCGGATTCAAAGGGGGGTAGGGGGCGCACGCCCACCCCTTTTTGCCTAAAATTGTTTAAAAAGTCCCCTAATTTGGCCAAAAATTACTACTACTAGTATGTGATAATATGATCAAAATGGCAAGAGAAAGACTAACGTTAGGCCTATAAGTTGAAGTGACCAGCATATTCATCTCACACATTCACCTGTCACTCACTCACTCAGTCTCTGTGTCACCTGTCATGCCTGTGCAAGCGGGTTGACCGGCACATTTAATCATCTATTGTGTTCTTTAAGTTATATTTTAGCAAGATTTTATCAACTATGTATGAATAAAAAATATCCTATTAACAATGCGTAGCACTTGACATGACTTGGAAAAGAATAAGTTTACCTTTTCTCCTACGGAAAGCACATTTCTGTGATCAATCACCTGCCCATCTCCAATGTAAACAACCCGGCATCAGTCATGTGATGTCCTAGCCAAGATGGCGGCGTCGCTGACTGCTTCGGCCAGTGCTCGATAGAAGGCGTGTCCTGTCTAGTTAATCTATATATATGTCTATGGAACAGGGGCCTAAAGTTAAATGCGAAAGTTGACAAATCAGAAAACCTCCCCACAATGGAGAGAGATAAGTTATTGTATAATTTTAGAAAACAAAGAACTGCAGAAAATTTTAAAACTTTTTGTCTTTTGAGAAATAAATTGCAGCCCTTAATAAAATCTGGGAAGAGCACATAGGGGAGAGGCGGGTTAGCTGAGCTACTTTTTACAATATCTTCCCCAGTTGAACGCAGAATGGTTGGGATAGTTTTAAAACAAGGCTATAAATTAGGCCCCTACATATATACAACATCAATGAAAGATGAAAAGAACAATTAAAAAAAAAAGTTATGGATGCACAACTAAGAGTGGTGAAAGTGGCTCAATTAACCAGCTGTATGGGGTAGCCTAAGTTGTGCCAAGCAAGGGGGTAAGTTGATCACCTATGGTAAAAATTCACAATTGACAAATGTAAGTTACATGCCAAAATGTTATTTTTTGGCCAGAAAATGCAAAAATAAAAAATTGACACTTCCGTACATCACATAAGGGTCAAATTTTTTGACAAATCTCCTCCAAGTCCCAAGTAATACAATCGGCATTATAGCCTGTATTGATGCATGGATCATTGTTTTCTTGAATTTATAAGAAGATAATATTATAGGCCTACTATTATTATGTGTCTTTATTATATTGACCTATTATATGATGTCATTAGTTACACCATATCACATTCTATAACTAGACTTACCTTTGCTGGCAAAAGTGACACAAGTTTGGACGATCGTTTTTTTTTTTTTTATTAATGCTCAGTTTTGGTTGCACTGACGACGTTTTAACCTCGCATTTGCTAGAATATGTTTTTGACAAGCTTTCCAACGAGCCTACCCAGAGAGCCCTGCGACGCTCGGTTCGAGCCCTGTGACGTCATCAGTTTATTTCGAAACTTGATTTACAACTCCCTCAATAACGGGTATTTCGGGAAAGCAACCTCTTCTCGTTCATTTTCAGGTAGGTATCATAACTTAAAAAAAAAAAAAAAAAAAAAAAAAAAAAAGCTAGGGCTTAGATAATGGATCAATGTCGCTGGAGTGTTGGCAATTACTCTCTTACTCTGGATGATCTGCCAGTCAGTCTGAGCTGCTCAGTCATACATGTAAGATGGGGGGCACTGACTCAGTGCTGTTTTAGTGACGGCCCGGCATTTACAGCGCTCTGCCGGCGTTGAAACAGTGCTGTTTCAGTGCATCGCGGTAATAACTTTTGAAGTACTCAATCAAACCACGCCAAATTTTCAGGGCACTCGCCGCCATGGCTGGGGAGGGGGCCTGCGAAATTACGTGAAAAACGGTTGAGAATTGACTGAGATATCAGCAAAAAACGAAAAAAAATGGTTGAAGAAGTGTTGTTTCAGTGCATCGCATTAATAACTTTTGAAGTACTCAATCAAACTTCGCCAAATTTTCAGGGCAGTCGTCATAATGGCTGGGAATGGTGTCTGCAAAATTACAAGAAAAACGGTTCAGAATTGACTTAGATATCAGCGAAAAACGAAAAAAAATGGTTGAAGAAGTGTTGTTTCAGTGCATCGCATTAATAACTTTTGAAGTACTCAATCAAACTTCGCCAAATTTTCAGGGCAGTCGTCATAATGGCTGGGAATGGTGTCTGCAAAATTACAAGAAAAACGGTTCAGAATTGACTTAGATATCAGCGAAAAACGAAAAAAAATGGTTGAAGAAGTGTTGTTTCAGTGCATCGCATTAATAACTTTTGAAGTACTCAATCAAACTTCGCCAAATTTTCAGGGCAGTAGTCATATAGGCTGGGAATGGTGTCTGCAAAATTACAAGAAAAACAGTTCAGAATTGACTTGGATATCAGCGAAAAACGGATGAAAATCTAGCATTTAATGTTTCTACTGTTCAAACAAAACACACAATGTTGGTTGATTGCCGGGCCACTGTTCGCGACGCTGGCCCGTCACTCAAACAGCCCAGCCCTGGGGCGGCGTGCAGATAACAAAGGGCTTTTGTGAGTGGCGACTAGGCCATTGAATTTCCTGAATAGACTCTCAACCGGCATGTATTGCACTGAACCGGCAATGGTCCATATAGTGGATTTACAAAATCTGCTATAATTCCGGATCCACTTGCAGGACGGCTGAAAAAAGCTATAGCCTGGTACCTGAATACCTAAGGATCATTGTGCCAAAGTTTGACGTCGATTACTCGTAAACTGCGTGAGAAATAGCGCTTCAAAAATTGTCAATGGTAATCCATATAGTGGATTTATGAAATCTGGATCAGGTCCAGATCCACTGGCGGGAAAAATGAAAAAAGCTACAGCCTGGTAGATGTATACCTAAGGAACATTGTGCCGAGGTTTGAAGTAGATTACTTGTAAACTGTCTCTGTGATCCCGGACTAAGAAAGATAATAATAATAATAATAATAAGATGAAGAAAGATCTTAGTGGCACTAACAAAGCTTGGACGATGACGTCCAAACTTAATAATATATTATATTCCCACTGGGGTATATATGATGAGCATATGTCGAGTGGGGTTAGTTGATCCACATTTTGTAATAATGTATTTACCTACTTGGGTAAGATGAGCCATGAATGGTGTTAATTGAGCCAGTTGATCAACTTACCCCATCTGATTTCGCTCAACTTACCCCACAACAGGCCATATTGTATAAAATGTAAAATTTTGTGACATTTCAATGATCCAAGTTGAGTGTTACATTGACATAGGCTATCTTTATGTATTTGACTGCCTAACCCTATAGCAAGAATTTACAGAATCCCTACTGCTTCCGTAATATTAATGCAAACATTATAATATCTGAATTCTACTGACTACAGCGAAAAATACATTTTTGAACAACAAAACTCCCTACCTGCAAAATGATCTGTGCTCACAACGTGGCCATGTAAGTAATATCACAGTTAATCACCAGGTGGTGTTGAAACTTTCTTAAAATCCCATGTGTCGAAATGCGAGGGGGTGGATCGACTAACCCTGTGGATCAACTAACCCGACTTTCCCCTAGGCCTATTTTAATGATAAAATTGAGGAGTGCAAAAAATATTCTACTGGTCTTTGGAAGGCTTTTAAAAATGTAGGTATGTCCAAAACATCTTTTCTAAAACATCACATCACCTGTATAAGTGAAAATAAAATTTTAAAACAAAATATATAGGGCCTATAGACCTGGGGAATTTTCAAATGTCCATTCACAAAGCGACCGGTCTTGATGGATTGACAGCAAAGTTTGCAAAAGATGGTGCGAGTGTAATTTCTCCACCTCTTGCACACATTATCAATTTATCTTTAGCCTACATTTAGGCAGACGTGTTCCGGATAAAATGAAAACTGCGAGGGTTATATATAGGTCTACCCCTTTATAAAAATAAATCTAAAACTGACCCTGGGAACTATATCCTACAGTGTCCATTCCTACTATTGTCTCTATAAATTTTAGAAAGGGTTAGGCCTACTTACAATTAAATTGAATCATACATGAAATCAGAAATTTATTTCATTAATTTCAATCTGGTCCCAGGAGCTCTTTTTCAACTGACACTTGTCTGACATAGGGGCCTATACCTGACTGATCAGATTCGCTTTCACCAACCGAAGGGTGATGAGAGTGAGATAATGGCGTCAGGATTGTGAAACAGCGCCCTACCCCGCTTCGGGACCACTCGGGTTACGGATGCTGGCGAGTGGACGTCGCCCGAGCGGTCTCGTTTTGACTAGCTTTTGCCGCCGAACCGATCGCGCTCCACTCTCACTACAGGTATCGAGATAGACGGACACTCCGTCTAGACCGCTGAGCCCAAGCCGCATGGCGTAAGGCCGTCGCGTTCTATTTGATTGTGTGCACAGCGTTATTATGTCCAGACTACATAAAGAGAGAATAAGAGAAAAAAGGAGTCAAATGAATTATTTATTTACTGTCGCCAAAACGGTAAACGTAATGATAGTGGATCGGAGATTGGTGATTGGTCTCACATTAGTGATCTCATCTTAGCCTACCAATTATATTCTGTTGTGCAGATGTCTGGACTGGAACCTGGAAAGTAATATTTTGAATTTGCACTTTGTACTTGGAGTTCGATCCAAGGGTTGGCCTAAAGAAAGAGGTGTTGAAACAAACCATGCTATATCCTCGATCGTATCTCTGATCTCTACCACTGTTCTCTTAATATAAAAGGCAGGTAAAATGAATTTTGCAGCTTTAATTAGACCTCATTATGTTTATGAATGTCTAAGAATCACTTGAAGAAAAAAAATGATGGTATATATAAGCCCGACTGTTTAACATGTGTCAATTAAATCTACACTTTGCCAGAAGCATTTTGATCAGTGGACAGTAGAGCACCCATGTTACGTCGTCTTTTGTTTAAAAAAATAATTCAATGATTGATCCAATGCAATCTGATTTAACTCTGGTGTTAACACACTTGCCAATCCGCTGCAAGCCACATACACTAGCCCACCAAGAAGAATCCGAGAGAGTCATGATGTTTCTAAATCAGTACGGATTTAATTTGGAATAATAAAAATTCATGAATAGTAGCGAGTTTACTTGATTGGTGTTAAGTCAATTGCGCTGATTTGGAATCCACCAGGGTATTAAAATACACTGACCTGCGCTCTAACAACCAGAGGGTTATTATAAGTTGAGCCCTGGTATTGTGTACATGTATAGGCCTATGTCTTGTAGGTTATTTGTATACGATTTTGTATGGGTGTTGATGCTTGTGGTGTGAGTGTTATTGTCACAGGGACAGACAGATTGACAAACAACGACCAGATATCCGAGGCGACGCCAAAACTTAGTTGTTTTGTTATGTTTGATAGTGTGGTAGTCAGTATATGGGCAAAGTCCGCCACTTCAAGACTTTTCCACAAGCTACATATCAAAAAATCAACTTCTCACTAGACCTCTTTTTGCAACTTTAAAAACAGCAATTTTAATCATTTTTTTAAATGAACAATTAAAAGCAACAAAAAATACAAACAGAATACGTTACATTTTTTTATAGTTTAAACATTTCCCAAAATATCTGATATGTATTGGGCACTTTTGTGCAAATACTATACAAAATAAAAACATGCACAAGTAAAGATAATAATGTAATTTTAATGTTTCTAAGTATAAATGGTTTTGATACATTGCAGTATACAAGATATAAAGGTTTTTCAAAATAGTAGTGTATTTTTATTTTAGTTTTTTCATGATAAGAACAGTAACTTTAGTGTGTACATGTTCAATGCCCATTCAATATTGCTTAAAATAAACCTACGCAATACACTGTGTGAGTCATTGTCATCAGACTTATTGTATCTACTATCCCACTATACTTCACCAGTCACAAAATCATTATCAGAATCTGTATTTGTGTGTATAATGGACGTTATTATACACTGCCACATTGAATAATCGAGGTGTTTTTGTCCAAGCACATTTTTGATTATTTTTATAACGATATATACGGAGTTTCTGTTATTTCATGCCTGTTGATTAATATTTCCAATAAAAATGCAAAATACGTTACCAAAATACGTTACATATATAACTAACATAATTAATGTTATGATAAAGTAATGATACTAAATGTCACTATATCCAGTAAATAGTTGTACGATACAAAATGTAAGTGTTTGTACTTTTGTTACGAAACAGAATGCACTATTACAACATTGTTTAGAGAAGAGCAAAGTACGTTACCAAAATACGTTACCAAAATACGTTACAAAATGTAGCTTATTTTGTGTAACGTATTCTGGATTTTTTTTCTTTTTGCACAATTGTAAAGCTGGGTTCAGTGACCAGGTTAAATTTTTACTTGCTGCGTGGAGACATACCTAGTCAGTAACTAAACGGTCATTTGTTATTAAGTGTGCATATCACTATATCTTCAAGAGTCCATGTAACGTATTCTGTTTTTTTTTTAAATAAATAGCGTCTGCTTGTTTCTATTGATTATTGCAAGAGTAGTACTGTTAGTATCACATCATTTGTTTATGTCTTGTTACATACCTACCTTACATTACATATTCATCACACAGCAAGGAACTTTAGTTGATCTTAGAACAACTAACTAACTAACTCAAATGTAACGTATTCTGTTATTTTGTGGCGACATGAACATCAAATCAATATTGCAAGGAACAATATACTACTTTGGGCAATTATTTTTTTTAATACAATCACTACCGGTACTATATGTTCGTCAAATTCAAACAATTTATCTTCCAAAAACTGCACCCACTCATTAACAGTGGCCTGTCTAAGACAACAATTTAAGCTGACGACAGGCCAAAAATGTCATTTTTATGGCATTCCAGTGGTCAAAAGCACACATTTTCTTGTCTAGGCTATGGGTAACTATACATTTTCTGAAAGGTCTATGCATGAATTCAATGATAAAACTGGTTAAACATAAGAGAAGGTCACTACAAATGAGAACACTGCTGGGGTCACGTCATGATTCTTGAAGTCGCGGGCTTTTGCCCATATGTCTTGTCACACTTAGGCTATATGTGATATATTAATGTACATTAAGCTGGAACTCAAACTTAGTCATACCTGGTATAATTTTTAACTATATTTGACACACCTCAGGTTCATTTTTAGGGTTGAGAATTAAAATAG